>JAHIAL010000091.1:600000-1079298 GCA_021605145.1 Aegilops bicornis
CCTGTGGCCGGTGTCAGGTTGTGCCGTGGAGGCCTCACCGCCCCATACTACCCCCCACCGCTGGCTGCCATCCCTCCACTCACCCACACCCCCTGTTATTCTCAAGGCGACGGCAGCCTCACACCGCAGCCAAAACCAAGTAAACCTCAGTACTCCTTCTCCGCTGGCTTCCACTTCTTCACGTCTTCCGACTCCGTCAGTCGTCCCTTCCTAGGCCTCGCCGTCATTCCACCGCCTGGTGCTCTCTCAAGGGCGTGTTCAACGTGGTCAATGACCGATTTCCATCGAAAGAGTACTCTCGTGGAGAGGTCGATGCTTGGGTCCACGACGGCCGCAAGGAAGTGCCTCCTTATTACGCGCAAGAAATAATTATTCCTCCACTCGACAGCGGGACCCACCAGACGGGCCACCTTATTTCAGCTAAAAACGTTCCCCGATCGACTGCTTTGGGACCCATCGGACGGGCCACCGATTTCGCGAACCCCCCCCATTGCTGCCTCGACCCACCGTAAGTGCCTCCTTATTACGCACAAAAATGAATACTCCCCGCTAGCCGGGACCCACCTTGGTGGGATGTCGACTTAATGGGCCTACTAAGTTGATGGGGACGGAGGGCTTTGTCAACTTAGTCAATATGAACGATTCTAGCTCCAAAGGACCGTGACGATGTCCATCCAACGGTCAGAGTGCTTCTTCAACCTTTGGTCTTCTTGCCCGCCAAATTACCAAAGCAGCGCCTTTGGCCGTGCCACCTGCTCCTCGCTTCCCGTGGCCGGGTCAGGCCGCTTGGAGGCCCTCATCGCCTTATTACCATACTATTCTACCGCCGGGCCAAAGCCCTCAAGCTACTCTGCAGAAATTTCACACCGCAGCCGAACGAAAGTGAACCTCATACTCCTCTCCACATGGGCATCCCACTCTGGCGTCTTCACCGGCCCGGCGTTGTCCCCTTCCTAGGCCTCGCCGTCCACCGCCCCGGTGCTCTCGGCGGGCGCGTGGTCAACGTGGTCAAGGAACGACTTCCATCGGACGTGGGATCAGATGCGTGGAGAGGCCGATACCGGGTCCACGGCGGCAAAGACAAGAAGTGCCACCTTATTACGCTGAAAATAATGCTTCCTCCACACGGACAAATAGGACCCACCGGACGGGCCACCGATTTCGCGAAAAAACGTTTCCCCGACCGCTGGGACCCACCGGCTACACCTTCGCATGCAAGGAAGTGCGTCCGGCAAAAAACCGATTAAGCCCGACGGCTGGGACCCACTACTACATCTTCGCATACGCAGGAAAGTGCGCCCGCAAAAAAAAATGATTCGCCCCACATTGCTGGGGACCCACTGCCTACATCTTCGCATGCTAGGAAGTGCGTCGGGCAAAAAAAACAAAAGCGATTCGCCACGATGCCGGGACCCACCAGCTACATCTTCGCAGCAAGGAAGTGCTTGACAACCGGGACCCACTCCGGTCGGGTTGCACGAGCGTTGTCATTCTGGTCGCGAACGTGTACGTACATATATACTGGTCGATGTAGAGGCGCGACATGTCATAGTAGAGGCGCGTAGGTGTCGTAGTAGAGGCGCACACGTAGCATGTACACGTACATACAGCGGCCACGGTGCAAGAAAGAAAATACGGCCACGTACGTACATACGGGCAGGGTCTCGAATGCCTACTCGCGCATACGTACGGCGAGGGCTCGTGTACATGGCTGGGTCTGAATGGAGAAACAGCGTCGTCTCGTGTTCATGGGGAGGCAACGAAATGCATCGTGTTCATGGGGTGGCAACGGAATGCGTCGTGTTCATCGGGAGGCAACGGAACGCGTGGGAGCCAACCGGCTGGGTCGGAAGGGAATGCGTGGTCATTTTCATCGGGAGGGCTTGGACGTAACAGGCGATGGAAACGAGGCTGGCGCATCGCATAACGGAGGAAACGGCCTTGTGTTCGACCGCCACGCTCAAACAGGATCCTGCTTCATCGAGGGGTCCCGCGATCAAAAGCGGATGAAACGGACTCTCCTACGGTCAAACGGGTCCCGTTGATCGGGAGGGGTGTGGCATACCGCAAACCGGACGAAACGGACCTCCTACGGTCGAAACGGGGGTCCTGTTGATTGGGAAGGGTGTGGGTACCGCAAAACGGACGAAACGGACTTGTGTTGGAGCGCTACGGTCGAAACGGGGTCCTGTTCATCGGGAGGGTGTGGCGATCGCAAACGGACTCCACGGGATATTGTTCATCTCCACCGTCGACCTCCCTGCAGCCTCCACGGCCATGCCGACCTCTCCTCCAGCCTCCACGGGCTCCCCTGTTCATCCGGCCTCCACCGCGCTTACTCCACCGCCATCGCTCAACCACCCTCCACCGCCCACTGCTCATCCAGCCTCCACACCACGGGGTCCTGTTCAACCACCCCTCCACGGCACCCCCGCACCGCTCATCGCTCATCCAGCCTCCACACCACGGGTCCTGTTCATCCAGAGGCAACGCCACCGCCATCGCTCATCCAACCCCCCGCAACGCCATCGCTCATCCGGGCCAGTAGTAGCGAATGGCGAATCGCCGATCGGGTTCGATTAACAGCCATCGATCGATCGCCGGGTTCGCAGAACAGTAGCCTCCAGTGCAATCACTTTCGGGTTTAGTTAGAGCCCAACGCCGCCGCTTCGGGTTGATTAGAGCCAACGCCGCACACACGCTGCAAGGCATATGTACGAGAAACGCAGCATCGCTTTCGCCCCGACCTCCCACCGTAACCGGGAAGTCCCCGAAATTTTCCTCGCCCTCGCTTCTACCATGGTTTTTTCCATCATGGACGGCCCAAAGAATGTCATGCAGCTGCATCTCTGGCCCGCCTAGGACGAAAAGCCCATTTTCTGTCATGATTTTTTTCATAGAAGTAGGAGCCCACCACATCTATGATGATACCGGGTTTTGTCACAATTATCGTCATAGAAGTGTCATATGTATGACAGAAAAAAATTCGTTCGGCCCAAAATGTCACGGATGTGTCTTTCTTGTAGTGATAGTTATGAGAATATCTAGGTATGATCATGTATATAGGCATCACGTCTGCGACAAGTAGACCGACTCCTGCCAAAGATCTACTACTATTACTCCACACATCGACGCTATCCAAAGCATGCATCTAGAGTATTAAGTTCATAAGAACAGAGTAACGCTTTAAGAAAGATGACATGATATAGAGGGATAAACTCAAGCAATATGATATAAACCCCATCTTTTTATCCTCGATGGCAACAATACAATACGTGTCGTTTCCCCTACTGTCACTAGGATCGAGCACCGCAAGATTGAACCCAAAGCTAAGCACTTCTCCCATTGCAAGAAATATCAATCTAGTAGGCCAAACCAAACTGATAATTCGAAGAGACTTGCAAAGATAACCAATCATACATAAAATAATTCAGAGAAGATTCAAATATTGTTCATAGATAAACCCGATCATAAACCCACAATTCATCGGTCTCAACAAACACACCGCAAAGAAGATTACATCGAATAGATCTCCACAAGAGAGGGGGAGAACATTGTATTGAGATCCAAAAAGAGAGAAGAAGCCATCTAGCTAATAACTATGGACCCGAAGGTCTGAGGTAAACTACTCACACTTCATTGGAGAGGCTATAGTGTTGATGTAGAAGCCCTCCATGATGGATGCCCCTTCCGGCGGAGCGCCGGAAAAGGCCCCAAGATGGGATCTACAGGTACAGAAGGTTGCGGTGGTGGAAATAGGGTTTCGCTTCCTGTTCTGTTGGTTCGAGGGTATATGAGTATATATAGGCGAAAGAGGTCGGTCAGGAGAGCTACGGGGGGCCCATGAGGGTGGGGGCGCGCCAAGGGGCAAAGCGCCTCCTGCCTCGTGGCCTCCTCGTTGATTGCTTTACGTCCACTCAAGTCCTCTGGATCACGTTTGTTCCGAAAATCACGCTCGAAGGTTTTATTCCGCTTTGGACTCCGTTTGATATTCCTTTCCTTCAACACCTAAATAGGCAACAAAACAACAATTTGAAATTTGGGCCTCGGTTAATAGGTTAGTCCCAAAAATGATATAAAAGTGTATAATAAAGCCCAATGAACATCCAAAACAGATAATATAAAAGTATGGAACAATCAAAATTATAGATACGTTGGAGACTTGTCAATTTTCATTGTGCTTTGGGGTGCCCCTGCCACGTATATAAAGGAGGAGAGGTGGAGGTCATGCGGCGTGGAGGGCGCGCCATGGGGGAGTCCAACTAGGATTCCCAATCCTAGTTGGAGTCCCCTTCGTTTCCAAGACGGGGAGAGAGGGAAGGAGGAGGAGAGGGAGAAGGAAAGAGGGGGGCGCCGCCCCCTCCCTAGTCCAATTCGTACTTGCCATGGGGGGGGGGCGACCACACCTTGCGACCCTCCTCTCCTTTCCACTAAGGCCCATGAAGGCCTAATACTTCCCCGAGGGGTTCCGATAACCTCCCGGTACTCCAAAAAAATACACGAACCACTCCGGAACCATTCTGGTGTCCGAATATAACCTTCCAATATATCAATCTTTACTTCTCGACCATTTAGAGACTCCTCGTCATGTCCGTGATCTCATCCGGACTCAAGACAAACTTCGGTCATCGGATCACATAACTCATAATACAAATGCGTCATCGAACGTTAAGCGTGTAGACCCTACGGGTTCGAGAACTATGTAGACATGACCGAGACACATCTCCGGTCAATAACCAATAGTGGAACCTCGATGCTCATATTGGCCCCTTGTGGATATTCTACTGTAAGATCTTTATCGGTCAAACCGCATAGCAACATACGTTGTTCCCTTTGTCATCGGTATGTTACTTGCCTGAGATTCGATCGTCGGTATCCTCATACCTAGTTCAATCTCGTTACTGGCAAGTCTCTTTACTGTTCCTTAGTGCATCATCCCATGACTAACTCATTAGTCACATTGCTTGCAAGACTTATAGTGATGTGCATTACCGAGAGGGCCCAGAGATACCTCTCCGATACACGGGGTGGCAAATCCTAATCTTGATCTATGCCAACTCAACAAACACCTTCAGAGACACACTGTAGAGCATCTTTATAATCACCCGATTCGTTGTGACATTTGATGGCACACAAGGTGTTCCTCCGATATTCGGGAGTTGCATAATCTCATAGTCGAGGAAGGAACATGTATAAGTCATGAAGAAAGAAATAGCAATAAAACTAAAGGATCATAATGCTAAGCTAACAGATGGTCTTGTCCGTCACATCATTCTCTAATGATGTGATCCCATTCATCAAATGACAACACATGTCTATGGTTAGGAAACTTAACCATCTTTGATTAACGAGCTAGTCAAGTAGAGGCATACTAGGGACACTCTATTTTGTCTATGTATACACACATGTACTAAGTTTCCGGTTAATACAATTCTAGCATGAATAATAAACATTTATCATGATATAATGAAATATAAATAACAACTCTATTATTGCCTCTAGGGCACATTTCCTTCACTAGGGACCGAGTGTCATGGTTTCATATCTGAACCCTATGTATTTTCATCAATATATTTGTGTTCTTGATCATATCTGCAAGTTGTATGCACTTGTTATCGTTATGAAACCCTAGACCCCAAGGTGACAATAATTAGGATATCGACGGTGATGACTTTAACTTGAGAATTACATGCATTCACCGTGTGTTCATTGTCGGTGTCAAACCGCGGATCTTCGGGTAGGGGCCCCCGAACTGCATGCCTAGGGTGGATGGTAACGAGACGGGGACACAATGTTTACCTGTGTTCGAGCCCTCTCTATGGAGGTAATACCCTACTTCCTGCTTGATTGATCTTGATGAATATGAGTATTACAAGAGTTGATCTACCACGAGATCGTAATGGTTAAACCCTAGAAGTCTAGCATGTATGAATATGGTAATGAGTATTCGGTCCTATAGACCTAACCCTCCGGTTTATATAGACAGAAGAGGGATCTAGGGTTACATTAAGTCGGTTATAGAGAAGGGAATCTACATATTCGATCGCCAAGCTTGGCTTCCACGCCAGGGAGAGTCCCTATCCGGATACGGGTGGAGTCTTCTGTCTTCGTATCTTCACAGCCCATCAGTCCGGCCCATGGCCAACAGGCCGGACGCCCGAGGACCCCTTAGTCCAGGACCCCCTCAGTAGCCCCTAAACCAGGCTTCAATGACGAGGTGTCCGGCATGCAGATTGTCTTCGGCATTGCAAGGCGGGTTCCTCCTTCCCGAACTTCAAGACAGTTTCCGGACGAGAGATGTGTCCGGATCTGCAACATACATACCACATACACGGTCGTAGAGCGAGTCCAATCTGCTGACAACTTTCATCCACGCGATACCATGCTTGCCCGGTATTTATTTCGAACCGTTCCTTGTCCTGCCGTTCCATGTTTCGAGGCGTGGTTTTCATTGGTACGCCTTTGTCGGGCGGAGATCGTGTCTGCCTTTATCACGGGATTCTTATCAACACGGATGTGGGTAACCCAACCGTCTCTTTGGTATGATTCCTTGGGTATAGGCAAGCTTTAAGGCCCGAGAGGAGGCATTTTGATATTCACAGCCTTTATAGAGGGGTGCAGATCCGCCCTTCTCCTCCGCACTTGCTCCTTCTTCAGCCTTTCCCACCTCGAGATCCAACACCCGGGTTTCAATTACCACGAACCTCGATCATGTCCAGTTCTAGCCTTCAAGGTCGGTGGGTGGCCTCTTCTGTCACAAAGGAGGATATCGCGAAGCTCCGAGCGGCAAGATATCTCGACTGGAGATCCTCCACCGACTCCCTCATCAAGGGCAGGTTATTCCACCCCTAGATCCGGCGAGAGGGTCGTGTTTATCTCCCACTTCCTCCGAGGTTAAGGGTTTTCTCTTAATCCCTTTGTTCGTGGGCTCATGTTCTATTACGGGCTAGATTTCCACGATCTAGCCCCGAACTCCTTCCTTCTCATATCGGCATTTATCGTCACGTGCGAAGTCTTCCTCCGAATCCCTCCACACTTCGGCTTATGGCTCAAGACCTTCAATGTGAAGCCGCAGGTGATCGAGGGGAGACGGGCGGAGTGTGGTGGTGCCACAGTGAGAAAGCTTGCTAATGCTCCTTGGCTTAAAGGATCTTTTACAGAATCTTCAAATTTATGGCAGCGGGAGTGGTTCTACATCACCGAGCCCCGTGGTTCCAAGTGGGCCACCGCGCCTGTGTTTCAGTCTAGCCCTTTGACTCAGCTTGCGCTGCGGATTAATAAGGGGCTGGGCTGGGATCAATTGACGGCGTGCATCTGCAGAGCCGCATCCAAGCCTCCTTCGTAAGGACATCGATCTCATCAACGTGGTTCAAGTAATGCTAGTTCGCTTGGATCGCCGTGCTAGCGATGGCCTCTCCGTATGTGGGAGTTTAATCTGGAAGGACGACGAACGCTTCAACACTTCTTCGGCACGACGCATGAAGGAATGTGGAAGTTGTTCTTCGGGAAACGGAAATAGTGGCCGGACACCACCGAGGACACTGGCCTCGATTGCAACCATCCGGACACCCCGGTAAGCGCTTATCTCCTGAATACTTTGTAGTTGAGTACGCTACAATATGTTACAAAGCAAAACTGCCTTTTCCCAGGGCTGGATAAAGAAAGCGGAGCGAATCAGGTGTTCGGCCCCCCTCCCCAAAGACTCAGCAGATTCCGTACTAACAAGGATGCTAGCCTCGGCACCATCCCAGATGCCTGTAGAGGAGGACAAAGCGGAAAGTGGGGAGACAAAAGCGGTTTCCACCCTGAAGGTATACCAGGCGCAGCGTCCGGGGGAATCAAAATTCCATCGTCCGAAGACAAAAGTGAGGGAGAAGTCAAGGTATCTTCTCCCCAAGGTAAGAAAAGGGCCGCCTCCGAAGATCGGGAGGAAAAGGCTCCCAAGCGAGGCAAGATGCCATCGTCAGGCGGCTCAGGCTTGGAAGACGATGTTGTCGCATAGTTCCATAGTGAGGGTGAGCCCATGGCCAAGCCGTAAGTTGAAAAGGGAGTTCTTAAACATATCTCATTCCTTTCCCGCTACCAAGGTAACATTGGGAATATATATTTTGCAGTCCGGCACACCGTCCTCTTCAGCAATCTTCCTCCTCGGTGGACCTTCTTCTGGAGATTATGGAGAGCGAAACGCCTCCACGAACTTCTCCGCTCAATAAGGCGGATGACTGTGAAGTATCGTCCCGGAGGGTCTCTCCCGATCGGCAAGCAGTGCGGGGGATGAAGAAGGTATCACCCGGAGGTGATGCCCCAGTCGCCCAGGGTTCGGGGGCCAACAATGAAGCCCCCGGACTGTCCGGTTTACAGCCGGAAATGATCGTAGGGAAGAGCGAACATGTTCCTTCAAAGGGAGGCCATGTTCCCGCGGTGACTTTCGAAGATCCTGAAGCACCGCACATGTTGACAAACATGCTGCAAGCGTCAAATCTCGGATGAACACCGTACCTTGATGGGTATGGTTGTTGAGAGGGTTCTGTCTGCGAAGAGCGGATTGCATGAAGCCTTCACGAGCCCTGTTAAGAGGCTTCGAGGTTTGTGATGTAACATTTTCAAATCGTGGTTTTATTCACAAATGCACTGTGATATAGGTAGTAGCCCCGAGACTCGGATTGGCTTCCCAAGGAGGCGATCAGAGGATAAAAAGAGACATGCTCGTGGAATAACGTAATTAAGTTGGAACACGTGCAATTTCCCCTCGGTGATCGCCCTTGACTACGTAAGTCGCTGAGCTTGAAAGAAAGCTTGATATGGCGGGTGACGACATCGCGCTTATTAACAGGCGTCTTGATGAGTCACAAGGTATGTATTTTGGGGGTTCATTATATGCACTTGCTTATGATATAAGCGGGACGTGAAGGAGTGTATGCTGACATATGCATAACTGCAGATGGTGCTGCCGCTGTGGAAATTCTTCGGGCGGAACTATTCCGTGCCAAGGAACAGGCCCGGGTTAGTAATGCGGCTGCCGAAAAGGCATCGGCCGAATTGAAATCCGAACAGGCTGCTCGATGTCAATACAAGGAGAAAATGTCCAAGATGACGCGTGAATTGGAAGGTGCCGCTAGCCATTGCAAATTCCTCGAGAAGGATAACAAAGCAAAAGCGGCTGATCTTGATAAGGCCTTACGAGAGGCAACAGAAGTGCGGTCCGAGTCTAGAGCGGCCCGAGAGGAGATCCAACAAGCTGGGGAGATCGCGGCTGGTAAGACCTTCTTATTGCAAACTAAGTCCAGCGATCCGAATTATGCCCCGCTTAACCAAGTGTAGAGTTCTCCAGACGCGTTATTGGACTTGCCAAGAGTGTCACTGATGCGCGCAGCTTTACCAAGCGCAAGAAAGATATGCAACGGAGAAGCTTTTCTGGTCGCAACTCGGTGTGTCGAAGCGCCCACCTTTGCTGAACGAACAGATAACCCAATGGGCCGAGCTTCACAGGCTGTCCGGTGCTGCCATGAAGGACGCCGTGGTCCGGCTGTGGCCAACCGAGCCAGTTCCGGATAGTTATTTTGGTTTGGTGCAGCGACTTGCTGACGCAGCGGTGCAGCGTGTCGATGATGTGAAGTGATCAACGCGTGCATTGAAGGTGCCACGGATGGCCTTTGCCCGCCTCAAGACATCTTGAAGCGTAATATGAAGGCCGCCCGATGTTGCAGCGAAGAATCCACCCAAGGGCAAGGATCATCACACGCCAGAGCAATATTTCGAGGATGTCTTAGAAGGTGCCCGCTTAATAGCTGGTCAATGCTAAAGATGTAATATTCGAGTGAATTGTATGGGAGTTGTAAAAGACAATATTATGATAAGGCTAGTTTTGTTTTTAGTTTTGCCTGAAAACTTTTATTCCTCCTGTGTAGCCGTTTTTTGTATAATCTGAAAGATTTCCAGTCGTCGGCTTCAACCCCATCGTAAAAAATACGGGGGTGTTCGTAAAAGCATTTGATCACTCTTAACCCAACGTCTTGGTCCATTAAGGAGGTGTCAATGCGGCGAACTAGGCAATCGGACTATAGGGCGTTAACACTTTCACTTAGCCATAGGAGTTTTATGGTGGGTATACGATATAGCCCCTGGTATGCACCTGGCTTATTCCAAATATGGTGCGTTGCATATGTGACCTGAAGAAAAAGGTCCTTCGAGGGAATCACGACAGATCCCGATAAGTCATCGAGTGGTTGACCAGCTCGCCGCATCATGTTAGTCAGTTTTCGGCTTTCTCTACTGAGGTGCTTGACCAGATGAACTGGAAGCACAATCGCAGTAGTTCTCCCTTTACTACCTTAGCCGATAGAGTGGAACGTAAGGTAGCAAGCACAGGAGCCGGGCAACCCAACTATTGACCCAAGACATGATTCGGAGCTGATGCATATAAGGCCAAACTCACGACGCCGAAGTACGCTATAGAGCTGTTCGGACTTTGTCGGCAACTTATTTTTTCTTATCCCAAGCCCCTGGCAAGTTATGCCGAGGTGTGTGAAACAACCAAAGGAGCAAAATTCAGTTCTTTAGGAAGAAGCGAATACCGGATACCAATTATGTTAACTGGGACCTGAGTGATATGCCAATCGTTATGTTTATAAAAATGCCACGACCCCGGCTATTTGACATGCCAGGGTCGGAGGTCGAGGAAAAAGGCACCTTCATGTGCTCGAGAAATATAGAGTGCGGTCTACAAAAAGTTATTTTGGACCTCCTGTCACACGCCCGTCACCTGTCCTCGGTTAAGGGACTCCTTTAACGGGAGTGGCCCTTGGATGAATGTGCAAGCCCGAACCCCGATGGAGTCCGATAAATGGCCATCCTTTGAGCCACCTAGGGTAAAGAATAATGAAAAAGAAAGAGTAGTTAGATAAAAAAACAGAGGTTATGGGAGCACTTGCGGGCTCGTCCGTATTGTGCTTCCGTCGATGCCCAAGGTATCTTAAGTGCATAGTTATGTATGCGCGGTACAGATTTCGCACGTATACGAGGTGTACGGCAGGTTTAACCGCTAGTCCCGGCCCGAATTTGGTCGATCCTGTTGAATGGAGACCGGTGGCTTAATTGCCGGCTGTGGTATGCGGTTTAATAAGACCGCTTTTATAATTCACCGAGGTTGCCGTGAGTATGACCCCTAGTCCGGAGAGAGTGCTCCTCCTGCTCCCTTGTAGAGTTATGTGTCATGAATACCATGTTCATTGTTTTTACTTTGGGGGGAAATTGCTTCTGACCCCTAGTATGTGGTTGGCGAGTCCCCTCGTCGTTGCTATCACCGGGCGGCCCCTTCCCCTTGTGTTCGGCGTGAAGCTTGCCGGCCTGCTTGAAGACCCAACAGCTTCTGTTGGTGTGATTAGCTGGCTTATCGGGGTGGCCGTGAATCTGGCAGGGGCGATCCAGTATCTTGTCTAAAGTGGATGGTTCATCTCTGTTTGCCTTGAATGGCTTCTTCCGCTGACCGGGTTGGGGACCGCTGAACCCAGCATTGACCGATGTGTCGTGCGTTTTTTCTTATGTTTGTGCCTGCTGCGTCGCGGCTTGCCATTGCCGTCTCGGACTTCGGAAGTACCCGGTCACGACACATTGCTTCTACAAGCGAGCCGGGTTGTCTTCTCCCGCCGCAAAAGCGGGTCATCGAGCAGTAAGGGCTGGCATGGATTTTGGTTTTTTCGACCGAGGAGGCGGCGAGCCATTCGTCCCCGGACGCTGTGGTTTGAAGGCCGCTAGGGCTTCCTGCTACCTCTTGAGCATCAAGCGTTGGATTTCCCCAAAGAGGAGAGGATGATGCAGCAAAGTAGTGTAACTATTTCCTCGCTTTTGAGAACCAAGGTATAAATCCAAGAGGAGGCCATGCACAAGTCCTCGTACTGCACAAAACGATAGCTACTCGCAACCAACGCGATTAGGGGTTGTCAATCCCTTCACGGTCACTTACTTAGAGTGAGATTTGATAGAGATGATAAATAATATTTTTGGTATTTTTGGTATAGAGATGCAAAGTGAAAAGTAAAAAGCAAAGTAAAAACAAAACAAGTATTAAAGTGATGGAGATTGATATGATGAAAATAGACCCGGGGGCCATAGGTTTCACTAGTGGCTTCTCTCATGAGCATAAGTATTCTACTGGTGGGTGAACAAATTCTTTGTTGAGCAATTGACAGAATTGAGCATAGTTATGAGTATATCTAGGTATGATCATGTATATAGGCATCACGTCCGAGACAAGTAGACCTAAACGATTCTGCATGTACTACTATTACTCCACTCATCGACCGCTATCCAAAGATGCATCTAGAGTATTAAGTTAAAACAGTAGTAACGCATGTAAGCAAGATGACATGATGTAGAGGGATAAATTCATGCAATATGATAAAAACCCCATCTTGTTATCCTCGATGGCAACAATACAATACGTGCCTTGCAACCCTTTCTCATCCTTTGGGTAAGGACACCGCAAGATCGAACCCAAAGCTAAGCACTTCTCCCATTGCAAGAACTACCAATCTAGTTGGCCAAACCAAACGGATAATTCAAGAGACTTGCAAAGATAACTCAATCATACATAAAAGAATTCAGAGAAGATTCAAATATTATTCATAGATAAGCTGGATCATAAACCCACAATTCATCGGTCTCAACAAACACACCGCAAAAAGAAGATTACATCGAATAGATCTCCACGAGAGAGGGGGAGAACATTGTATTAAGATCCAAAAGGAGAAGAAGCCATCTAGCTACTAGCTATGGACCCGTAGGTCTGAAGTAAACTACTCACACTTCATCGGAGGGGCTATGGTGATGATGTAGAAGCCCTCCGTGGTGGATGCCCCTCCATGAGCTCCGCACAGGCCCCAAGATGGGATCTCGTGGATACAGGAAGTTGCGGCGGTGGAATTAGGTTTTTTGGCTCCGTATTTGATCTGTCGGGGGTACGTTGGTATATATAGGAGGAAGGAGTATGTCGGTGGAGCAACAGGGGGCCCACGAGGTAGGGGGCGCACCCAAGGGGGCGCCCCCCACCCTCGTGACCTCCTCTTTTGCCTTGGAGTAGGGTCCAAGTCTCCTGGATCACGCTCGTGAGAAAATCACGCTTCAAGGTTTCATTCCGCTTTGGACTCGCTTGATATTCCATTTCTTCAAACACTAAAATAGGCAAAAACAGCACTGGGCTGGGCCTCCGGTTAATAGGTTAGTACCAAAATAATATAAAAGTGGAAAATAAAGCCCAATATAGTCCAAAACAGTAGATAAAGTAGCATGGAGCAATCAAAAATTATAGATACGCTGGAGACGTATCACTTCCGCGTCCGGACAGTCGATGATCTGGTTCTTTTTAACTAGAACCTAGTCCAGAGCTCCCTGGATGACTCTCCGGGCTGCTGGACAATATGACTTAAGTCGTCGGCATCTGGTGGCCGGACATATGTGCCTTGGAAATTGTCGCAAAAGGCATTTTCCAAGTCCTCCCAGCTGCCAATAGAATTTTCGGGCAGACTGTTTAACCAGTACCGAGCTGGTCCTTTGAGTTTTAATGGTAGGTATTTGATGGCCTGGAGGTCATCACCATGGGCCATATGGATGTGGAGAAGAAAATCCTCTATCCACACGGGATCTGTTGTTCCATCATATGATTCGATATTCACGGGTTTAAACCCTTTACGAGGAATTCATGCTCCATTACTTCATCGATTGAAGCATACTAACTAAGCAATTATGTCTTCTCAAAATAACATGGCCAAAGAAAGTTATCTCTACAAAATCATATAGTCCGGCTATGCTCCAACTTCCCCACACAAAATATTTAAATCATGCACAACCCGATGACAAGCCAAGCAATTGTTTCATACTTTAACATTTTCAAAACTTTTTAATCTTCACGCAATACATGAGTGTGAGCCATGGATATAGCACTATATGTGGAATAGAATGGTGGTTGTGGAGAAGACAAAAAGGGAGAAGATAGTCTCACATCAACTAGGCGTATCAACGGGCTATGGAGATGCCCATCAATAGATATCAATGTGAGTGAGTAGGGATTGCCATGCAACGGATGCACTAGAGCTATAAGTATATGAAAGCTCAACAAAAGAAACTAAGTGGGTGTGCATCCAACTCGCTTGCTCACGAAGACCGAGGGCATTTGGGGAAGCCCATCATTGGAATATACAAGCCAAGTTCTAAAATGAAAAATTCCCACTAGTATATGAAAGTGATAAAATGAGAGACTCTCTATCATGAAGATCTTGGTGCTACTTTGAAGCACAAGTGTGGTAAAAGGATAGTAACATTGTCCCTTCTCTCTTTTTCTCTCATTTTTTATTTTTTTATTTGGGCCTTTTCTCTTTTTTATGGCCTCTTTTTTTTCTTTTTTCTTTTATTTTTCGTCCGGAGTCTCATCCCGGCTTGTGGGGGAATCATGGTCTCCATCATCCTTTCCTTACTTGGGACAATGCTCTAATAATGATGATCATCACACTTTTATTTACTTACAACTCAACAATTACAACTCGATTCTTAGAACAAAGTATAACTCTATATGAATGCCTCCGTGATGTACCGGGATATGCAATGAATCAAGAGTGACATGTATGAAAGAATTATGAACGGTGGCTTTGCCACAAATATGATGTCAACTACATGATCATGCTAGCAATATGACAATGATGGAGCGTGTCATAATAAACGGAACGGTGGAAAGTTGCATGGCAATATATCTCGGAATGGCTATGGAAATGCCATGATAGGTAGGTATGGTGGCTGTTTTGAGGAAAATATATGGTGGGTGTATGATACCGACGAAAAGTGCGTGGTATTAGAGAGGCTAGCAATGGTGGAAGGATGGGAAAAGTGTGTATAATCCATGGACTCAACATTAGTCATAAAGAACTCATATACTTATTGCAAAAAATCTAGAAGTTATCAAAGCAAAGTATTACGCGCATGCTCCTAGGGGATAGATTGGTAGGAAAAGACCATCGCCGTCCCCGACCGCCACTCATAAGGAAGACAATCAATAAATAAATCATGCTCCGAGTTCATCACATAACGGTTCACCATACGTGCATGCTACGGAATCACAAAATTCAACACAATTATTATTTAAATTCATATCTACTCAACTAGCATGACTCTAATATCACCATCTTCATATCTCAAAACAATTATCAAGCATCAAACTTTTCTTAGTATTCAACCCACTCAAAAGAAAGTTTCACATATCTTGAATACCAAGTATATTAACATTAAGCAAATTACCATGCTATTAACGACTCTCAAAATAATCTAAGTGAAGCATGAGAGATCAATAGTTTCTTTAAAACAAATCCACCACCGTGCTCTAAAAGATCTAAGTGAAGCACTAGAGCAAAAATTATCACGCTCAAAAGATATAAGTGAAGCACTATGAGCAGAACTATCAAGCTCAAAAGATATAAGTGAAGCACTATGAGCAAAACTATCAAGCTCAAAAGATATAAGTGAAGCACATAGAGTATTCTATCAAATTCCAATTTATGTATGGCTCTCTAAAAGGTGTGTACAGCAAAGATGATTGTGGTAAACTAACAAACAAAGACGCAAATAATACACGACGCTCCAAGCAAAACACTTATCATGTGGTGAATAAAAATATAGCTCCAAGTAAATTACCGATGGAAGTAGACAAAGAGGGATGCCTTCCGGGCATCCCCAAGCTTTGACTTTTTGGTGTCCTTGGATTATCTTGGGGTGCCATGGGCATACCCAAGCTTAGGCTTTGCCACTCCTTGTTCCATAATCCATCAAAAGAATTCACCCAAAACTTGAAAACTTCACAACACAAAACTCAATAGAAATCTCGTGAGCTCCGTTAGAGAAAGAAAACAAAAGACTACTTTAAGGTACTGTAATGAACTTATTATTTATTTATAATGGTGTTAAACCTACTGTATTCCAACTTCTCTATGGATTATAAACTATTTTACTAGCCATAGATTCATCAAAATAAGCAAACAACACACGAAAAACAGAATCTGTCAAAAACAGAACAGTCTGTAGTAATCTGAAACTAACGCAAACTTCTGGAACTTTAAAAAATCTACAAAAATTAGACGACCTAGAAAATTTGTTTATTGATCAGAAGCAATTGGAATCAGTATTTTATCACGTTCTGGTGATTTTTAATAATTCGGGCACTGAGCGCAAAGTTTCTGGAAATTACAGCAAGATCAAATAACTATCATCCAAGAAGATCCAATAGGTCTAGCTTGGCACAAACACTAATTAAAACATAAAACCACATCTAAAAAGAGGCTATATGGAATATTTATTCCTAAACAGAAGCAAAAACAAAGAAAAACTAAAAATAAAATTGGGTTGCCTCCCAACAAGCGCTATCGTGCAACGGCCCTAGCTAGGCATAAAAGCAAGGATAGATCTAGGTATTGCCATCTTTGGTAGGCAATCCATAAGTGGCTCTCGTGATAGATTCATATGGTAATTTTATTTTCTTTCTAGGGAAGTGTTCCATGCCATTCTTTAAGGGAAATTGGAATCTAATATTTCCTTCCTTCATATCAATAATTGCACCAATCGTTCTAAGGAAAGGTCTACCAAGAATAATAGCACATGAAGGATTGCAATCTATATCAAGAACGATAAAATCTACGGGCACATAATTACTATTTGCAACAATAAGGACATCATTAATTCTTCCCATAGGCTTTTTAATAGTGGAATCCGCAAGATGCAAGTTTAGAGAGCAATCATCAAAGTCACGGAAATCTAGCAAATCACACAAAGTTTTGGGAATAGTGGAAACACTAGCACCCAAATCACACAAGGCATGAAACTCATAATTTTAATTTTAATCTTAATAGTAGGTTCCCACTCATCATAGAGCTTTCTAGGATAGAGACTTTCAATTCAAGTTTTCTTCATAAGATTGCATCAAGGCATCAACAATGTGTTCGGTAAAGGCCTTATTTTGACTATAAGCATGAGGAGAATTTAGCACGGATTGCAACAAGGAAATACAATCAATTAAAGAGCAATTTTCATAATTAAATTCCTTGAGATCCAAAATAGTGGGTTTAGCAACATCTAGGTTTTTATTTCTTTCAATCCCACACTTATCAATTTCATCATCAAGATCTAAATACTCCAAATTTTTGGAACGCCTTCTAGGTAAAGGAAGATCATATTCAGTTTCATCAAGATTCATATTGCAAAACAAAGATTTAATGGGGGACACATCAATAACTTTTAGATCTTCATCTTGATTTTCATTGGAATTCGGTTTAGCAGCCATCTTATTGACTACGGTAGCTTGCATATCCGAGATTTCAGCGGTCAACTTTTCAAGACGAGCAATTTGGGATCTTATACCATCAAATTCTTTAGACATATCATCGAGCTCTTTATTCATATAACTCATAAAACTTTTTTGTTCCTTAAGCTCATTTCTAAAGAAACTATTATGCTCAAATTGCAAAACCATAAACTTTCTGACATTATTTTCGATCTCCTCTAGCCTTTTAAGGTGAAGATCACCAAATCTAGGTAGAGCCATTGCGACAAACAAGCAATCCAACACACGAGCAAACAAAAGGCAAGCGAGAAAAAGGCAACGGGAAAAAGAGGAGGAGATTGGTAAAGAGAGGGCGAATAAAACGGCAAGGGTGAAGTGGGGGAGAGGAAAACGAGAGGCAAATGGCAAATAATGTAATGCGAGAGATAGGGATTGTGATGGGTACTTGGTATGGTTGACTTTCTCTTGCGTGAGCCTCCCCGGCAACGGCGCCAGAAATTCTTCTTGCTACCTCTTGAGCACTGCGTTGGATTTCCCCAAAGAGGAGAGGATGATGCAGCAAAGTAGCGTAAGTATTTCCCTAAGTTTTTGAGAACCAAGGTATCAATCCAGTAGGAGGCCACGCACAAGTCCCTCGTACCTGCACAAAACAATAGCTACTCGCAACCAACGCAATTAGGGGTTGTCAATCCCTTCACGGTCACTTACGAGAGTGAGATCTGATAGAGATGATAAATAATATTTTTGGTAATTTTGGTATAGAGATGCAAAGTGAAAAGTAAAAAGAAAAGTAAAAACAAAGCAAGTATTAAAGTGATGGAGATTGATATGATGAAAATAGACCCGGGGGCCATAGGTTTCACTAGTGGCTTCTATCATGAGCATAAGTATTCTACGGTGGGTGAACAAATTACTGTTGAGCAATTGACAAAATTGAGCATAGTTATGAGTATATCTAGGTATGATCATGTATATAGGCATCACGCATCGGCAGACAAGTAGACCGAAACGATTCTGCATCTAATACTATTACTCCACTCATCGACCGCTATCCAACATGCATCTAGAGTATTAAGTTAAAACAGAGTAACGCCTTAAGCAAGATGACATGATGTAGAGGGATAAATTCATGCAATATGATAAAAACCCCATCTTGTTATCCTTGATGGCAACAATACAATACGTGCCTTCCAACCCTTTCTGTCACTGGGTAAGGACACCGCAAGATCGAACCCAAAGTTAAGCACTTCTCCCATTGCAAGAACTACCAATCTAGTTGGCCAAACCAAACGGATAATTCGAAGAGACTTGCAAAGATAACTCACTCATACATAAAAGAATTCAGAGAAGATTCAAATATTATTCATAGATAAGCTGGATCATAAACCCACAATTCATCGGTCTCAACAAACACACCGCAAAAAGAAGATTACATCGAATAGATCTCCACGAGAGAGGGGGAGAACATTGTATTGAGATCCAAAAAGAGAGAAGAAGCCATCTAGATACTAGCTATGGACCCGTAGGTCTGAAGTAAACTACTCACACTTCATCGGAGGGGCTATGGTGTTGATGTAGAAGCCCTCCGTGGTGGATGCCCCCCCCTCAAGCCAGACTCCTAACGAGCCCCAAGATGGGATCTCGTGGATACAGAAGTTCTTGGCGGTGGAATTAGGTTTTTGGCTCGTATTTGATCTGTCAGTAATGCTGGTATATATAGGAGGAAGGAGTACGTCGGTTGAGCAACAGGGGCCCACGAGGTAGGGGCGCGCATGGGCGCCCCACCCTCGTGACCTCCTCTTTGTTCCTTGGAGTAGGGTCCAAGTCTCCTGGATCACGCTCGTGAGAAAATCACGCTTCCGAAGGTTTCATTCCGTTTGGACTCTGTTTGATATTCCGTTTCTTCAAACACTAAAATAGGCAAAAAAACAGCAATTTCGGGTGGGCCTCCGGTTAATAGGTTAGTACCAAAAATAATATAAAAGTGGAAAATAAAGCCCAATATAGTCCAAAACAGTAGATAAAGTAGCATGGAGCAATCAAAAATTATAGATCTTACTGAGACGATTACTTCCGCGTCCGGACAGTTGATGATCTGGTTCTTTTAACTAAGAACCTAGTCCGTAGCTCCTGGATGACTCTCCGACTGCTGGACAATATGACTTAAGTCGTCGGCATCTGGTGGCCGGACATATGTGCCTTGGAAATTGTCGCAAAAGGCATTTTCCAAGTCCTCCCAGCTACCAATAGAATTTTCAGCATCGCTTAACCAAGATCTTGAGCTGGTCCTTTGAGTTTTAATGGTAGGTATTTTATGGCATGGAGGTCATCACCGCGGGCCATATGGATGTGGAGAAGAAAATCCTCTATCCACACAGCGGGATCTGTTGTTCCATCATATGATTCGATATTCACGGGTTTAAACCCTTCTGGGAATTCATGCTCCATTACTTCACCAGTGAAGCAGAGTGGGTGTGCGGCCCTCTATATTGGGCCACGTCGCGACATAGCTCAGATGGAGTCCGTCTGCGGTTTTCGGCCTGGGCGTGACTGGGTTTGTCACGTCCGGATAGGTGGCCGTCATCGCGTGTCAAAGCACGTCCCCGCGATCCGTAGATCGATCTCGTATGTCCTATTCCATTGTCCGGGTCCTGTCGAAGGTTGTGAGTAGAACCCCGAGCTGTCTTTTCTCTATTTTTACATTGCGGTGGGTCGGACTGCAGTTCGGTTTGAACTGCCGCTTTATCCTGACCGCGTGGTGGTCGGTCCGCCGCATTGTCCCAACCACGTGGTGGTCGGCCGCATGGTGCCTCCTCGTCGAACTGAGGTAGCAATTTGCGCTTAGGGTAACTCTTGACTAGGCGCTTGAGGCTGTGTTCTTCGGCTGCCAGGACATCGGTCCATCTGTCGTTGAGCAGATCTTGGTCAGCTTGAAGTTGCTGCTGCTTCTTTTTCAGGCTCTTTGCAGTGGCTATTAGCTGACGCTTGAAGCGCTCCTGCTCGAGAGGTTCCTCAGGCACGATGGACTCCTTGTTGCCGAGGCTCACCTCATCCTCGGAGATCAGAAGATAATTATCGTCCTCCGAGTCATAATTTGTGGCCTGTTCGTCAAGGCTAAATTGCCTGTTTCCTTGTTCGTCCGGTTCGGAAGTTATTCCAACAAGGTCTTCATTGTTTTCGGCATCGTCCGGAGTATTATCTTTTTCGGTGCCAGTGTTACTATCTTTTGAACGACGCGACTTAGAGCGGGCGCCATGGCGCCGCATTTGGGCTGTTTCTCGTGATGTTTATCCTCACCTTTGGGATCCTCTTTGCTGTTTTTACGAAGAAGTGGCCGCCCGGTGTCCGTAAATGGATGGATTTGGCCTTGCTCCTCATCTGCATCGCCGTCCATACCGCTGACGTCTTCGTAGTCAGAATCGAGCATGTCGGTTAAGTCCTCGACAGTGGCTATGAAGTGGGTGGTCAGTGGGAAACGAAATTCTCCGTCATCAGCTTCCAGTTCGAACCGGATATAATTCGGCCGAGAGTCACCCGCCACGGACAGATTTGTTAGTGAGTTTAGCACATCGCCAAAGGGCGAGTGATGGAAGATGTCTGCAGCGCTGAATTCGAAGAACGATAACCAGTCAAGCTCGGCGACCGTGGATGTACATGGTTTGGAACTTATAGCCGGAAGCGAAGTGCGGAGTTCGGTGTACGATATCACATGAGGCTACGTCTGTGTGCGGCTCCAACACCGTGGAATCTGCGGCCTCCGTGGCGGGGTTGAGCTTCCCATCCTCGGATGATGCGATTTGCTCCGGATCTAAGGCCAGAGTAGTTACAGGAGTTATCTCCTGGATGTGGTTCGATGACAGATTTAAGCCATGTTCATCGAGGTGACAGGAGCGGCCGCAGACCTCGAATCCGTCGAAGATCAAGTCTCCACGGACGTCTGCGACGTAATTCAAGCTCCCGAATCTGACCTAATGGCCAGGGGCGTAGCTTTCGATCTGCTCCAGACGGCCAAGCGAGTTGGCCTGCAGTGCGAGGCCGCCGAATACGAAGATCTGTCCGGGGAGGAAGATTTCTCCTTGGACAACATCGTGGTATATGATCGAAGGGGCCATCAAACCTCTCTTGACGACGTCACAGTAGAACTCTCAATGAAAGCACCAATGTCGGTGTCAAAACCGGCGGATCTCGGGTAGGGGGTCTCGAACTGTGCATCTAGGGTCGATGGTAACAGGAGACGGGGACACAATGTTTTCCTGTGTTCGAGCCTCTCTATGGAGGTAATACCCTACTTCCTGCTTGATTGATCTTGATGAATGAGTATTACAAGAGTTGATCTACCACGAGATCGTAATGGCTAAACCCTAGAAGTCTAGTCTGTATGAATATGGTAATGAGTATTCGGTCCTATGGACCTAACCCTCCGGTTTATATAGACACTGGAGGGATCTAGGGTTACATTAAGTCGGTTACAAAGAAGGGAATCTACATATTCGATCGCCAAGCTTGCCTTCCACGCCAGGGAGAGTCCCTATCCGGATACGGGTGGAGTCTTGGTCTTCAGATTCTTCACAGCCCATCAGTCCGGCCCATGGCTAACAGGCCGGACGCCCAAGGACCCCTTAGTCCAGGACTCCCTCATTCATACTTTGTTTCGGTTCTCTATTTAAAGGAGCACCTTAATTACCCCTAGTTTCCATTAGGACCCCGTTGCCACGAGAGGGTACGACAAAAGATGTTATGCAAATTCTTATCGCAAGCACATATGACTATTTATGGAATGCATGCATACATATGATTGATGAATTGGAGCTAGTTTGCTATCGCTATAGGTTATGACCATTGCATACTGAATCTCATCTGAGCAACCCCATCGCTTACTCCATGCTTACATTTTTTGCTATTGTTTCAAGTATAATCACTAATCGCACTTTGTTACTAATTTGCAATCTTGTTTCTATTTTGTTACTATCACTATCACTACTCCTATCATATTACCGCTACTAATAAATTTCCACAATCAAGTTATCTCCCCAGGTGTGGTTGAATTGACAACACAACTGCTAAAGCTTATAAATATTATTTGCCCTCCTTGTGTCGAATCAATAAATTTGGTTGAAATACTTCCCTCGAAGACTATCGTGATCCCCTATTCTTGTGGGTCACCAATACTCAACCTTCTTTTTCATTATTTAATTCTATGTCATCTCAGCAAAATTGTCTAGTTGACATGGATGATAATTGCTATGATATATACTCCCACTACGGGAGGTCTAACATGTGAGATGCTCTTCGACTGGCTTATATTACCATCACTTGTGAGAGTGATGCCTCCTACTTAATCACCTTCTAATTCAATGAATTTGTTGTTGTACCATGTATGACTTTATTGCGCTAATAATTTGCATTTCACTCACTTATACCAAGCTCATGACTTATCTTGTCGATCGATGCAATTACTAGCCTTAGGCAAGTCCCACAATAGATATCCGTAATCTTCTTTAAAGTGCCCACTTATATAAAAAATATATTTATAGAAACACAACTCAACGACTGAATGCATTTGTACATGATACTAGATGGTAAATTCACTTAAAATTAGCAAAATCCTCCCATATGGAGTCTGATGCAAAACTTTGTTCGAATAAGGTTTCGTATTGGTCCATCCACACATGTGTAGCAACTCTCTTTGTGGTTTGGCCCTCACTTCACACAAAAACGCTAGCCGCAGTTGCCACCTTATGTAGAGATGATTTACCTTGCCGTGGTCATCCAATTCCATGCTCTCCTATGAAATTCTGGTTTATCTTCCAAATAGTTAATTAGATCAATGAATCAAGAAATAAAAGATGTTATCATACCGAGGAATTACTTCAATACTGCCTTCCATAGGTTGGAGTGACATTCAATAATCAGGTAACCAAGCGACTATAGTCTAATAATGGAATGTCCATAACCAAAGTACAACCTCCTAACCAAGTGACTACAAACGTAACCACAAAAAACACGTTGAAACATATGAACATGACATCTAGTTTCGAAGATCTTGTTCCAACGATCTCAATTGTGCAGACATATCATGCAAACTATTTAGGCACAATTGCATTTAAAATTATAGGTCGAAGAAATATAGAATAACATCATTGTTTCCTTAAACAAAAGAAGAAAATGCTTCAAAGAAGTACATATCCTCAACATAAATCGCCTATGATGTGTCGCAACGGCTTCTACACATGCAACCACAGCCGGAATCCACGGTACATGACAAAGAACTCAGAAACTTGGCCATGCGATTCAAGTCGAAATCAAAGGACACTCCACATCAAACACAAGAGAAAATCATCTCACTACTAGAGAAAACAATCATAAGTAGTGCAACAAAGATGGGTATCCTAACCTAACAACTTGAGGCTTAATAGCAGGCAATTTTCATTTTAAGCGGCCTGAGAAAGTTTGACAACCGGCTCCAAAGTAGAGCCAACAGAGAAATACTGCTGCTCTCAAAAGATGGTTCTCTCTTACATTCTGCCTACATAACCTTTCGAGTTGGAAATGTCGTATGCTCAGAATTTGATTCAGGAGCTTGACCCTAAGTCTCCTTCTCCAACACTGGGGCTCATGGTTGGTGTCATATCCCCCTCCTCATAGAAATATTACTCATTCTATTTTTAGTTGGTACCTCCCCTACAACCCTGCGCCATTGGGTAGGTGGCACTGTGTATAGCTACGGATGGTTGGTCGGGTTACCCATGTCATTGTCTTTGTTGTGCGTGCGACAACAAGCTTTCACCATTCAATGCCTCTTGCGGTGCCACGCGAAACTTGTCGCGACTAGATTAGTTGCTCATGAGGGAATGGTTATCACTCGCGCGTGACATCTGACTTTCGAAGTTTATCCTTTTTCCTATGCTTGGTACAAGATATTTGGTTTTGTATGAATGTACTCTTTACCGGCAATGATACTTTATTTGTGTGTGTTGGTGTTGGTAGGTGCATCCTATTTATGCAGAAGATGAGGGTATGCCCATTTGCTTATATCCTCTTAATGCTTCATTACGAGTCAATAAAAACAACCAATCTCCCCTACGACCCCTTGCTATGGATTTGAATGACAAGAAAATGAACTTTTCATCCTTCAACTTTTATGAGAGTTCACTTTTCATCCTAAAATTCATTTTAGGTCCAAAACAAACCATGAACATTGCAATTGTCCAAAACGAACCCGAACCAACATGGTTGTGTTCAAACCAGTCCGAGTCATGACCCAAATAGAAAACCACACTTATAACTTTGAGCTCAACCTGGTTGGCTGCAATGAATGATTGTAAGAACATTTTAACTAACTAATATATTGGGGTGTTTCTCAAAAGATAAACTTTGAGCTCGGCTGCTCGGGCACCAATGACACAAAAAGAGACGGGGTAAAAGCCGAATAGGACCAACCACGGCGGTCTACACCCCCTCTCTAGAAGCACCACCCACACTGATGTTTGTGACCTATCCGCCGCACTGCGCGAAGGAGCATGGCGACGCCGTAAGCTTAAATGCAACCTTCGCAAAGAAAAATACTTTAAGTTATTTATCTCCATCAATGCTATGCGAGGGATGTTAATTCTCATGAAAATGCCTCAATATAGCATAAATACGTAACAACTATGGCCGAGACATAACTATAGGCTGGCATGATGGCCCATTTTGACTTCGGGTTGTCAATTTCAAGAATGAAAGCATACATTTCGTTTAATACTCGAAGGAAAAAGGGAACACACACGGCTGGACAAAATTCATGTGATGGGATTCTTATGTTGCTCCGAACTTTGTTTACACATGACATTTCAAACCTTGTAGAGAGAAATACGCTTTAAAAAGGTCTGAACAAATCATATATATCATCCAGAAATATATATATCATCCAAAAAGGGCGTATGAATTGGTCGACCCAACCATCCGATGGAACGTTTATTTGGTGACAATTTGATTAGCTCAATTGCTGAAAATACCAAGAGTCCGTGGCTTATAGTCGCTCATCAGAGAATATTACACGGAGCCCACCCAACATCTCACAATGAGATAGTGGTGCTCAAAGACCGCACGAGCTAGAGTAGCCACTCCGAGTAGTTTTTTTTTGAAAATGAGAAGGTGGCTCAAAGGCCTACCTTATATTTCCAAAACAGGCACAGGGCCTGGGAAAGTTTGGTTACATAGCTTGTGTGATGCACCAGGGTGCAAGGCCACAAGCAGCCTGGAACAAAAGAGAGAGGAAACAAAGGCAAGGAAAGTAAAAGAAAAGGATAGGAAGCTGTCCTAGCCGTCGATCAAATTAGCCCAATAATGCAGACTATCTTTGTCTCATTGCTTTGTAGCTCGGTTGGACCATAGACGTATCAAGTCAGCTGCATGGAACCTAAGAAATGGCTCTACCAAGATTTATTGTTGAAAACTCTGTCATTCCTAAGCTTGCCATGCAGCAATCGCATGTCGCAAAGACAATATTCCATTTATGTTTGAAAGCAAGCTGATCCGCTGCCTGACGAACAAACGTCTGGATATCAGGTGAGTGCAGAGCCAAAGGACCCAACAGGAGCCTGTCCCAAAAGGTGCTGATCGGACGGCATCGAAGCAATAAATGATCAACCGATTCAAGGGCGGGACATAGATCACAGCCAGCATCAGAGGCAGCCACTGACCAGCCCTTCCGCGCCATATTGTCTCTAGTATTCAGGCGCCCCCAGAAGACAAGCCACAAGAACACCCGATGTTTTAATGGTATAATAGAATCCCAAACCCACTGATCAGGGGCCCAAAGCAAGCCGCGGAAGGTAAGCAACTTGTAGAAAAACTCTTGTCTTTGAGCCTGCCGCCGCCATCGAAGAGACTCGTGTGTCCGGGAGCGAAGAGGCGGTGTAACATTATCCGACCAAGTGATCTAAGGCAAGCAACTCCTGAGCCGCCGACTGGGAAAGACTTGGGTGGAGGCACAAACTCCAACCATCCGTTGTGAACTGGGACTTGACCGAGCAATCCTGGTTGCGGGCGAAGGAGTATAGGATCGGAAAGAGGTGTCTCAGCCTACCAACTTGCAACCACTGGTCATGCCAAAAGGAGACGTGAGAGCCACTGCCCATGGAGCAGCGAGAGGAAGACATGACCAAAGGAATGTAGCCCTTAAACCCTTTCCATATGGCCGTATCTTTGTGGTTGCTGCTCAGAGGCACACTGGTCTTGCAGTATTGTGAAGCAAACCAGCTGTAGCAAGGGATGTCTGAGGATTGGAGGATTTTTGCCACAAACTTGCAAAGCATAGCCTGGTTGTGGGCGTGTAGATCTCTGATGCCCAGACCCCCATTGGCACGGGGCAGCACCACCTTATCCCAAGCCACCAAGCACTGACCACCCTTGATGCTGTTCCTGCCTTGCCAGAAAAAAGCTCGAAGGAGGCCCTCCAATTTGTTAATAGATTCCTTAGGCTGTGGAAAGCAAGCCATGAAATAACTTGGTATGCCTGCCAACACCGAAGTTAATGAGCGTGAGAGCCCCCCCTGTGAGAGAAAGGTAGCCAGCCAACCGTAGAGACGACGATCGACTCATGAATAACCGGGAGTAACATGCCGTGCTTGATCTTGTCTGCAGAGAGGGCATCCCTGTAAGTACATGGAAAGGAGGAGATCAGGTAGCCACTCCGAGTAGTGTTTTTCAACTTCATTACTAGCTCATTTATCACTCCCGCAGAGTCAGAGAAGTCATTCCCCACAAAGCTAAGGCCACAACCAACGAGCATAGGTTATGGTTAGGTCTGCAGACAAAGATGTCAAGACACTACAAAGCAGGCTCAAAATCCCTCTGAGGTCAAACTTTTAGCCGGCAATGATGTGATGGTTTCGGCCTCTTTGATACCTCTTCTAGAGGAAGCTTGCACGCAAAGGTGTCATTCCTAATGTCTCCAAATCCTAGTGTGTCCTAGTTAACCTGGTACTAACACGTAAATAATGGACTACGTAGCATGGAAAATAAAGTGAGTCCTCTCATATAGTGAGCAAGCATAACATGAGACCGATGCCCTCCAGCTAGCTTATATGTTACCTTCTCTTGTGAGAGTAGTGTGTCACACTTAAATTTTGTATCCACAACTAAATTCTTTGCATCTATTGTTGTACTACGCATGGTTTTAGTTGTGGCAATAATTCATACTTCATAGATCTTATTAATCCCAACAATGTAATCATTACCGCAGATCAATGCTACAAGTCCATAGAATGCTTTGAATACCAAGCGCCAATCAATCAGTTGGGGATTCTCTAATAATGATCTAGCAACCAACGCTTCTGCGTCCCCACAACAGTTTCGGCACTAGAAAAATAAATATTGGTTCAACTTCACCCTTTATAAATCTAAAGCTTGTCACGTGGATTCTAAAGTAGTTCCTCGAATTGTGTGCCCCCTAAAAAATCTACAGCAGGAATCCTTTTGAGCAAGTACAATAAGGTGACATAAGCAGGCTATAAGGAGTAAAGTATTATATCTTTGCTTAGTTGGAAGAGTGGGAAGAGGAGAGAGAAGGAAAGCGGACTGTAGAATAAGGGCCAGCTATAGCACAAGACCCAAGATACTTTGTGAGATTGTAAGGTGAGCCAACTATTAATAAAATAGTACACATTTAAAACTTGCTATTGTACAAGCCGGTTATTAGGTTGACTATAGATGACATGAGAACTTCTTATAGCCGATTGTTGGCTGTATTATTAAACATGCTCTTAGGTATGATAGTGTCTTCAATGGTGGAGCTGGTCCAGCAACACCAGCTTGAAAGCATGCTTGTACAAGGACCAGGTAAAATTAGTGCAATCATGATATGCCGAAAAAAGACGCATAGTCACACAATTACTTACGTAAATGAACTGGATGGCGAATGTTAGCAAACAATGAGTTCAATCATTACTAGTTTTCAAGAAAATGTCTCTAAGAAGGGAAAGACACAAGTAATCACATTCATCATGCTTTGTGAACTGTGATACTCCATGTTCTCCGATTTTTCCAATGGACCAGTACACAATGCCTATTTTGATTACAGTGCACTCAAGTATGGGCCAGACTACTACGAAATGATCAAGGAAATATATGGGTCGATCAGCGCATTCAAGAGTTACAACACTGCATCGTGTCCCAAGCCCAAATGCAGTGAATTTGACTTTTCGAATTATACTTAGCAGTCAATGGCGCATCAAACACATCAAAGGTTGTAGCAAACACTGTAGCTTATAGCTGTAACCTTTTATGGAACATCGGGGCACATATCCATGCGGAGGTTATTAGAGCATCTAGAGCGTATAGAGCACATGATTGTGATGGTATTATTCCTGATGCCTCTAAATCCTAGTGTCCCTTAGTTTGCTTCCATATGAACATGAACAAGGGTAACAAAAAATAGCTTCGATAAAAATAATCATGGGCCCTCTCATATAATGGGGCACAACATGCCATCATCTTTGGCTGGATTATATTACCATCTCTTGTGAGAGTCAAGTGCGACACGTAACTTTTCTACCCACTTTTCGAGTCAATGCATTTGTTGGTGTACTATGTACCACTTGATGTGGTAATAATTTATATTTCACTCACTCGCACAATGTGGAGAACTTCTGCGAGTTTGTGACTACCCATGGCATTATTTGTCTTAGGTAAGTTGCAAGAGAAGCATCTCTATTCTTCTTTAAATTTATAAATTGACAAAAAAGATATTTATAGGAACACTAGTACGACTAACACAGGAATCTAAACACCATATTAGCCAGTATGTATGTATTAACTGAAACTAGGAAATTCTTCTAGCTGGTAGTAAAGCAAAAAAGCTTTGCTCAGACTCCTTCACTGCCAGAAAATAACTCCCCGCGGTCATACAATATGACAACTTGACATGACACATAGTCCATTCTCATGAAAAATGTCAGCAAGGAGGAGAAGGCTCCCCAATCTACAATTGGCCCAAAGGGCCAGTACACAGTGCCTATCTGGATTACAGTGCAATCGAAGCATTGCATCAGGACAATCAGAATTGCAGGTTTTGGCATTGCACCCTGTCCTACAAGACTGAATACATCAAAATCGACTTATTTGAATTATACGAGACTTCATCTCATCCGGGCAACCTATAGGATGCATAGGCTCAATTTTCTTAAGTCAGATTGCCCGAAACACATCGCTGACACTGGCACCCGACAAGCCTACCCCGTATTGAGCTGAAGACATGAGATCGCCTAAAGCAGGCAACACTTAGGGATCATGCCGGCTTGTGGTGTGATTACCTCTCCTCCCGCCTCTCCTAAAAACCTCTCATGTAAAAAACCAATACCTTTCTAAACTAATATAAGACATTTTAGGTCACTGTCCCTCCTAAAAATGTCTTATATTAGTTTACAGAGGGAGTATATTTGAAACATATTCAGCTGGGGAGCCTTCACCCCGGGTGACAGTTAATTTTTTTTTTTCCAGTGTAGCCTTTGGGAACAAGCAAGACAACACTTTCTCCCTCATTCTTGTTGAGAACCGACTTTAACAAATGCCATGTAGTAGAGCTATGACGCCTTAGGCACATCTGCTCCGTTTTGACCTTAACCTCGGGATGTGTTGTAGTAGAGCTACTACGCCGCCTGCAGCGTGCAGGAAGATGGCTTCTAGACCCAACTGCTTCGTCATTGCCAAAGGGCGGCCTACTGGAGTGCTGGTGACTCGATGTGCATCCTCTTGTTCTTCCTCTCGGCCTTGATGTGTGATGGGAGGCAGTCTGGCAACAACTCGATGTGTGTTGTTCTTCTATCTGACAAGTGTAGGTGGCAGACGGACGGTGAGGTCTTTACCCCAAGTGGTAGCATCCCCAGCAGTGGAGATTTTGGTGCCATGTTGGAGCCTTGTGAAAGATGGGCCTGATTGCAATCTACAACTTTTGTCCTGCGTCTTTTCTGTAAAAAAATTGGGCTAGGTTGTAATTTAGATTTCTCAAGAGGTCCATGGGTCAGCTGTACTAAATGCAAGGTGACATCTCCGGTTACAAAAGAAAGTAGAATTCGACACTGACAATCATGAATCTGAACTCCACAAAGCCAGCTAGGAACCACTGAAACACATTTATGTGGTAACGGCTTGATTAGCTCAACTGTTGTTGTTTCCTTGCAAGTATGGGTATGGAACCCACATAAGCACTTAAAACCAGGCATCGAGGCACAAAGACGGATGAAGATCTGCCAAAATACTCCAAGCAGCGGAGTAGTGTTTTTCGGATTTCATTGCTGACACACATATTAGATAGACATACACTAAATGTCAAAGAAGTCGCATCTCACAAAAACACAAGGCCACAATCAGCTAGCACATGTTATGGTCAGGTGGGGGGGTTATTTTCCTTTGCCATTTATTATGGGTGGACCCATATTATTAGAGACTCAAAGCTATTTTGGCTAAAGAAAAAGGACGACATGGCCCCTTAAGCCTATATATACACATGGCCTGAGCCTGCTACTAGCAATAGTATCGCCCTATTTACCTTAATCAGTGTGAGCATGATATGCAAAAAGATGCAGTCACATAGTTAGTTAAGTAAATGCCTAGATGGCGAACATTATCAAACAATGATAGTTTTCATGAAAGATGTCTACAAGAAGGGAAAGACACATGTAATCACATTCATCATGCTTTGTGAACTGTGATACTCCCTGATATCCAGTTTTCCCAAAGGGCCAGTAGACAATGCCTCCAGTGTACTCAAAGTACACAATTTTCCATTTGGATTACAATGCACTCAAAGTATGGGCGGGACTACTATTGAATGACAACGGAAACCTATAGATCGATCAAGATATTCAGCATTGCATCCTGTCCCCAAGCCCAAATCAAGTGAAATCGACTCCCGAAGCTATGGGTAGCTGTCAATGGTGCGCGAGTGCTTGTAAAAAACACTGTAGCCTGTTATAAAACGTCGATGTGCAGATGTTTGTGGAGGTTATTGAACCATCTAGACCGTGTACCCAGAAAATCACTGTGATGATGTTATTCCTGATGCCTCTAAATCCTAAGCGCCGCCTTAGCTTCCTTGCACTGCATATGAACATAGACAACGGAAACAAAACAATAGTGTAATGACAAAAGCTGTGAGTCCTCTCATATAGTGGGTACAACATGCGATCCTCTTCAGCTAGCTTATTTTACTGTCTCTTGTGAGTGAGGTGTGATAGTTAATTTGCTACCCACCTTTGGAGTCTATGCATTTGTTAGTGTACCTTGTTATGTACGACTTAAATTGTGGTAATAATTCACATTTCACTCACTCGCACAATGTTTAGGACTTCTGTGACCACACATGGCATTATTTGCCTTAGGTAGGTTGCAGAAGAAGCATCTCTAATCTTCTTCAAATCTATAAATTGACATAAAATGATATTTATAGGAACGCCAGTACAACTAACGATGCATTTGAACACCATATTAGCCAGTATGTATGTATTAACTAAAACTGGGAAAGTCTTCCAGCTGGTAGCCAGCCAAAAACCCTTGCTCAGACTCCTCTGAAGTCATTCGTACAGCCAGCAAATCATGGCCCCGATCAGAACATATGAAAACGTGACAAGACGTATAGTCCTATAGTTTACTTAAGTAAATGCACTGGTATGTGAACAATGAGCAAACAGTCAGTTCATCCACTACTAGTTCCCAAGAAAAATGTCAACAAGGACGGGAAGGCTCCCCAATCTCCAATTTTCCCAAAGGGCCAGTACACGATGCCTATTTGGATTACAGTGCAACCCAAGCATTGCATCAGGACATTCAGAATTGCAGGTTTCAGCATTGCATCCCGTCCTCCAAGCCCGAATGCAGTGAAATCAACTTGCTGGAACTATATGTAACAATCAACTGTTAAACTGGCTTGTGACACATGCCGTAGCTTCTAATCGGGTAAACTAAAAGAAAATAGCAGCTTGATTTGCTCTTACTGGTCTGACGCACCACCGCTGTACTGACTACTGACATTGACATCCAACAAGACTAACTCACGGCGCATCGAGGTTGAGACATGGGATCTTTATGCTTACCCGCACGGTGTCGCGCTCGCGCCATGGCTGGCGGGCCGCGCGGGGATGGGGGGAATCGGGCGGAAGCAGAGGAGGAGAAGAGATACGAAGTGGAAGGCGGCGGCGACGGGCTGAGGAGGCGAGGAGGAAGGTGGGCGCGTGGGAGGGGAGGCGAGCGAAGCCATAGATGGGGAGTTCACTCTCTGCCCTTTTCCACCTCCTCAGCCACCCGTCGCCATTGGAGATTGATTTTTTTTTTTTTTGAGACACCATTGGAGATTGAAGATGCAGGCAACAGCGAGGGGAGATGTCAGGAGGGCCGTGCGTGTGTTTTTTTTAGGGGTGGGGCCGGGGACCTCCGCGCCTTCAGCGCCGCGCAAGGGATCTGGCGCCCGCAAGCAGCAGTTGGATGGGCCGGCCCACGATCACGCAACAAAGCAACGAGAAAAATGACAGCCAAAAATACCTCCCGACCGGGATTCAACCTCGCGCACTCGCGCCCTCCCGCTTCCACACTTTGAGGCTAGCCACTGCACCAGCTAAGTGCTAGCTGATATTCCCACCGCGAAAGTTTAAATAAACAGAAAATAGATGCGCTATTTATTGCACAATTCACTGTGGCATTTATACATTTCAATTATTGAAAATATGTTCAAATATTACGGATGGAGTTCTTGAGCATGCAAAAAGCCCGCGTATTCAAAAATAGTTCTGAATACACACTGAACTTTTTCTTAGTATAGGGTGAACATTATTCAAAGAACACTGAACATTTTGTTAAAATACGCTGAACTTTTTTTGAATACATGCTGAACACAATTTCTCTACATGATGAACTTTTTTATACACACTGACCATTTTTTAAATCTATGGTGACAAAATATTCAAATACACGCAGAACATTTTTTTTAAATACGATGAACTCCTTTTGAATGCATGCTGAAAAAAAAATTCTATATATGATGAACATTTTTTATACACATTAAACATTTTTTAAAGTTCATCAAATTTGACAATAGTTCATCAATTTTGAAAAATGTTCATCGATTTTGAAAGAAAGTTCATTGATATGAAATAAAGTTACAAAATTGAAAAACAAATCTCGTGCTTAGCAGAAAAGAAGAAAGAAAGAAAAAGAAAAGAAAAACAGAAAAAAAAACTCTTTCCACGAAAAAAGGAAATAGAAAAGTTTAAAAGCCTCGTTAGTTAACATGAACTGGTAGGTTAGCCGAGTGGTTTGGCAAGCGCTACCGTCGTGAGATCCACAGTTCAAACACGGTTGTCGCTAGAAAGTTTTTTATGCTTTCAAACAGAAAAGAAGTGGGCGGCCCAAAGGTCTTGGCGGAGGGTGTCTTGCCCGATTGCATCTATGCCTAAAACGGGCGCTTAAGGCGCCGTTTATGATTTGCCGTGGGGCCGTGCGTGTGTTTGTCAGGGACCCATGCCGATGCTGCTGTTGGGCTGGCACTTGGGCCGTTGGTCATGGGCTTAGCCCACTCGCAAGATGGAGGAAGCTAGGCCCTACAAGTAGCAGGAGGCAAGGATTGATACCCTCAAAAAGAGGCAAGGATTGATCGGCATCCGGTTGGATCACGGTTTTCAAAATAGAAAAGAAGTGGGCCGGCCCTCATGTGGGAGGGCGTCGCCGATTGCATCTATGTTTAAAGCAGGCGCTTAAGGCGCCGTTTATGATTTGCCGTGGGGCGTGCGTGTGTTTGTCAGGGACCCATGCCGATGCTGCTGTTGGGCTGGCACTTGGGCCGTTGGTCATGGGCTTAGCCCAGCTCGCAAGATGGAGGAAGCTAGGCCCTACAAGTAGCAGGAGGCAAGGATTGATACCCCTCAAAAAAAGAGGCAAGGATTGATCGGGCATCCGGTTGGATCATGCTGAAACGGCGGCTCCTTCCCCTACCTCCGGCTCTCCTCTCAATCCCTTTTCCTGCTTATGTATCCCCAATTAGCTACCCAAAATCCATGTAATTCAGTGCACTAGGTGATTTAGTGAAGAAGCTTGTTAACAGTGTTGTCCTATGGTCGTGGTAGGTGTTCATGCTATTTTGTCGGAAAAAAAGGTACTCATGCTATTGCGTCAGGAATTATTTTTCTTCTTTTGCCCCCTTCAATTTAATCACAACGGTAATTTTAGTTTAAAAATTTACAAGAAACATATCGTCATCTAAGACAGAAAAATATTAGTCTAAACATGGTCCATAGGTACGTGGGTTGAAACCCTAAGCGGTAATTTGGTGAAGGTATGTTGTAGGGTGTCTTTGGATGCAGAGGTTTCTAGAGCATCTAGAATGTCAGTAGTGTATCTCATGGCCCTGATCTGTTAGTCTGAAGGCATCATTCGCATGCCTCTATACCCTAGAGTACCCTAGTTCACTTGGCATCAAGATTGACATGAATAACCACAAATGATATCGATAAAAAATGATCGTGAAACCTCTCATATAGTGCACATAACAAATGGTGGTTGCTCTTTGCCTCGTTTACATCACATTCTCTTATGAGTAGTACAACACACTTTAATTTGATCCACTGCATTTGTTGTACTACTACATACTAATTCTTGCAATACTATGCAATACGGACGTGGTGTTTTTGCACTCGAGCACATGTGCTCTCTATATCTGGACCGGTGAATATAGCGTGGAGATCTGTTCCATGTCAGTTTGTCTGCGGTATACGGTGTGTTTTTTAATCTGTGGCTCGTGTGTGTACGTATGGACAGGTCCTGGAATGTGGGCCAGGCTAGTTACTCCCGTTCGCCTGCCGTTGGCCTGTCGTGACGCCCGTCGGACAATGCAGGTCTGAGCCGTGGCTCCGATCTTTGCCGCGACATCTGATCCGTGGAACAGGAGAAGTCATCTCAGTCCAATTGTTCAATACATAATTAGTATGAGCTCAACCTGGATGCTTATCCAGCAATTAACTGTGACAATACCTGAACGAATACAATGCCACCTGCGCATAAAAACATCAGCTAATTAATTTTGAAATAAGAATAGGAAAGGGAAAGTACAAACAGTTCAGAGTATAGAAAGTTCTGCTGAAGCAAACTAGTCGAATGCTTATGTTAAAATTTTGGGGAAATATTTACTACAACAAGCAAACTACAGTTCTATTAAAGGTTTCAGAGTATAAAAAAATTAAGCTAATTAATTTCAAAATAGTTCAGGAAATTACAAGCAACTGAAACTATTAGCAAGCAAACTGCAAGCTTGGAGAAATCATTTCTTGAGGACGTTGGAAGTAATATGAAGCAAAGTACAGTGTTGGATAAAATTCAATGTTAATATTCTACCCAACACAAGACTACAAGCAATTGGGACTGCCCTTGTCGGAAGACTGGGTTGTGCCAACAATGTCTGCATGGGATCCCAAATACCTTAGGGCATTTCTAACCGATCCTCTAAGCTAGTGGAGTAAAAGTTTACTTCACTAACGGTGGCCGCACCTAGCCGATCCCCTATAGTTCGCGGAGTAAAATCAAATTTGTGGTCGTTTTGCATACTCGCCGCACAAACACAATCTCTATACAATACATATCTTTAAATCTTTCAAATGAAAGCATAGATAGCAATAATCGTCATAACATAAAGTTTCATCACCGTGTTTTTTAAATTTAAACATGTGAAGTTCACTCAAAGGACATCACTTCAAACGCAATGTTTGATTTAAAATCACCACAAACATAGCATGTATATGTTGTGAATCGAGCCAATCTTTGGCATGCACCACCACCCTCTCGCCACCACCACTCAAACGAGGTCATCGGCAAAGAAATCAACACCCCCACCCTCTCGGCCACCATCACCACCACCCTCTCAGCCACCATCACCATCACCATCACCACCCCCTCGGCCACCATCACCACCACCCCCTCAGCCACCATCACCATCACCATCACCACCCCCTCAGCCACCATCACCATCACCATCACCACCCCCTCAGCCACCATGAACATTCCGAAGAGAGGCCAACATTTCTCCACGAGTGAGCTCCAAATACTTTCTTGCAGTTTTATCCACTGTGTTTGGATTCATGAACATGATAGCATGCTCTTCGGCCTTCTTCGCCTCACGAATCCTCTCCTCATCGAGTGCAAGCCTACGCTCCCCGGCCTTCAAATTTCTCTCTTCGGCCGCCATCTTGGTCTTCCACTTCTCATCCTCGAAGGCCTTGAGCTCGTCCCACCTCGCCACCTTGTCTTCTTTGCGTTCGGCCGCCAACACCTTCTTCGTCTCGATCATTGCCACAAGTTCATCCTTGTAAGTGCCACCGAATGCATTCATTTTCTTTCTTCCTTTTGCAATCTTGTTTCCTTCCGGTCTATTGTTGGCAATCTTCATCAACCTCGTTGTCGTCCTCAATGGCTCAACCTTGACCTCTTTGGAATGGTCTCCGCAATTCTTTGGATCCACTTCTCATTCTTGCATAGTTCTTTGTAGCAATGATGCAAAGTGAAGGGCGTGTGGCCGAACTTGGTGTTTCGATGCTTGAATAGCTCTTGGATGTAGGGGCCATACTCCGCCACTTGCACACCACTCGGTGGAGCATGGTTCACTCAATGGATGGTGCTCCAACGATGCCCAAAGTGAACCTTGTGTACGGCTTGATCGCACATCCACGAAGGTGTTATAGAAGTCGGTGATCTTCTCCCAAAATATGGTCTTGGTTTGATCCGTTCCGATCGTTGCATCCATGCAGATGGCACACCAAGCATCATAAGCGCAATGTCTTCCTTTTAGTTGTAGTTTTGGGTGCGGGTCCTTGTGGCCTTGATGCTTGCTTGGGTCACCTCCACCACCTCCTCCTCGGCCACCACCTCCTCCACCTCCTTCCCGGCCTCCTCCGTGTCTTGGGTGGCCGAATGATCCAAAAACGAGTCATCATAGTTGAGATCATCAAGGCCAACGGTGGTCGAGGACTCCAACGATGCGAGGAATTCGACCGTGCTCATCTCCGCTCTACAATGTCAAAGCAAGCAGTATAAACTATCACTACCGATCATGAACAATTACTATCAAGCACCTGGTTGGCATTTCATCGAGCACCTGGTGGCCGCGTTTTTCGTTGCCGGCTACGCCGCTATGCGTTTTTTTGTTTTTTGCAATATGCTGATGCATTCTGACATTATCAGGAACTGGAAAGTATCTTGACTTCTGAATTTTTCCACTCTACAGACCACAAAATCTGAATTTTCCTAGAGATCTGGTAGTGCATTTTGAATAAGTTGATGCATTCTGAAACTAGCAGGAATAAGTTGATGCATTCTGAAATTATGAGGAATTGGGAAGTGTCTTGGTTTCTAGTTTTTTGACTTTTTCCACAGTGTAGATCACAAAGTCTGAATTTTCCAAGAGACCTGGGAGTGCATTCTGAATTTCTGAATAACCAAAATGCACATAAGCTGGAGCTCGTACCTACTTAACTGTAAACGAAAACTAGTGGACACGCGTGTACAAGCGATCCTGGGCGTGCATGCAAAACAGAATAGAAAGGCAATGATTTATTTTCCTGCTGATTACATTAGGCCCGGACCAACAATCCTTCGTTAACACAGAAAATGACAGTACAGAGGATAACGTTTTGTCATCACTACAACAGAAGAACACAACTTAATTAATGCCTCGACATGGCATTTTGACTCGTCAAACCCCAACGCTAACGCTAAAAACAGCCTGCAGTTTCAAGATGCAGCTGAACCACAGCCTCCAGCCAACCAGGCGGCCGAGCACCAGCAGCAGCATCCCCAGCCCGATGACGATGAGTGCAATAATTAGGATCGCCCCGCCAGTAAAACAGCTAGGCGCTGCATCTCTGAGCAGCAACGACAGTGATTGGCACCCCTCGCCGGCGTCGGCTGATTGTATTGCATATGCGACGGGGCGCTGTGAGCCTCGCCAACCCCGCCACTGACCTCGTCGGCTGCCTGCTGCGACCAAACCCTGTCGCGGATCTGTGTTGCCTGACGACGGGGAGAGGGAGCTGGGTACTGCTGCACGCCGAAATGGCGATTCAGATCAGGACGGTACGTCCGGTTTTATCTAATGTATCCACAGAGACCAATCTGCACCAAAAAATACGGATCCGGAGCTGCTGACTACGAAACTTGCCGCCACAGACAGGGCAAGGAATGAGCGACAGCATCTCGTCGTCGACTCCATTGGACGCGGAGATGGACACCGGGCAAGCTACCGCAAGCTTAGCTGGAGACGGTCCGATCCGGTAGGTAAATAGATTGAGCGAAAAGGAATGGGGATGAATGAATCTACAGGGGGAAGATTGGTAGGCTAGATGGGGCGGTGCGCAGCAAGTAAATGGGAAGCAACGGGCATTGGCTCAGAATCGGAAACATAACGGCCTAGTCCATTGCTGCACGTCTGAGCGAGAGCCCAGGTAACTCATGTCGTGGCAAGGCCGTGATGGCAGACGTGGGCCCTCGTAACTGTTCATTGCGCCATATACGAGAATAATGCTTGGTCCTATACGCGTGGGATTGTGGATCACGAGGACTGCGGGCGGTGGGATATCGAGACCATCTGTGCTCGCGCTCAGAAGATCATTTTCGAATACTTTAGGCTTCACTAATACGAAGTTGAGAGTTGAGCATTCAATGCTTTAACAGTTTGACCCATTGACTTCTCCAAGAATTTGAAAAGTTCACAAATTTGTAAAAGATCATTAAAAATCCAAAATTTTGAAAACTTTAATGACTTTGAATTATTTTGCTAATTTAAAATGTTCACGTATTTGAAAAATGTTAATAAATATAAAAAACTGTTCATGAATTTGAAAATGGTTTATGAATAGGAAAAATTTTGCAAATTTGAAAAGCTTCACGAATTTTAAAAATATATTAAAAAGTTTAAAAAACTTAACGAATCTGAATAAAGTTCATGAATTTTAAAAAGTTTACGATTTTCGAAAAAAGTTCACGAATTTGAAAATAAAAAAGTTTCATGAAGAGTAAAATGTAAAAAAGGAAACAAGAAAAAGAAAAGAAAAACAAAAAACAAAATGAACCGACAAAACCGGCAAAAAGGGACAGAAACAAAACACAAAAAGAACCAGCCATAAAAACGCTAGAATAACCGCATTGCGGCTACAATTCTAAGTGGGTCAACCGGTCGGTCAAAGGGTGTGCATGACGTACCATTTACACTCTATTTTTTTTGCGGGAAAACTTCCAATTTATTCATCTTCGATCATGGTAGTACAGCGAAAAGTAGAAATAATAAAAATTACATCCAGATCCATAGACCACCTAGCGACGACTACAAGCACTGAAACGAGCCGAAAGCGCGTCGCTGTCATCGTCCCTCCCTCACTGAAGTCGGGCAAACCTTATCAGAAGTAGTATACAAAGTCGTCACACTTTATTTGGCGCTTAGAATTCAGGACAATTGTGTGTTTGTCTAAAAAAGACACGACATGCGTTCCTGGAAGCGGGGGCCCGGGCCCGGGGCGGCCGCACCCCTAAACCCGCCCTCACGGCCGGCCCTGAATATCTCTGATCTCAGTGGAAAAGGAAGATAAAGGCGAACAAAACCAATCGCAGTGCCCTCCACTCTCCTCTCTAGCAGCGCTGCACAAACCTACCTGAACAGTCGCATTGCGCAAAGGAGCATGGCTACGGTGTAAGCTTAAATGCAACTTCCTCAAAGAAAATACTTTAGTTATTTGTCTCTATGAATGCTATCTGAGGGACGTGAATACCTATGAAACTGCCTCAATATATCAGTAACAACTACGGCTGGAGACATAGCTGTAGGCTTGTAGCATGATGGCTCATTTTGATTTCCACCTATCAGCTTGTCAATTTCAATACTAAAGGCACACAATTCAGTGTAGTCCTGGAAGGAAAAAGTAAGTACTTACTGCTTCGCAAAATTCACCTCAATGGGATTCTTGTGCTGCTCTGAACATTGCTTACAATACACACGGGACAGTTGAAACCATGTAAAGAAAAGAAAAAAAAGGTCAACAAATGGTATCATTGACATCATCCATAAAGTGCAGAGGAATTGCTAGAACCAACAATCTGATGGAACACGACTCACCATTTGAATTGGTAAATAGGGACGGAGAATAGATTAACTCAGAAGTAATTTAGCGTTTTAGGTGCCAAGAGCCCATCAAACAAAACTTAGCATCTTAGAGCATCTACAGCCGGGCTCCTCAAATGCCCCTTATATGTCTGGGCAGACGGTCCGGTTAATAATCGGTCACAAAATATCGACCCAGCCAGACTGCTCAACCGGTCATATATGCCCGGGCTGACCGACACCCCATATATCCAGCTCATATCAAGGACAGCTACAAGGATATCCGGTTGCGCCCGAGCGCGTCCGCCATGTCAGAGTGGCGAGCGGGACAAATGTCGAAACTTCGAAACCCATCATCCGATGAGGACACTGGTCTAGTGCGCCGCCTAAGGGCCAAATCCGTCTATTGAAGCCGGATGGCTAGCCCCAACCCTTGGGACTCCATTTCCAAGATCTCCTCCCATTCGCGCCACCACTCCCAATTCGCCCGAGCTCGTTCTCCACTCTCACCCGCTTCGAAGCTCGCCGTCCACTCTCAACCGCCTCGAGCTCGCTATCCGCCGTAGCCATGGCCAGCCAACGGATCACCACGTACAAAATGCTACACCGGTTGGAGCTCCTAGCTAGTGGAGATACAGACACGGTGCACCAGTCTTATCGCAACCGGTTGGCCTTCGGACTCTCCGGACCTAGACGAAAGCGTAAGGGACCGGAGCAGGAGGAGGAGGAGCAGCAGACGTCGCAGCACGGGGCGCCGGATGTGGAGATAGAGGACGAGGAAGAGGAGGAAAGTGAAGCGGATTAGGCTCCTCTTGCTGCCGGATTCGACATGGGTGACGTGCTGGACGAGTTTGAGGTGGCCCAAGCGGAGGATACAGCGGAGCAGTTGGCCATCCTCAACTCCATCTAGTCGGAGCTTGAGGTCGTAACAAACCGTCATTGCCTTCGCAAGGCGGACACAGAGCTGGAGGAAGTCTTCGTGGACATAGAGTCCGACTACCAGGAGGCCGGTCCGCCTGGCACTGCCGAGACGGAGGTCGCGGACATCTTTGACGATGAGTAGAACTATGGTAGTCTTATGTATGTAGTATGAAGTACGTAGCTTATTTTACGTTGCATTGCGTAGTAAGGAAAAGGGGATGAGATTTGAGGTTTGTGGTTGGAGCAGATGGAAAATGACACTGTCTACTGACACGCGCCCGGGGACATATGAGGGGTCACTATTGAGGAGCCCGGCTGAAGATGCTCTTGATGCCTAAAATCATCAACAGTTCAACGCTGACAAAAAAAGTCTACTTTGATGGAAGGAAACGAATGAGTGAGCTTGTGCTTTCTTCCATCACATGCGGACTGACGTTTCTATTCCCGACATAGCTTATGTTGCCTGTTAGAAAATTCTTGTGCTGCTCCAATGAAGTTTTTTACTGATCCAAGCATTGTTTACATTTTTCCAAAAAGGAGGATAACCCCCGGCGTCTGCATCTAAACGATGCATGCAACATGCATCCATATATTATTAAAAAAATCAAAATCTAGCCGCCGAACAGCCTGAACCTGGAAATAAAACGGAAAACAAACCCTGAGGTCGTATACCTCACGATAGTAACTCCCCCAGATAGCCACTAACCCTATCCGTTACAAGACACATCATAAATGAAAAATACACAACTCTAGGCCATGCCTTCAAGAAGGAATTGCCGCACGTGCGCCGGTGATGGCGAGTCCACCACAAGGTTGAACGCCGGATTCTCATCCCAAAAGCCAAGCTTCAATCCACCACCTTCAGCAAGTACATGATAGAGGCGCGCATCGATATAGCCCGATTAGAGATCTTGTGTTTCCATCGGAGTGCATAAACTCATCCTTGAAGCCGTCTGTACCATCCGCTCTTATCCGTCTACCAATGCCTCGATAGCTAGATACCTCTGGACAAGACAACAAGACAAAGACATCCCATACCGCTTTGCCTCCCGCCATCGTCACACCACCTTCGATCCACCACCAACATGCTAAACATGACACCTCTGCCAGAGCCACTGTGACATCACCTGCCGGTCGCGGGCATGACTTGACGATGTCAGATAAGATACCAGACGTAGCATCCGGGCGTAGTGCATCCACGGGTGGCTTCACCGCCAAATGATGTGCACCGCCTCCGACAACTCCGAACGAGGCACATGTGTCACCTGCCAAGCCGCATCGAACCCTATCTGTAGATGGAGGGGACGTCCCATACTGCCACTAGCCACAGAAAGGCCGTCGCCACCGCAAGATCCAGACTCCGAGTTGCCCGCACAACCCCGGAGTCCGCCGCCGTCGATGAAGAGGGGCCGCTGCCTCGACTCCGGGCACTACAGGGAGCACCCACCGTCGCGTCAGCCGTTGTGGTCGTCCATACAACAGCAACAGCTGCCGCGATCCTGCATCCAGTGCCGTCGATGCCGGAGAAAGCTCCGGGCGCCGGGCGCGTCTTGCAACATCCCCAGGAGCGGGATCCCAAGATTCGCCGCCACCAATGCCACCACAAGGACCCACCACCTGACCCGTCATCCCCGACGAAGGGGACACCACCATCACCATGACTGGAGTCGCGGCTCCTGGGATCCATCTTCACCTATTGGCCACATCCTCTCCCAATCCGCCCTCCCTACGAAGCCGTCGGAGCAGCACCGAACCACCGGGAAAGACGAACTCCAGATTGTATCTCGTGGCGCCAGTCCCTCAGACCGCGGGGCTGCAGCCCAGATTCCCGCCGTCCCCATCACCGGCAGCACCCGCCTTCGGGGAGAATGAGGTGGAAGAGAGGGGGGAGGTGGCGGCAGCCGGGGGCTAGGGTTGCCCCTCTGATCGCTCTAGAGGGAGCGAGCGAGGAGGTACGGGAGCAAGATACCACTTTTTGAGCCGTGTCAAGAGGGAGAAAAGGCTCAAGAAATCATATTATTAACATTGAACTTATAAAGGATGAAAGGGTTACTAGGCAGAACCGTTGCATCCACGTCGTCGGCTATGAACAGCGCCGAGTAAGCGGAGCGTAGCGAGAGAAAAGAGTCGGCTATGAACAGTGCCGAGCGAGCGGAGCGTAGCGAGAGAAAAGAAATTATCTCCTCTTTCTCCATCCTGCCTGAAAATATCTCCTCTTTCTCCATCCTCCCTCCTCATCCCGGCCTCCTCTTCTCCATGCCGCCGCCGCCTCCTCTTCCCCGTCCCTCACGGCCGCCTCGCCCACTCGCCTTCAAGACCTCCTCCTCCCTTCCTCATCTCTGTCCAGAGCCGCCGCCTCTCGTGGCTCCGTGTCGAGTTCAGTGGCATGGGAAGAGGGATCGGCGATGGCGCAACAGAGGAGATGGAGTGGCGTGCTCCTGCCACTGCGTGCGACCCCATCCTTCCTCCGCTCCGCCCGCCGCTGCCTCCGCCATGCCGCATCCTCTGCAAGCAGCTGCGCCACCACACCATCTCCACTTCTGCCGGTGCCCCGCTGCAGCCGCCTCTTGGTCTATATGGAGCTGCACATCGGCTTTGGCATCGTCGCCGGCAGCCTCCTCTCCTCTTCGATCGGGACTCCTGAACTCCGACCTCGTCGGCAGATCCCTCAGTGCACCCGGGAAGGCAGCATCAGCAGAGATTGAGGGTGCCTCCCCATCAAGCGTGCTCGTGTCGTGGTGGTTTGCCACATCTCAGCAGCGCTGGGGAGCAAGTGTCCTCTGCAGCTTGGACTACTTGTGGTGACCTCACCATCACCAGCCCATCTGCAGTATGCGCTCCTCACCGGGCGTTGTTTCAGAACACAGGCCTTATTGTCTTCTTTCGTGGTAAATTCGATTTCTACCAGATTCGAGACTTAAGTTTCTTGATTTTGAATTGTACTCAAGGATCGTAATAATCGGGATACCGAGAATGTTTACCACTGCTCAAGAAAGGTAAAAAAGGACGACATGTATTTTTGGTTACGAATTTTTGAACAGGCTTGAGGATTCATAAGATGCAGGAACCCTATTTGGCATGACTTTGGCTTATGTCAGCTATCGAACTTAATAGCTTATAAACCAGATAAAGCAGATTAGTTAGCCATAGAAGTTGGGTAGTAGCAGATGTTCATATCCATAACTCCATAAGCATAAAAATACTTGTTCTTTGGGCTTTGGCTGCTTGGATTAAGCTTATAAATCCAATGAGCATATGCTTTATGTCGGACCGTATATAGGCCCTAAGGTTGGTGTCAGTATGCCTCAATGCCAGACAAACCTTGTTTTCTTCAGTAATGTGGTGTTTGTATATATATTACTCCCTCCGTTCCAAAATAGATGAGTCAACTTTGTACTAAAGTTAGTACAAAGTTGAGTCATCTATTTTGAAACGGAGGGAGTACCTCTTATCTCTATTATCAGCGTATCACTAGAAGTAGGTTGTGTGATGCTGGTGTAGTTTCAACCTTTTGGAAAAAGTAAATGTTGTGTTGTGTGTGTCGAAACATCAACCGCAGCTCAAGCTGGTTTGCTTATCCAAGAATACTGTGAACACAAGCAAAGCAAGCTGTTTTCTGTTTTTTGTTCTTTCAAATGTTTTTTTCCTATCAAGGTTGAACGTTTACTAGGAAAGTAGTAGCACATTATGCCGATGCAATTTTGAACAGTTAAAACCTGCTGTTTTCTGTTTTTTTTCGTTCTTTCAGCGGAATTTTTTTTCCTATCAAGGTTGAACGTTTACTAGGAAAGTAGTAGCACATTATGCCGATGCAATTTTGAACAGTTAAAATCTGAAATTATACCTTTTCAATTCCTTAGGAACTATATTCAGTCCCTCTCAGACAAACCCATCCATGAGACATCCATATCAAACTGAAACTCAATTTCATCGCATTAGTCAAAGCATGCCATCACATATTCTTTGTTGTTGTTTTGGAGCTATTTCAGTATGGTTGAGTTCTTTTTGTAAGTGTACTCCATATGTTGGTGACTTATTTTTTAATTGATTGTTCTTTTTACTGAATTGAGCGAAAAAGAAGAGAACGCTGCCCCATTGTCTATAGGCAGGGCAAATCTTCTTTCTGGTTCTTGGAGATTTAAATACACCTTTGAGACTTTCACGAAGGGCATCACTCACGCAAGGATTTTCTTGAATACCCTCCTGGAGATCAGGAAAAAGTATGGTTGTTAAGCTTGCTGTCGATTAGCTTGTAGCCCGTGGTAGCACTGAGGCTTCATGGCATCCTTCACAACCCGCATTATCGGGTTTCTTAATTTTCTCCATTGGACACTCTCCTATCTGAAATATTAGTCTTTCCTATTTAATGGTGGTTCACATGCAGGTTCAGAGAATAGCGCACTTGGATATGAGCATGTGTGCAATCTTGAGTGGTCTCAAGACGAGATGAATTAAACAATGTTGACATGCTGGTTGCGCTTAGGTCAGTTCCCTTTGATCACACGTTGCTGAGTAGTAAAGTTATGATTGTTGAACTGTATGTCCCTGGTGCCAAGTTCCCCAAAATCAATGTTTTGTAGCTATATGTGAATGAGAAATAGTGGAAAAAGAAGTTTCCCTTAGTAATCATCTCTCTACTGAAATTCTTGTTGTGATGATAGAGCTATACAAGCTAGAATTCTGAGAATTGTGTTTTTCAATGTTAACTTTTACCAACAAAAAAACTGAATTTTCTGCAATAAGTTTCAGTGGAAATTACGGTAACCATTTTTTATTACTGAAGCTCCTCGTCCAATTCCGCATCAATGTAACAGAAAAGTAAAAAATTTAAAACATATGTGCTGAATTTTGGTGCCAAGTACATGCCTTGTTTGTTCAGATATATTATTGCCTACTTAAGATGAAGCCAGTCACATTTCTCATTACACAGGATGATTTTTTCATGTGTCATGCTTCAAGAAAAACAGGCTGGTCTTACATCTATTTGGAATATTTAGATGGCCAAGGTCAAAGAGTATCAAGGTGCTTCTAACTGATCTCACTCTTATTATTTGTGGCTGCCAATTTCCGTGTTTCGAAAGGAAAAAATGCACTGCTGCTTCATGTGTATGTTGGTTTGAATATGATGCAATAGTTTGTGCATCGTGTATCCTATATGCCCAATGGTTCCTGATCTAGGGCTTATATTGTGTACTAAAATAATACTATTTTCTTTGAAAGATGGGTTTTTATTGGAAATACGTCAAACCTTTACTTTTTGTTTTTTGTTTTTTTCAGTTTCATTTTATGCCACTTTCAGGTTAAAGTAGAAAATATACATGGTTCTCAATGTTTTATGCTTTGGTTATTTGGAGTTATCCTCAAATTAATGCCAGCCTCCATTTGTCCAATCCAAAGTAAACATATGTGCATGTTTAATATATTAGGCGCAAGTAAGCAAACTTTTATATTGGCATGTGGAACTGTTACTTGGTCTATGTTTAGCACTTGGCAGATGAACCTGGAATGTGAACCATGCATAAATAGCAAGGCATGATGATTAGTAAATTGTGTTAATACTCGGTACTTTTCTTCCAACCAAAATATAGCTCCAGTTCAGATATTAGTTACATTATGTCTACTTGAATTTAGTGCATTTGTTTTTTTTGGTGCCCTCTTTCTGTGTTGAAAATATGTAAATTGATGCATCCTGTGTAGCTTGTCACTCTGTTTCTACTTGGCAAGGTCTGCAATAAATTATATATGCATTACCTGGTCTGCTTCTTTTACCTGCGTCAACATATGTATTCCCTCCATTCCTAAATATAAGTATTTTTAGAGATTCCAATAAAAGACTACATACGGAGCAAAATGAGTGATACTCTAAACTACGTCTACATACATCCGTATGTAGTCCATAGTGAAATCTCTACAAAGACTTATATCTAGGAATGGACGGAGTATGTTTTTCGTATTGTCTTTTCATGCTTATTTTTTCAGGGATCCCCCATCCTCTTAATTCATTCGTATTCTTTCCTTCTTAGTTGCAGTGTTGCAAGGTATACCCTGCCTTGGAGAAGGGCATTCTGTGGTCTGCTTCTACAGGTTACATATAGTTTTCCCACTGCTTCTCCTAATTATGCTCAATGCCAAAACCAGATAGAAAAGAGTGGGCACTATTAGTTTTACTTTCTCATCTGCTATCACATTTTATTATTTACAGGGTATCAAATCTGAGATCAATCCAGTTTTGAGTTTTGACACCCATTAATGATGAATTCATGTTATGAGTTACAAAATACAAAATCTAAAATGACATTGTTTTAGAAAGTTGGGTGGGTTGAAAGAACCAAACTGTTTCAAGTTACACGTCTTCTCTGTCGTGGGCTAAAAGTTCTATGTTCGCCTCGACGAATTTTCAAAAGAAAATACATTATTCCTTTATTTACCATGGATTGATGGAGTTCACGTGTGTTTTCATTGGTTTTTTAAATGATTTCTTAAGCGGCCTTCTATGATTGCCCACTATATGTTTTAATTGGGCATGAAGGGTAGCTCTTTTGAGTGCATGTTTGGAATATGCAGTAAGGTGAATGGTGCCGGAAATAACTCTATCCTGGCAAGATGTGAGTCCCCGCTGTCTAGTCACTATACAACAATGAGGTGGTGTTGGAAACTATGAAATTGGCTTTCTCTTAATTTTCTTAATATAGAGGTGTATTTAATTTGGAGCCTCGATGATGTCTATATCTAATATGTATATCTAGAAGTAGTGTTTTTGTGTGTGTGTATTATGATCCCCCGTCAGAACAAAAATAGTATACATTTACTGTTTTGGACCATATTTCATTGAGTGAAATTGCAAGCATTCGCAACTGTTCACCAGTTATAATTTCAAAGAGGGTTTTATACAGGCTAGTTATAATTTCAAAGAGGGTTTTATACAGGCTCTATCCATTTTGATCTGTCCATGGCATCCTTGCATTAATATTGTATGACATTGTTTATTCATGTTCAGATGTTCTATTCAGTGTAATGCTACATGTATGTGCTTATTAGGTCATCCTACTATTTGTAATAAAATCCACGTTGCATTATCTTTCCATCTACACCTCTCTACTTACTCACTACATAACATTGCTTCTAACTGGCTTCTTGCGCCATTGGCGCAACAGATCATCTAGTCATCATAAAGGCCAGAGGGATTGCCATAACTAGTCATCTGATAGAACACACTCACCATTTTCTTTGACCCAGAATAAGAATCTGGTTGAAAATTAACTGGTACCATTGGTTTAGCACCACACGGAGTTTACAACAACAAAGCACCACACAACACAGGCATCAGGCTGCTCTCTAACGGACACGGCGTGAGGCTACTCTACTCTACATGATGTGATGCAGCTCTTTCCTGCATGGAGGGTGCCCTCTGAGGCCCAAGCCTTCATCTGTATGATAGAATTCGGTATGGATGGTCGTGATAGTAACCTCTCGACATGAACTCCTAAAGGCCATCTGAGAACGAAGAAGCTCGTTGGCTTTTACAAGCGAAGGTATCAAATGTCATTCCCAATGACTCAAAATCCTAGTGTTTCCGAGTTCACCTGTTACTAACACGGACATGGATAACCAAAAACATGAAAACTATATGCGAGTCCTCTTGTATCGCAAGCAAGCATAACATGTGATCGATGCTCTCTAGCTAGCTTATATATTGCCTTCTCCTATGAGAGTGGCGTGTCATACTTAAATTTGGTATCCACCTTTTGATTCTTTGTATTTGTTAATGTACTACGTACCATTTTAGTTGTGACAATAATTTACACATCATAGATCTTGATCAGTCCCAACTCCCAACAATGTAACCATTGCGGAAGATCAATGCTACAAGCCCATACAATGCTTTGAATACCAAGCACCAATCGATAAATTGGGGATTCTCTAATAACGCTCTAGCTATGAATGCTCTGCATACACACAACAATTTCACTACTACTCCATTATAAATAGTGTCGATAAAATAATAGTGAGTCCTCATATAGTGAGTACAACATGCGATCCTCTTAGGCTGGCTTATAATATTAGAGTCATTTGTCGAATGAGGTGCGACACTTGCTACACTTTTCGAGTCTATGCATTTGTCGTTGTACTATGTGACTTAAATTTGGTAATAATTTACATTTCAATCATTTGCACAATGTTCAGGACTTCTATGACAACCCATGGCATTATTTGCCTTAGGTAAGTTGCACGGGAAGCATCTCTAATCTTCTTTAAATTTATTAAAAAAAATACTCCCCCATTCAAATTCAGTGGTATAATTTTTGCTCCTGTTGCAGTCGGTCTCGTTGGTTAAATTTATGGTCAAACTTAAATCTCGGAAAACGCGGGTGCACTGCATTGTGGAATCGAGGGAGTAATTATTTTTAGAAAAGGAGGATGACCCTCGGCTTCTGCATCTGAAAGATGCATGCAACCACTTTATTAATTATTCACTAAGACCTTACAAAATAATACATCAATATGACTGAAGCCGCCATCTTCGCAACATCTGTCGCTACTCCCCTATCCATTGATGAAGGGGTGCAGATAGTGTGAGTCAAATACCCAGACCTCTCACCTAGCCCAACATCTAAAGCCGAAGGACACGACCAAGCCACATGCCGGGTATGAGGCACAAAACGGTCCGATGCACTCTCATAGGTCGTCGCCGCCGTCTTCCATCCATCCATCTTCAGAACAGGTACCGGTGCATCGGCCTTGCTCGGCCTGCCGTCGACGCCACTACGGTGCCAGACAGCGCCTCCTCCCTCGAGCCTATGCACATCCGTCGCCAAGACTCCACGACATGGATGTGTCACAGGGGACACCGTTCTTAGATGTCGTCCACTGGTCCCTCGAGCCTATGCACACTTCCAAGAATGACACCCTCAAGAGGGGTATGACACCTGAGCGCCACCGTCATTCGATCGACCGATTTAGGGTTTCCCCCAGAGGTAGCGGATAGGGATCTAGAGCTTCTCCACGACGATGCCTTCAAGAAGGGGACGACCCAGAGAAACGCCGCCATCGCCAACCTTGGCAACGTGCCAAGAGTAGGGTTTTTGCCCGTATCTGCTCGAGGACCCTGCATCCAACATCGTGTGCACGGGACCGCCACCGACCACTGTCGCCGCACATGGAACAGGCCGCACCGGCCGGATCAGATCTGACCGGAGACCAGGCCCACCATACCGACACCGCAGTTCCGAAGTCTGATCTGATCTGACCCACCGCCGCCACGGGCACGCAACCAGCGTACAACGGGCCGCCCCTACCACATCGTCCCGATGAGGACGCCGCCACACCGCCAGTCCCCCGCGCCCGTCCGACGCCGCCACCTGGCAAGACCGCCCTGCATTGGCCCTCCCGAGGCGCGAAGAACAGGGCCCCACCACCGGCCACCACGAGGGGCTTTGCCCTGGCAGCCCCGGCCGGCGGAGAGGGTGGGGGAAGGTGGTGAGGAGGCGAGGGGGAGGAGATGGAAGCTTCCGTCCGAGTCGCCGATGGGGGACGACGCGTATGCCTATCGAGAGGGTCTTAAAAAAGTGAATGGAAATGACATTTATAGGAATACCAGTGCAACCAACAGATGCATTTGAACACCACATTAGCCAATAAACATGTACTCCCTCCATCCCATAATGTAAGATATTTTTTGACACTAACATAGTGTCAAAACATTATGGGACGGAGGGAGTATTAAACTGGAGAACTCTTCCACCCGGTAGTCCGGCAAAAAGATTTGCTGATTCCTTTGTTGTGTTCGTACTGCCAGAAAATCACGGCCACGACCAGACATATGGCAACTTGACAAGACGCATATTCACATAGTTTATACTTAAGTAAATGCATTGATAAGCAAAAAGTCGGTCCATCCATTACTAGTTCTCATGAAAAATTCCTGCAAGTAGGGTAAGGCTCCACAGTCTCATATTTTTTCCAACGGAAAAGCTATTTTCCTGCCGACTGTAGGTTGGCGAAGCATATGTACGATCGCTTTTTTTTCTTGATCTTTCTTTTGTCCCGGCCACTTTAGTGCACGGGTGGGGGTGGGGGGAGTTGACGAAACATCCCCTCGGCAACTTTTTGCGTGAATAGTGTAGTAACTCACACATCGCACACCTGATGACTTATGTACCCCTAGGGCTGGAAAAAAGCTCAAGCTCATGAGCTAAACGAGTAGCGTGTGACTCGGCTCGAATCGACTCGAACTCGAAGAATAACGAGTCGAGCCGAGCTTTAGTTTAAGATCGTTTATAGACCAAGTTAAACGAGTCAATCTGACGAGTACTCGTGTACTCGTTAGGCTAGGTACAAAAAATCAACGACTCCCAATACAAAAAAAGATAAGCCACTCAGCACCCTACGTCCCGAGCACACAACAGAAGGCCCAGCTATTGAAGGCCCAACCACCTAGGAGACTCATGTGTTACAAGGAAATTATAATTGTTTAGTGATATATATGTTTAATATATATAATCATTTTTATCATATTTGAGGGTTTTATGCTCATATCTTTAAGGAGCTTAACATGCTAAACGAGCCAGCTCGCGAGTTATATGAGTCGAGCCAATCTTGGGTTTGAGCTCGTTATAATAACGAGTCGAGTCGAACTAGCTCGTTAAGGAAATGAGCTCTAGCGAGTCGAGCCGAGCTGGCTCGACTCGGCTCGAATTCCAGCCGTATGTACCCCAGTCCTGAATAGCTTTGGCATGAGGAGGGTGGGGGGGGGGTAACATTTGTGTGAATAGCATGATAACCCACACGTTTGCAGACATGATAAGTTATTTACCCCGGTCCCGGTAACTTTGGCGAGGGGGTTGATTAAATATACCCACGGTAACTTTCATGTTAATAACACGGTAACTCACGCCTCATGACCCTAATAACTTGTATACCCTGGTCCTGATAACTTTGGGGACCGGGGTGGGGGAGGGAGGGACATCATGAAATATACCCCCGGTAACTTTCATTGATGAAGTGAATTTTTTTCCAGAAAAATAGCTTTCTTTTTTCTTACGACAGTAGTAAGAAAGAGTTTAAAACAATTTCGTTGTTGAACTAATGAACAACAAACTAGGTTGGCGTGATGGTTGTTGGCTTTGTACTTGGGCCTATCCTTTCCACCCCGACGCAGGTTTGAATCCTGTGTAGGTAATTTTTTTTCGTGTTTTTAATTATGGTACAATAAATCGATCGGGAGGAGCATGGGAATAGTGGGTGGAGCGTTGTTTCCGTCGAGGATCGTAGGATCTGTCGCTGCTAATCCACCGCCGATTGGTCGTTAGCATAGTCCTTTTTCCAAAGGGCTAGTACACAATGCCTATTCGGATTACAGTGCAACTAAAGCATTGCATCAGGATATTCAGAATTACAGGTTTCAGGCTTTCATCGGTGCATCCTGTCCTACATGCCTGTATGTAGTAAAATCAACTTGCTGGAATTACATGCAGCTGCCAAGTGCCAATGGTGAATCAGTTCTTGTAACAAAACACTATAGCCTCGTCTAATTGACCAACCTATAGGAAACACCGCTTAAACTTCGTGAGATTATTTTATTACCTAAGATTAATGAGGCTGAAAGGATACAACAATATAGACCTATTTGCCTCCTTAATGTTAGATTCAAAATATTCATGAAGGTTGCGACTATTAGGCTAAATTCGGTTGTCGAACATGTGGTTCGTCCTTCACGAGATAACTTTTATGCAAGGCGAGACACATCCTAGATGGAGTTTTTACCTTCATAAAACAGTCCATGAATTACACTAGAAAAGGTTGAATGGGCTGGTACTCAAAATTGACTTTGAAAAGGCTTATGACAAAGTCAAGTGACACTTTCTTCAACAGACTCTCAGAATGAAAGGATTTTCTGCAGAGTGGCGCGCTATGTTCCATAGCTTCGTTTCTAGAGGTAGTGTTGCCATTAAGGTCAATGATGGCATTGGACATTATTTCCAAACGAAGAAGAGATTGCGACAAGGTGACTCGGTATCGCCCATGCTATTCAATATAGTGGCGGATATGCTAGCGGTCATGACTGAGCGCGCCAAGGTTGATGGCCAAATTGATGGGGTAGTAAATCATCTAGTTGATGGTGGTCTCTGCATACTTCAATATGCCGACGATACAATTCTCTTCATGAATCATGACCTCGAGAAAGCGAGAAATATGAAACTGATTTTATCAAGATTCGAAAGCAACTCTTAGGTCTTAAGATCAATTTTCATAAAAGTGAATTGTTTTGCTTTGGCGACGCTCAATACGAGGCCCACACAGTATGCTTTGAACTGTTGAGATGCGGGTTGGGCCGCTTCCGATCAAATATTTGGGGATACCGATACATTATCATACACTCACAAATGCTGAATGGAAACACGTCGAGGAGAGATCGCAAAAATACTTAGCAGTTGGAAAGGTAAACTGTTGTCTCTGGGTGGAAGATTGGTCCTCATAAATTCAGTACTAAGTAATATGGTACTATATATTATTTCCTTCTTCTAGTTGCCGAAAGGAGGTTTACATAGATTGGATTATTTCCGATCAAGATTCATTTGGCAAGGAGATAACGAGAGAAAGAAATATCGACCGGCTAAATGGAGTGTGGTTTGTTGTCCCAAAGACCAAGGTGGGTTGGGCATTCATGACCTTGAGGTTAAGAATAGGGCCCTACTCGGGAAATGGTTGTTTAAATTACTGACGAAAGATGGTTTATGGAAAACTCTCCTAAGGAGGAAATATGTGGGTTCCAAGGCGGTATCCCAAGTATACTAGAAGCCTGGGGATTCCCACTTTTGGGCGGTCTAATGGCTGCGAAGAAATATTTCTTCCGCTATGGATCCTTCTCAATCAAGGACGGCTCGGAAATTAGATTCTCGAGGACAAGTGGCTTGGAAATGCCACACTTCGGGAACAATATCCAGCTACAGACAATATTGTGTGTCACAAGGGTGATACTATTGCCACGGTAATGGAATCATTTCCACCAAATGTGACGTTCAAAAGATATTTAATTGGACCCAGACTCCAATCATGGAACATCCTGCTCCAAATGTTGTCCACAGTGCAATTGTCATATGGGTGTGATGTATTTCGTTGGAACCTACATGGGAATGGTGAATTCTTAGTGGAGTCCATGTACAGAGCTTTGCTCCAATCTGATGTGCCAGTTGATAATAATAAGAAGATTTGGAAGATGAAGATACCTCTTAAGAATAAAATCTTTGCATGGCATCTTCGTCGCGGAGTCCATCTTACTAAAGATAACCTTATTAAGAGGAATTGGCATGGAAGTCCGCAATGTGTTTTTTGTCACCATGATGATACAATAAAACATTTGTTCTTCCAATGCAAATTGGCTCGTTCTATATGGTCAGTCATCCAAATAGCTTCTGGTTTGTATCTGATGTCTACTACACAACCTTCTTCTTGTAGACGTTGTTGGGCCTGCAAGTGCACAGGTTTGTAGGACAGTAGCAAATTTCCCTCAAGTGGAGGGCCTAAGGTTTATCAATCCGTGGGAGGCGTAGGATGAAGATGGTATCTCTCAAACAACCCTGCAACCAAATAACAAAGAGTCTCTTGTGTCCCCAACACACCCAATACAATGGTAAATTGTATAGGTGCACTAGTTCGGCGAAGAGATGGTGATACAAGTGCAATATGGATGGTAGATAAGAGTATTTGTAATCTGAAAATATAAAAACAGCAAGGTAACTAATGATAAAAGTGAGCGTAAACGGTATTGCAATGGTAGGAAACAAGGCCTAAGGTTCATACTTTCACTAGTGCAAGTTCTCTCAACAATAATAACATAGTTGGATCATATAACTATCCCTCAACATGCAACAAAGAGTCACTCCAAAGCCACTAATAGCGCAGAACAAACGAAGAGATTATGGTAGGGTACGAAACCACCTCAAAGTTATTCTTTTGGATCAATCTATTCAAGAGTTCATACTAGAATAACACCTTAAGACACAAATCAACCAAAACACCTAATGTCACCTAGATACTCCATTGTCACCTCAAGTATCCGTGGACATGATTATACGATATGCATCACACAATCTCAGATTCATCTATTCAACCAACACAAAGTACTTCAAAGAGTGCCCCAAAGTTTCTACCGGAGAGTCAAGACGAAAACGTGTGCCAACCCCTATGCATAGGTTCATGGGCGGAACCCTCAAGTTGATCACCAAAACATACATCAAGCGTACGTGATATCCCATTGTCACCACAGATAAACACGGCAAGACATACATCAAGTGTTCTCAAATCCTTAAAGACTCAATCCGATAAGATAACTTCAAGAGGAAAACTCAATTCATCACAAGAGAGTAGAGGGGGAGAAACATCATAAGATCCAACTATAATAGCAAAGCTCGCGATACATCAAGATCGTGCGATAGAGAGAACACGAGAGAGAGATCAAACACATAGCTACTGGTACATACCCTCAGCCCCGAGGGTGAACTACTCCCTCCTCGTCATGGAGAGTGCCGGGATGATGAAGATGGCCACCGGTGATGGGTTCCGCCTCCGGCAGGGTACCGAAACGGGCTCCCGAGAGGTTTTTGGTGGCTACAGAGGCTTGCGGCGGCGGAACTCCCGATCTATCTTCTGTTTCGATGTTTTTAGGGTACGTAGGCTTATACAGGCGAAAGAAGTCGGTCGGGGGGTGCTCGAGGGGCCCGGAGAGGGTAGGGCGCCCCTGTCTCGTGGCTTCCTCGATGCTCCCTTTACTTCAACTCCAAGTCTCTGGGTCATAATCTTCCCAAAAATCACGCTGCCGAAGGTTTCATTCCGTTTGGACTCGCTGATATTCCTTTTCTCGAAATCTTTAAACAGCAATAAAATAGCAATATGGGCTGGGCCTCCGGTTAATAGGTTAGTCCCAAAAATGATATAAATGTGTAAAATAAAGCCCATAAACATCCAAAGGGTAATATAATAGCAAGGAACAATAAAAATTATAGATCGTTGGAGACGTATCAAGCATCCCCAAGCTTAATTCCCGCTCGTCCTCGAGTAGGTAAATGATAAAAACAGAATTTTTGATGTGGAATGCTACCTAGCATAATTCTCAATGTAATTTTCTTTATTGTGTCATGAATGTTCAAATCCAAATGATTCAAAATAAAAGTTCATATTGATAAAAGAAATAGTAACACTTCAAGCATACTAATCAAAGTAATCATGTCTTCTCAAAATAACATGGCAAAAGAAAGTTCATCCCTACAAAATCATATAGTTAGGCTATGCTTCATTTTCGTCACACAAAGATGTTCCCAACTTCTATAACCCCGATGACAAGCCAAGCAATTGTTTCATAATTAAATAATCTAAAACTTTTTCAACCTTCACGCAATACATGAGCGTGAGCCATGGATATAGCACTATGGGTGGAATAGAATATGATGTTGGGGATTGTGTGGAGTAGACAAAAAAGGAGAAAGTCTCACATTGACGAGGATAATCAATCTGGCTATGGAGATGCCCATCAATTGATGTTAACATGAGGAGTAGGGATTGCCATGCAACGGATGCACTAGAGCTATAAATGAATGCTCAACAAAAGAAAACTAGTCGGTGTGCATCCAACTTGCTTGCTCACGAATACCTAGGGCATTTGAGGAAGCCCATCGTAGGAATATACAAGCCAAGTTCTATAATAAAAAATTCCCACTAGTATGAAAAAGACAACCTATGAGACTCACTATATGAAAAACATGGTGCTACTTTGAAGCACAATATATGAGACTCACTACATGAAGAACAAGGTGCTACTTTGAAGCACAATTGTGGAAAAAGAGATAGTAACATTGCCCTTTTTATTTATTTTTTTCTTTTTTTCTTTTTTTGGGCCTTTTTTTTGGCATTTCCCTTTTTTTCTTTTCTTTTTTTTTCTTTTTGGGCAATGCTCTAATAATGATGATCATCACACTTTCATTGATTACAACATATGAATTACAACTCGAAACTAGAACAAGATATGACTATATATGAATGCCTCCGGCGGTGTACCGGGATGGTGCAATGAATCAAGAGTGACATGTATGAAAATTATGCATGGTGGCTTTGAAGGAAATATGCCCTAGAGGCCATAATAAAGTTATTATTTATTTCCTCATATCATGATAAATGTTTATTATTCATGCTAGAATTGTATTAACCGGAAACATGATACATGTGTGAATACATAGACAAACATATAGTCACTAGTATGCCTCTACTTGACTAGCTCATTAATCAAAGATGGTTATGTTTCCTAACCATAGACATGTGTTGTTATTTGATTAATGGGATCACATCATTAGGAGAATGATGTGATTGACATGACCCATTCCGTTAGCCTAGCACTTGATCGTTTAGTATATTGCTATTGCTTTCTTCATGACCTATACATGTTCCTGTAACTATGAGATTATGCAACTCCGTTTACGGAGGAACACTTTGGTGCTACCAAACGTCCACAACGTAATCGGGTGATTATAAAGGAGTACTACAGGTGTCTCCAAAGGTACATGTTGGGTTGGCGTATTTCGAGATTAGGTTTTGTCACTCCGATTGCTCGGAGAGGTATCTCTAGGCCCTCTCGGTAATACACATCACATAAGCCTTGCAAGCATTGCAACTAATAAGTTAGTTGCGAGATGATGTATTACGGAGCGAGTAAAGAGACTTGCCGATGTGAGATTGAACTAGGTATTGGATACCGACGATCGAATCTCGGGCAAGTAACATACCGATGACAAAGGGAACAACGTATGTCGTTATGCGGTTTGACCGATAAAGATCTTCGTAGAATATGTAGGAACCAATATGGGCATCCAGGTTCCGCTATTGGTTATTGACCGAGAATAGTTCTAGGTCATGTCTACATAGTTCTCGAACCCGTAGAGGGTCCGTGACGCTTAACGCTTACGATGGCTTTTACTATGAGTTTATAAGTTTTGATGTACCGAAGTTTGTTCGGAGTCCCGGATGTGATCACAGACGTGACGAGGAGTCTCGAAATGGTCGAGACATAAAGATTGATATATTGGAAGCCTATATTTGGATATCGGAATGGTTCCGGGTGAAATCGGGATTTTCTTAGGAACACCGAATTACGGAACCCTCCGGGGATAATGGGCCTTAGTGGGCCATGAGGGAGAAGAGGAGGGCCAGCCGGGGCAGGCCGCCCCCTCCCCTAGTCCGAATAGGACAGGAGAGGCGGGGCGCCCCTTCCTCTTTCCCTCCCCCCTTTCCTTCTCCAACAAGGCAGAGGGAGTCCTACTCCCGGTGGGAGTAGGACTCCTCCAGCGCACCCCTTGGGGCCGGCGCACCTCCTCCCTCCTCCTTTATATACGGGGGCAGGGGGTACCCCATTACACACAAGTTGATCTTCGTGATCGTTCCTTAGCCGTGTGCGGTGCCCCCCTCCACCATAGTCCACCTCGATAATATTGTAGCGGTGCTTAGGCGAAGCCCTGTGACGGTAGAACATCAAGATCGTCACCACGCCGTCGTGCTGACGGAACTCATCCCCGACACTTTGCTGGATCGGAGTCCGGGGATCGTCATCGAGCTGAACGTGTGCTGAACTCGGAGGTGCCGTACGTTCGGTAATTGGATCGGTCGGATCGTGATGACGTACGTCTTCATCAACCGCGTCGTCATTACGCTTCCGCTTTCGGTCTCACGAGGGTGCGTGGACAATACTCTCCCTCTCGTTGCTATGCCATCACCATGATCTTGCGTGTGCGTAGGAATTTTTTGAAATTACTACGTTCCCCAACAAAGGGCATCCGAGCCTGGTTTTATGCGTTGATGTTATATGCACGAGTAGAACACAAGTGAGTTGTGGGCGATACAAGTCATACTGCTTACCAGCATGTCATACTTTTGGTTCGGCGGTATTGTGAGATGAAGCGGCCGGACCGACATTACGCCAGACGCTTACGTGAGACTGGTTTCACCGCTGCGAGCACTCGTTGCTTAAAGGTGACTGGCGGGTGTCTGTCTCTCTCACTTTAGTTGAACCAAGTGTGGCTACGCCCGGTCCTTGCGAAGGTTAAAACAGCACCAACTTGACAAACTATCGTTGTGGTTTTGATGCGTAGGTAAGAACGGTTCTTGCTCAGCCCGTAGCAGCCACGTAAAACTTGCAACAACAAAGTAGATGACGTCTAACTTGTTTTTGCAGGGCATGTTGTGATGTGATATGGTCAAGACGCCGATGCTATATTTTATTGTATGAGATGATCATGTTTTGTAACGAAAGTTATCGGCAATCGGCGAGAGCCATATGGTTGTCGCTTATTGTATGAAATGCAACGCCATGTAATTGCTTTACTTTATCACTAAGCGGTAGCGATAGTCGTAGAAGCAATAGTTGGCGAGACGACAACGATGCTACGATGGAGATCAAGGTGTCCCGCGGTGACGATGGTGATCACGGCAAGCTTCGGAGATGGAGATCACAATCACAAGATGATGATGGCCATATCATATCACTTATATTGATTGCATGTGATGTTTATCCTTTATGCATCTTATCTTGCTTTGATTGACGGTAGCATTATAAGATGATCTCTCATTAAATATCAAGAAGTGTTCTCCCTGAGTATGCACCGTTGCGAAAGTTCTTCGTGCTGAGACACCACGTGATGATCGGGTGTGATAGGCTCTACATTCAAATACAACGGGTGCAAAACAGCTTGCACACGCTGAATACTCAAGGTCAAACTTGACGAGCCTAGCATATCTGAGATATGGCCTCGGAACACGGAGACCGAAAGGTCGAACGTGAATCATATAGTAGATATGATCAACATAGTGATGTTCACCATTGAAACTACTCCATCTCACGTGATGATCGGACATGGTTTAGTTGATTTGGATCACGTAATCACTTAGATGACTAGAGAGATGTCTATCTAAGTGGGAGTTCTTAAGTAATATGATTAATTGAACTTAAATTTATCATGAACTTAGTACCGATAGTATTTTTGCTTGTCTATGTTTACTGTAGATAGATGGCTCGTCTTTGTTGTTCCGTTGAATTTTAATGCGTTCCTTGAGAAAGCAAAGTTGAAAGATGATGGTAGCAATTACGGACTGGGTCCGTAACACGAGGATTATCCTCATTGTTGCTGCACGTAAGAATTACGCCCCTGGAAGCACCGCTGGGTGCCAGGCCTGCTGCTGATACTGGCCAGCGGCGTTAAGAACGTCTGGCGAGCAAAGCTGATGACTACTCGATAGTTCAGTGTGCCATGCTTTACGGCTTAGAACCGGGCCTTCAACGACGCGTTTTGAGCGTCATGGAGCATATGAGATGTTCCAGAGTTGAAGTTAATATTTCAAGCAAATGCCCGGATTGAGAGATATGAAGTCTCCAATAAGTTCTATAGCTGTAAGATGGAGGAGAATAGTTACATCGGTGAACACATACTCAAAATGTCGGGTATAATAATCGGTTGATTCAACCGGGAGTTAATATTCTCGATGATAGTGTCATTGATGTAATTCTTCAATCACTGCCACCAAGCTACAAGAGCTTCGTGATGAACTATAATATGCAAGGGATGGACAAGTCTATTCGAGCTCTTCGCAATGCTAAAAAGCATGGAGGTAGAAATCAAAAGGAGCATCAAGTGTTGATGGTCAACAAGACCACCAGTTTCAAGAAAAAAGGCAAAGGGAAGAAGAAAGGGAACTTCAAGAAGAACAGCAAACAAGTTGTTGCTCAAGAGAAGAAACCCAAGTCTGGACCTAAGCCCGAGATCGAAAGTGCTTCTCTTGCAAGCGGATCGAACCTTTGAAGCCGGAACTGCCCCCAAGTATTTGGCGGATAAGAAGGATGGCAAAGTGAACAAAGGTATATGTGATATACATGTTATTGATGTGTACCTTACTAATACTCGCAGTAGTACCGGGTATTTGATCTTGGTTACATTGCTAATATTTGCAACTCGAAAGCAGGAACTACGGATTAAGCAAAGATTGGCTAAGGACGAGGTGACGATGCACGTGGGAAATGGTTCCAAAGTCCATGTGATCGCGGTCGGCACGCTACCTCTACATCTACCATCGGGATTAGTTTTAGACCTAAATAATTTTTATTTGGTGCCAGCGTTAAGCATGAACATTATATCTGGATCTTGTTTGATGCGAGACGGTTATTCATTTAAGTCGAGAATAATGGTTGTTCTATTTATATGAATAATATCTTTTATGGTCATGCACCCTTGAAGAGTGGTCTATTTTTATTAAATCTCGATAGTAGTAATACACACATTCATAGTGTTGAAACCAAAAGATACGGTGTTGATAATGATAGTGCAACTTATTTGTGGTAATCGCCGTTTGGGTCATATCGATTGTAAAACGCATGAAGAAACTCCATCTTGATGGGCTTTTGGAATCACTTGATTATGAATCACTTGGTACTTAGAACCGTGCCTCATGGGCAAGATGACTAAAACGCCGTTCTCCGGAACTATGGAGCGAGCAACTGATTTGTTGGAAATCATACATACTGATGTTTGTGGTCCAATGAATGTTGAGGCACGTGGCGGGTATCGTTATTTTCTCACCTTCACAGATGATTTGAGCAGATATGGGTATATCTACTTGATGAAACATAAGTCTGAAACATTTGAAAAGTTCAAAGAATTTCAGAGTGAAGTGGAAAATCATCGTAACAAGAAAATAAAATTTCTACGATCTGATCGTGGAGGAGAATATTTGAGTTACGAAGTTTGGTTTACAGCTGAAACAATGCGGAATAGTTTCAAGAACTCACGCCAATTCTAACACCACAAGCGAAATGGTGTGTCCGAACGTCGTAATGTCGTGCTTTACTAGATATGGTGCGATCTATGATGTCTCTTACTGATTTACCGCTATCGCTTTGGGGTTATGCTTTAGAGGCGGCCGCATTCACGTTAAATAGGGCACTATCAAAATCCGTTGAAGCGACACCTTATGAACTATGGTTTGGCAAGAAACCAAAGTTGTCGTATCTTAAAGTTTGGGGCTGCGATGCTTATGTGAAGAAACTTCAACCAGATAAGCTCGAACCTAAATCGGAGAAATGTGTCTTCATAGGATACCCAAAAGAGACTATTGGGTACACCTTCTATCACAGATCTGAAGGCAAGATTTTCATTGCTAAATTCGGATCCTTTCTAGAAAAAGAGTTTCTCTCGAAAGAAGTGAGTGGGAGAAAAGTAGAACTTGATGAGATAAGCGTATACGCTCCCTTATTGGAAAGTAGTTCATCACAAGAACCGGTTCTGTGACAACTGCACCAATTAGTGAGGAAGCTAATGATATTGATCATGAAACTTCAGATCAAGTTTCTACCGAATCCACGAGGTCAACTAGAGTAAGATCCGCACTGTGAGTGGTACGGTAATCCTATTCGAAGTCATGTACTTGACCATAGGCGAACCTACAAACTATGAAGAAGCGATGGTGAGCCCAGATTCCATAAAATGGCTGGAAGCCATGAAATCTGAGATGGGATCCATGTATGAGAACAAAGTATGGACTTTGGTTGACTTGCCCGATGATCGGCAAGCCATTGAGAATAAATGGATCTTTAAGAAGAAGACCGACGCTGATGGTAATGTAATCGTCTATAAAGCTCGACTTGTTGCGAAAGGTTTTCGACAAGTTCAAGGGGTTGACTACGATGAGACTTTCTCACCGTGGCGATGCTTAAGTCTGTCCGAATCATGTTAGCAATTGCTGCATTTTATGATTATGAAATTTGGCAAATGGATGTCAAAACTGCATTCTTGAATGGATTTCTAGAAGAAGAGTTGTATATGATGCAACCAGAAGGTTTTGTTGATCCAAAAGGTCTTGACAAAGTGTGCAAGCTCCAGTGATCAATTTATGGTCCGTGCAAGCCTCTCGGAGTTGGAATAAACGCTTTGATAGTGTGATCAAAGCATATGGTTTTATACTGAGACTTTTGGAGAAGCACGTATTTACAAGAAAGTGAGTGGGAGCTCAGTAGCATTTACGATATTATATGTGGACGGCATATTATTAATTGGAAATGATATAGAATTCTTGGATAGCATAAAAGGATACTTGAATAAAAGTTTTTCAATGGAAGACCTCGGTGAAGCTGCTTACATATTGGGCATCAAGATCTATAGAGATAGATCAAGGCGGCTTGATTGGACTTTCACAAAGCACATACCTTGATAAAGTTTTGAAAAGTTCAAAATGGATCGAGCAAAGAAAGGATTTTTACCTGTATTTACAAGGTGTGAAATTGAGTCGGACTCAATGCCGACCACAATGAGAAGATAGAGAGAAAATGAAAGATGTTCCTATGCTTCAGCCATAGGCTCTATCATGTATGCAATGCTGTGTACCAGACTGACGTATGCTTAGCAATAAGCTTGGCGAGGAAGGTACCAAAGTAATCCGAGTGGATCCTTTGGACAGCGGTCAAGAACATCCTGAAATACCTGAAAAGGACTAAGGATATGTTTCTCGTATATGGAGGTGACAAAGAGCTAGTCGTAAATGGTTACGTCGATGCAAGCTTTGACAGCGATCTCGACGATTCTAAATCGCAAACCGGATACGTGTTTTTATTAAACGGTGGAGCTGTCGGTTGGTGCAGTTCTAAACAAAGCGTCGTGGCGGGATCTACATGTGAAGCGGAGTACATAGCTGCTTGGAAGCAGCAAATGAAGGAGTCTGGATGAAAGAGTTCATTTCCGATCTAGGTGTCATACCTAGTGCATTGGGACCAATGAAGATCTTCAGTGACAATCTTTGGTGCAATTGCCTTGGCAAAGGAATCCAGATTTCACAAGAGGACCAAGCATATCAAGAGACGCCTTCAATTCCATCCGGGACCAAGTCCAGGTGGGAGACATAGAGATTTGCAAGATACATACGGATCTGAATGTTGCGGACCGTTGACTAAGCCTCTTCCATGAGCAAAACATGATCAGCACCAAGACTCCATGGGTGTTAGAATCATTCTTGTGTAATCTAGATTATTGAATCTAGTGCAAGTGGGAGGCCCAAGGAAATATGCCCTAGAGGCAATAATAAAGTTATTATTTATTTCCTCATATCATGATAAATGTTTATTATTCATGCTAGAATTGTATTAACCGGAAATATGATACATGTGTGAATACATAGACAAACATATAGTCACTAGTATGCCTCTACTTGACTAGCTCATTAATCAAAGATGGTTATGTTTCCTAACCATAGACATGTGTTGTTATTTGATTAATGGGATCACATCATTAGGAGAATGATGTGATTGACATGACCCATTCCGTTAGCCTAGCACTTGATCGTTTAGTATATTGCTATTGCTTTCTTCATGACCTATACATGTTCACCGTAACTATGAGATTATGCAACTCCCGTTTTACGGAGGAACACTTTGGGTGCTACCAAGCGTCACAACGTGAATCGGGTGATTATAAAGGAGTACTACAGGTGTCTCCAAAGGTACATGTTGGGTTGGCGTATTTCGAGATTAGGTTTTGTCACTCCGATTGCTCTGAGAGGTATCTCTGAGCCCTCTCGGTAATACACATCACATAAGCCTTGCAAGCATTGCAACTAATAAGTTAGTTGCGAGATGATGTATTACGGAGCGAGTAAAGAGACTTGCCAAGATGCGAGATTGAACTAGGTATTGGATACCGACGATCGAATCTCGGGCAAGTAACATACCGATGACAAAGGGAACAACGTATGTCGTTATGCGGTTTGACCGATAAAGATCTTCGTAGAATATGTAGGAACCAATATGGGCATCCAGGTTCCGCTATTGGTTATTGACCGAGAATAGTTCTAGGTCATGTCTACATAGTTCTCGAACCCGTAAGTCCGCATGCTTAACGTTACGATGGCAGTTTTATTAGGAGTTTATAAGTTTTGATGTGCGAATTTTGTTCGAGTCCGGATGTGATCAAGGACGTGATTTAGGAGTCTCGAAATGGTCGAGACATAAAGATTGATATATTGGAAGCCTATATTTGGATATCGGAATGGTTCGGGTGAAATCGATTTTACCGAACACCGGGGTTACCGGAACCCTCTCGGGGATAATGGGCCTTAGTGGGCCATGAGGGAGAAGAGGAGGGCCAGCCGGGGGCAGGCCGCCTCCCCTAGTCCGAATAGGACAAGGAGAGGGGGCGCCCCTCCTCTTTCCCTCCCCTTTCCTTCTCCAACAAGGCAGAGGGGAGTCCTACTCCCGGTGGGAGTAGGACTCCTCCAGCGCACCCACTTGGGGCCGGCCGCACCTCCCTCCTCCCTCCTTTATATACGAGGGCAGGGGGCACCCCATGACACACAAGTTGATCTTCAAGATCGTTCCTTAGCCGTGTGCGGTGCCCCCTCCACCATAGTCCACCTCGATAATATTGTAGCGGTGCTTAGGCGAAGCCCTGCGACGGTAGAACATCAAGATCGTCACCACGCCGTCGTGCTGACGGAACTCATCCCCGACACTTTGCTGGATCGGAGTCCGAGGATCGTCATCGAGCTGAACGTGTGCTGAACTTCGAGGTGCCGTGACGTTCGGTACTTCTGGATCGTTCGGATCGTGAAGACGACGACTACATCAACCGCGTTGTCATAACGCTTCCGCTTACGGTCTCACGAGGGTACGTGGACAATACTCTCCCCTCGTTGCTATGCCATCACCATGATCTTGCGTGTGCGTAGGAATTTTTTTGAAATTACTACGTTCCCCAACAGGCTTTGCCACAAATACGATGTCAACTACATGATCATGCAATGGCAATATGACAAAAGTAAAGTATGTCATGATGATGATGAACGGAACGGTGGAAAGTTGCATGGAAATATATCTCGGAATGACTATGGAAATGCCATAATAGGTAGGTATGGTGGCTTTTTTGAGGAAGATATAAGGAGGTTTATGTGTGATAGAGCGTATCGTATCACGGGGTTTGGATGCACCGGCGAAGTTTGCACCACAACTCAAGGTGAGAAAGGGCAATGCACGGCATCAAGAGGCTAGCAATGGTGGAAAGGTAAAAGTGCGTATAATCCATGGACTCAACATTAGTCGAAGGAACTCATATACTTATTGCAAAAATTTAGAAGTCATCAAAAATAAAGTACTACGCGCATGCTCCTAGGGGGATAGATTGGTAGGAAAAGACCATCGCTCGTCCCGGACCGCCACTCATAAGGATGCACAAGCAAGGTACACTTCATGTTTCAAATTTGTTACACAACTTTAACCATACGTGCATGCTACGGGACTTGCTAACTTCAACACAAGCATTCTTTAAATTCATAATCACCCAACTAGCATGACTTTAATATCACTACCTCCATATCTCAAAACAATTATCAAGTGTCAAATTGATCATAGCATCCAATTCACTTCCTATGATAGTTTTTATTATACCCAACTTGGATGCCTACCATTCTAGGACCAATTTATAACCATAGCAAATACCATGCTGTTCTAAAAGACTCTCAAAATAATATAAGTGAAGCATGAGAGACTAGCAATTTCTACAAAAATAAGTCACCGTCGTGCTCTAAAAGATATAAGTGAAGTGCTAGAGCAAAAATATCAAGCTCAAAAGATATAAGTGAAGCACATAGAGTATTCTAGCAAACTACTCCAAAAAGATATAAGTGAAGATCAATGAGTAGTTAAATAATTATGTAGCTATGTGAAGACTCTCTCTCATTTAAGAATTTCAGATCTTGTTATTTTATTCAAACAGCAAGCAAAAAAAAAATTGCATTGCAAGGATAGCACAACTCATGTGAAGAAGCAAAACTTGGTTCAACTGATACTAACCGATAGTTGTTGAAGAAGAAAGGTGGGATGCCTACCGGGGCATCCCCAAGCTTAGATGCTTGAGACTTCTTGAAATATTATCCTGGGGTGCCTTGGACATCCCCAAGCTTGAACTTTTGTGTCTCCTTAATTCCTCTCATATCATGGTTTCTCTTTTTATCAAAAGCTTCATCCACACCAAACTCAACAAGAACTCGTGAGATAGGTTAGTATAAAACAATGCAAAACCTTATCATTTTCTACTGTAATAAATCACTAAAATTATTATTCAACATTGCATACTAAACGCCTCTGCATATTTAATACTCCTATCCTCAAATATAATCATTAAACAAGCAAACATATGCAAACAATGCAAACATAAGAGCAATCTGCCAAAACAGTACAGTCTGTAAAGAATGCAAGAGTATCAATACTTCCCTAACTCCAAAAATTATGAGAGAAAATTCCCACTGTAGAAGATTTATCAGAGCTCATTACGCAAAAAGTTTCAACATTATACCATGCTCTGACTTTTCTAGGGAATTTTTGCAACAGCGGTAAACTTTCTATTTTGAAACAGCAACATGTATACTAGAAAAATAAGCATGGTAAAGGCTATCCTTGACATTTTTATTGAAACTAAAGATGAAAAAAATTATTCTAAATAACATCAAGGAAATAATAACAAAAGAAAATGACGCTCCAAGCAAAACACATATCATGTGGTGAATAAAAATATAGCTCCAAGTAAAGTTACCGATGAACGAAGGCGAAAGAGGGATGCCTTCGGGCATCCCCAAGCTTAAACTCTTGGTTGTCCTTGAATATTACCTTGGGGTGCCTTGGGAATCCCCAAGCTTAGGCTCTTGCCACTCCTTATTCCATAGTCCATCGAATCATTACCCAAAACGTGAAAACTTCACAACACAAAACTCAATAGAAAACTCGTAAGCTCCGTTAGCGAAAGAAAACAAAACACCACTTCATGGTATCGTAATGAACTCATTATTTATTTATATTGGTGTTAAACCTACTGTATTACAACTTATCTATGGTTTATAAACTATTTTACTAGCCATAGATGCATCAAAATAAGCAAACAACACACGAAAATCTGTCAAAACAGAGCGATGCATCAGAATCTGTAACTAACGCAAACTTCTAGAACTCCAAAAATTCTACCAAACTAGGACGACCTAGATAATTTGATTATTTATCTGTTGCAATTCGAATCAGTATTTTATCACGTTCTGGTGATTTAAACAATTGTTTTCGTGAACAAAAAGTTTCTGGAATTTTCAGCAAGATCAAATAACTATCATCCAAGAAGATCCTATAGGTCTTACTTGGCACAAACACTAACTAAAACATAAAACCACATCTAACCAGAGGCTAGATGATTTATTTATTATAAACAGGAACAAAAAGCAAGGAACAAAAGTAAAGTTGGGTTGCCTCCCAACAAGCGCTATCGTTTAACGCCCCTAGCTAGGCATGATGATTTCAATGATGCTCACATAAAAGATAAGAATTGAAACATGAAGAGAGCATCATGAAGAATATGACTAGCACATTTAAGCCTAACCCACTTCCTATGCATAGGGATTTTGTGAGCAAACAACTTATGGGAACAATAATCAACTAGCATAGGAAGGCAAAACAAGCAAATCTTCAAGATTTTCAACACATATAGAGGAAACTTGATATTATTGCAATTCCTACAAGCATATATTTCCTCCCTCATAATTTTTTTTGGTAGCATCATGAATGAATTCAACAATATAACCAGCACCTAAAGCATTCTTTTCATGATCTATAAGCATAGAAAATTTACTACTCCCCACATAAGCAAAGTTCTTCTCATTCGGAATAGTGGGAGTGTCATAAGAGACTTGAACACTAAAAATTGTTTCCACATTAAAAGAGTAATTTTCAGAAAAAGGGTTATCATAATCATGATAAGTTTTATAAATATAATAATCACTACTTTTTATAGCATATGTTTCATCACAATAATCATCATAAGTAGCAACTTCGTTCTCATCATAATCGATTGAAACCTCTTCCAAGGTAGTGGAATCATCACTAAATAAAGTTGACACTCTTCCAAATCCACTTTCATATTCATCACAATAAGATTCAACATCCTCCAAAATAGTGGGATTACTACTTCCTAAAGTTGACACTCTTGCAAACCCACTTTCATCAATATAATCATCATAACAACTTTGCATATCAAAACTTGGGAGGCAAAAATATGATCTTCATTAAACATAGCATCCCCAAGCTTGGGACAAACTTAATTTCAGCAAATATATTCTCAAATATTTCATCCTCATCAAACATAGCTTCCATAGCTTGGTCCCTTTCATATCATAAGCATAATCACTCTCATCATTAAAAATATGGATAGCACCAATAGTATAGCAATTATCATCATCACAATGAGTAGTAGGAGCAACATCATTTGGGAGGGATACCTCTTTACCTTTGTTGCTCCTTATTTTCTTTTTCTTCTTCACATTATGTGTGGGTTCAACCTTCTTCTTTGTGCTCCTTATTGATGAGATTGGTTGAATAGAAAGCTCCTCCTCGTTACTCCGATTCATCATAAGAAATAATAGGAGGATATTGGGAAGTCTCTTCCCTTTCGTTAGTATTATCTTCATCTTCTATTTGCTTCCTGTTCTTTAGGTAATTGGCAATATAAGGATTTTCAATGCAATTCACCGCACAAAACATATAAATATCCTCTAGATCAAAAATCAAGAAATATATCAGATTAAATTTTGGAATACCCTCAGGTTATCGTTTCATTTCTTCATACCCCAAAAGAAGACTAAGGTCTTTATGATGCTCAAGAGTAATCAAATTATCACAATTTTTGGATACGATTTGGTCATGAAACAATTTGCATTGGAGATTTAAATGACCACGTTCACTGCAAAGTTCACAAGGAGCGCGAAAAATATTGAATTTTTTAGCACAAACATCAAGACTTTCTTGCAACCTTTTAGTTTCTAAATACTTATGCCTCTTGCAATATCTATTTTCCCTATTTGGTGTATACTTCCAAACCCAATCTACACCACAAAAATCAACATGCTTATAAGAGACATTTTCATCATAACTAGTGCAATCATCATTAGTACTATGGATATTCAAAGAGTTCATACTAACAACATTGCAATCATGCTCATCATTCAAAGATTTAGTATCAAACATTCTATAGATTTCTTCTTCTAGCACTTGAGCACAATTTTCCTTTTCATCAAACTCACGAAGATATTAAAAAGGCAGGCGTATGAGACAAACTCAGTTCCATCTTTTTTTTTTGTAGTTTTATTTTATAAACTAAACTAGTGATAAAACAAGAAACAAAAGATTCGATTGCAAGATCTAAAGATATACCTTCAAGCACTCACCTCCCCGGCAACGGCGCCAGAAAAGAGCTTGATGTCTACTACACAACCTTCTTCTTGTAGACGTTGTTGGGCCTGCAAGTGCACATGTTTGTAGGACAGTAACAAATTTCCCTCAAGTGGATGACCTAAGGTTTATCAATCCGTGGGAGGCGTAGGATGAAGATGGTCTCTCTCAAACAACCCTGCAACCAAATAACAAAGAGTCTCTTGTGTCCCCAACACACCCAATACAATGGTAAATTGTATAGGTGCACTAGTTCGGCGAAGAGATTGTGATACAAGTGCAATATGGATAGTAGATATAGGTATTTGTAATCTGAAATTAATAAAAAAGCTTGGTAACTAATGATACAAGTGAGCGTAATCGGTATTGCAATGATAGGAAACAAGGCCTAGGGTTCATACTTTCACTAGTGCAAGTTCTCTCAACAATAATAACATAGATAGATCATATAAAAGCCCTCAACATGCAACAAAGAGTCACTCGAAGCCACTAATAGCGGAGAACAAGCGTAGAGATTATGGTAGGATGCGAAACCACCTCAAAGTTATTCTTTCGGATCAATCTATAAAAGAGTTCGTACTAGAATAACACCTTAAGACACAAATCAACCAAAACCCTAATGTCACCTAGATACTCCATTATCACCTCAAGTATTCGTGGGCATGATTATCGATATGCATCACACAATCTCAGATTCATCCAACCAACATAAAAGTACTTCAAAGAGTGCCCCAAAGTTTCTCTGGGAGAATCACAAAAGCGATGTGCCAACCCCTATGCATAGGTTCCCAATGTCCACGAAACCCATAAGTTGATCACCAAAACATACATCAAGTGGATCAATAGAATAACCCATTGTCACCACGGTTATCCCATGCAAGACATACATCAAGTGTTCTCAAATCTTTAAAGACTCAATCCGATAAGATTACTTCAAGGGAAAACTCAATTCATTACAAGAGAGTAGGGGAGAAGAAACATAAGATCCAACTATAATAGCAAAGCTCGCGATACATCAAGATCATGTGAAGTCGAGAACACGAGAGAGAGATCAAACACATAGCTCTTGGTACATACCCTCATCCCGGTGAACTACTCCCTCCTCGTCATGGATAGCGTCGGGATGATGAAGATGGCCTCGGTGAGGTTCCCCCTCGGCGAGTCTTGGGAACAGGGTCCCGATTGGTTTTTCGTGGCTCTGGAGGTTTTACGTGGAACTCCCGATCTATCTTACGTTACGGAAGTTTTGAAGTGCGTAGGTATATATGGGTGAAAGGAGAATGTCGGTGGAGCTCACGGGGGCCCCACGAGATAGAGGCGCGCCCGGTGGCGCCCCCCCACTGTGAGCACCTCCGTATCTTCGACATGGGGTCCAAGTCCATCGGTGGGTTTCCTTCCAAAAATAACTTCTCCAGTTGATTTCGTTCCGTTTTGACTCAAATCGATATTCCTTTTCCTCGAAACACAAATAGGCATAAAAGCAACCAAATTGGGCCTCCGGTTAATAGGTTAGTCCCAAAAATAATATAAAAGTGGATAATAAAGCCCAATATTGCCTAAAACCTACTAGAGGACGAGCAGGAATTAAGCTTGGGGATGCTTGATATGTCTCCAACGTATCTATAATTTTTGATTGCTCCATGCTACTTTATCTACTGTTTTAGGCAATATTGGGCTTTATTATCCACTTTTATATTATTTTTGGGACTAACCTATTAACCGGAGGCCCAGCCTGCATTTCTTGTTTTATGCCTATTTCGATGTTTCGAGGAAAAGGAATATCAGACGGAGTCAAAACGGAACGAAATCAACTGGAGAAGTTATTTTTGGAAGGAAACCCACCTGATGGACTTGGACCCCATGTCAGAAGATACGGGAGGTGCTCACAAGGGTGGGGGGGCGCGCCCACCCCCCTGGGCGCGCCCCCTATCTCGTGGGGCCCCCGTAGCTCCACCGACATTCTCCTTTCACCCATATATACCTACGTACCCTAAAACTTCCAGAACAGAAGATAGATCGGGAGTTCCACGCCAAAACCTCCGTGAGCCACGTAAAACCAATCGGGACCCTGTTCCAAGACTCGCCGGAGGGGGGAACCCTCACCGGAGGCCATCTTCATCATCCCGACGCTATCCATGACGAGGAGGGAGTAGTTCACCCTCGGGGATGAGGGTATGTACCAGTAGCTATGTGTTTGATCTCTCTCTCTCGTGTTCTCGACTTCACATGATCTTGATGTATCGCGAGCTTTGCTATTATAGTTGGATCTTATGTTTCTTCTCCCCCTCTACTCTCTTGTAATGAATTGAGTTTTCCCCTTGAAGTAATCTTATCGGATTGAGTCTTTAAAGATTTGAGAACACTTGATGTATGTCTTGCATGGGATAACCGTGGTGACAATGGGTTATTCTATTGATCCACTTGATGTATGTTTTGGTGATCAACTTGCGGGTTTCGTGACATTGGGAACCTATGCATAGGGGTTGGCACACACGTTGTGATTCTCCTAAGTAGAAACTTTGGGGCAATTCTTTGAAGTACTTTTATGTTGGTTGGATGAGTCTGAGATTGTGTGATGCATATCGTATAATCATGCCCACGGATACTTGAGGTGACAATGGAGTATCTAGGTGACATTAGGGTTTTGGTTGATTTGTGTCTTAAGGTGTTATTCTAGTACGAACTCTTTTATAGATTGATCCGAAAGAATAACTTTGAGGTGGTTTCGCACTTCTACCATACTCTCTATGTTTGTTCTCCGCTATTAGTGGCTTCGGAGTGACTCTTTGTTGCATGTTGAGGGCTTTTATATGATCTATCTATGTTATTATTGTTGAGAGAACTTGCACTAGTGAAAGTATGAACCCTAGGCCTTGTTTCCTATCATTGCAATACCGTTTACGCTCACTTTTATCATTAGTTACCTTGCTGTTTTTATAATTTCAGATTACAAATACCTATATCTACTATCCATATTGCACTTGTATCACAATCTCTTCATTAACTAGTGCACCTATACAATTTACCATTGTATTGGGTATGTTGGGGACAAAGAGACTTTTTGTTATTTGGTTGCACGGTTGTTTGAGAGAGACCATCTTCATCCTACGCCTCCCACGGATTGATAAACCTTAGGTCATCCACTTGAGGGAAATTTGCTACTGTCCTACAAACCTGTGCACTTGCAGGCCCAACAACGCCTATGTGAAGAAGGTTGTGTACTAGATATCAAGCTCTTTTTCCGCCGTTGTCGGGAGGTGAGTGCTTGAAGGTATATCTTTAGATCTTGCAATCGAATCTTTTTGTTTCTTGTTTTAGCACTAGTTTAGTTTATAAAAGAAAACTACAAAAAATGGAATTGAGTTTGTCTCATACGCTTCATCTTTTTAATATCTTTCGTGAGTATGATGGAAAGGAAAATTGTGCTCAAGTGCTAGAAGAAGAAATCTTTAAAATGTTTGGCACTAAATATTTGAATGATGAGCATGATTGCAATGTTGTTAGTATGAATTCCTTGAATATCCGTGATGCTAATGATATGCAAAGCCACAAGCTTGGGGAAGCTATGTTTGATGAAGATGATATTTTTTGTCCCCCAAGCTTTGATGAGCAAATCAACACCAGTCGTCCTCCAACAGAGAGCAACTTGCCTTTCCAAGTGCTCAATCATTTCTCTAATCGATCCTCTACATGTTTCCACTCCGCATTAGTGAGATGACGGTAATGAATCGGAATTCCCAAATATTTAATTGGGAATTGGCCTTGTGCACAACCAAACAGGTCAGCATAATCAGCTGCCGCCTCACTGGCTTCTCCAAAGCAGAACAATTCACTTTTATGGAAGTTAATTTTAAGGACTGACATTTGCTGAAACATTGAAAACAAGAGTTTCAGGTTTCAAGCCTTGTCTAGGTCATGTTCCATAAAAAGAATTGTATCATCGGCATATTGCAAAATGGAGAGGCCACCATCCACTAGGTGTGGCACTACTCACTGCAATCTGACCGTCCTTCTTAGTGCGCTCAATCGTAACCGCCAACATATCAACAACAATGTTAAATAACATTGGGGTGAGTCATACATGCAATCCTTTTTGTTTGGAAGTAATAGCCTACGTCATCATTTACTTTGGTGGCCACACTATCTTGAATAACGAAATTTCGGATCCACTCACACCATTTATCAGAGAATCCTTTCATTCTTAGGGCCTGTTGAAGGAAGCACCATTTGACCTTATCATAGGCCTTTCGAGATTAATGAGGATGCACGCGACAACAAGGGGAGATATCAGGAGGGTAGTGTGTGTTATCCTATGGCCGTGGTAGATGTTCATGCTATTGTTGAGGAATTATTTTTCTCTTTTGTCCCATTTAATTTCATCACAGCGTTAATTTTATTTTGAAAACTTACAAGAACCACAAGCCCTCTAGGAAAGAAGAATATTAGTCTAAACATGGTTCATAGGGCTTGTCATACGCAGGTTGAAACCCTAAGCAGCACCCGATGAAGGTATGTTGTAGGGACATCTTTGGATGTGAAGGTTTTTAGAGCATCTAGAATGTGGTAAGGTATCTCTCTACCCTGATCTATTATTCTGAAGGTACCATTCCTCATGCTTCCAAACCCTAGAGTATAATAGTTCACTTTGTATTAATTTGGGCATGGATAGCCACAAAATGATGTCAGATGGAAATGATTGTGAGCACTCTCATATAGTGATCATAACATATGATCGATGCTCTTTGCCTCGTTTATATCACCTTCTCTTATGAGAGTGGTCGACGACACTTTAATTTCTTGTCTACCTTTTGAGCCACTACATTTGTTGTTGTAATACGTACACATTAGTTGTTGTAATAATATAGGCTTCAGTCATACAAAGTTAATGAGATTGTTTATGATTCATGCTATTAATTAGAGCGCCTTCAGTCGATCACCCTCAAGCCACCCCCATATGTTTGGGTATACAACTCAAACACTATCCAGACAAGAAACACACCTCCAATGAAGGCCCCCCAACGCCCCCATTTTTCTAGCCTATCCATAAACCCCCAAAGAGGATATGGGATGTACGTACATGTCCGAATAGTCCCAAGCATGTCAGCTCTGGCCTACCTCGGGACATCGATGTCAAGATGCATCTAAATCTTGGCTACAAAAGTGGGTGCATACTGGGCTACGGCTTGGGGCATGTTTGGTAGGTTGCATCATTTCTGGGGTCTTTGCATTTGTGACTCAGTTGGGCATGACTTGAGTAAAAACAGGCAAAAAACCATGTTGTGTATGTAGTCTCGCAGTCTGCATGTACGTTGGCCGTATTAGGGAACCAATTTTCCCTTGACATTAGGTGGCCTCCGTTGGGCTGTGTTGATGCACTATGCTGTGTTTGGTTGTGCATGACATATGTTGGGACCACTCCTTCTCACTAGTGGTGACCTTACCACACATGATCGAAACATCATTTCAGTCCTAGCTAGTAAAAAAATTAGCAGTCATATGACCGAATAGGGGAAAGTTCATTGGTTCCCAACTAGGTGGAAGTCCATTCTCATATTCTTCCTACTGCTGCTTCTTCCTCTGCTGGTGTTGGTTCCTCTGTTCCTTTTTTTCTTCAGATCCTTGTGTTGTCTATGTTTGTCCACATTGCCTCAGCTCACTCCAACCTTTTTCTCTTCCACGCTTCACTATGAAATGCCTCCACACCATGCCCGGGGGGTTCAACATCATCGGCTATCACATCTTCCTCCTCCAACATAAGCTCATCACAACCCCATTATAGGATCCAGTTATGGAGGATGCAACATGCAAGAACAAGCCTAACCTACGGCCGTCAACAATTCCTTCCTTGTCACTACCACTATAGCCAAGTAGTTTCACCATCTCCTTCTTGCTCAACTCAAGACGAGGTTCCATTGAAGCGTCAATTGGATTGCAATATTTCATGCCATAGCTTTCAATTACCTTCCTTGCGTATGCCTCCTGGCATAGTATGAAACCCTCTGGCTTTTGATGTACCCCGATCCCGAGGTAGTAACTCAATAGCCCTAGATTATCCATCTTGAAAAGCTCCTTAATTTTTAGCTTGAATTTTGCAATCACTGTTGGGGAACATAGTATTTCGAAAAAATTCCTACGATCACACAAGATGTATCTAGGAGAAGCATAGAAACAAGCGGGGAGAGTGTAGCCATGTACCCTCGTGAGACCGAAAGCGGAAGCGTTAAATAACGATTGATGTAGTCGAGCGTCTTGAGGATCCAACCGATCAAGTACCGAATGCACGGCACCTCCGTGATCTGCACACGCACAGCTCTGGTCAACGTCCCTCGAACTCTTGATCCAGCTGAGACCGAGGGAGAGTTTTGTCGGCCGCGATGGCGTGGTGGCGGTGACGATGAAGTTACCGGCGCCAGGCTTCGCCTAAGCACTACAACGATATGACCGAGGTGTGTTTACGTGGAGGGGCACCGCACACGGCTAAGAGAAACTTTGGTGTGTCTTTGGGGTGCCGCCTCCCACGTATATAAAGGGGGGAGGGAGGAGGAGGCCGGCCAGGGGAGGAGGCGCGCCATGGGGGGGCAATCCTACTCCAAGTAGGATTCGACCCCCCTTTCCTATTCCAATAAGGAGAAGGGGGAAGGAGAGGGAGGAGAGAAGGAAAGGGGGGCCGGCCCCTTAGTCCAATTCGGTTTGGGCTAGGGGGGGGGGCGTCACCTCTTGGCCTTCCTCCTCTCTTCCACTGCTAGGCTCATGAGGCCCAATAACCTCCTGAGGGGTTCCGGTAACCCCCCGGTACTCCGGAAAAATACCCGATACACCTCGGAACTATTCCGGTGTCCGAATATAACCTTCCAATATATCAATCTTCATGTCTCCAGCATTTCGAGACTCCTCGCTCCGTGATCTCATCCGGGACTCCGAACTACCTTCGGTACATCAAAACACATAAACTCATAATACCGATCGTCATCGAACGTTAAGCGTCACGGACCCTACGGGTTTGAGAACTATGTAGACATGACCGAGACTCATCTCCGGTCAATAACCAATAAGCGGAACCTGGATGCTCATATTGGCTCCACATATTCTACGAAGATCTTTATCGGTCCAAATCAGATAACAACATACGTTGTTCCCTTTTTCATCGGTATGTTACTTGCGAGATTCGATCGTCGGTATCACTATACCTAGTTCAATCTCGTTCTTGGCAAGTCTCTTTACTCGTTAAAGTAATGCATCATCCCGTAACTAACTCATTAGTTACATTGCTTTCAAGGCTTATGGTGATGTGCATTACCGACACGGCCTAGAGATACCTCTCCGACAATCGGAGTGACAAATCCTGATCTCGATCTATGCCAACTCAACAAACACATTCGGAGACACCTGTAGAGCATCTTTATAATCACCCAGTTACGTTGTGACATTTGATAGCACACTAAGTGTTCCTTCGGTATTCGGGAGTTGCGTAATCTCATAGTCAGAGGAACATGTATAAGTCATGAAGAAAGCAATAGCAATAAACTAAGCGATCATAGTGCTAAGCTAACGGATAGGTCTTGTCCATCACATCATTCTCTAATGATGTGATCCCGTTCATCAAATTACAACACATGTCTATGGCTAGGAAACATAACCAACTTTGATAAACAAGCTAGTCAAGTAGAGGCATACTAGTGACACTCTGTTTGTCTATGTATTCACACATGTACTAAGTTTCCGGTTAATACAATTCTAGCATGAATAGTAAACATTTATCATGATATAAGGAAATATAAATAACAAATTTATTATTGCCTCTAGGGCATATTTCCTTCAGTCGCCCACACTAGAGTCAATAATCTAAATTACACAGTAATGATTCTAACACCCATGGAGTCTTGATGCTGATCATGTTTTGCTCGCGAGAGAGGCTTAGTCAACGGGTCTGCAACATTCAGATCCGTATGTATTTTGCAAATCTCTATGTCTCCCTCCTTGACTTGACCGCGGATGGAATTGAAGCATCTCTTGATGTGCTTGGTTCTCTTTTGATATCTGAATTCCTTTGCCAAGGCAATTGCACCAGTATTGTCACAAAAGATTTTCATTGGACCTGATGCACTAGGTATGACACCTAGATCGGATATGAACTCCTTCATCCGCACTCCTTCATTTGCTTTGCTTCGAAGCAGCTATGTACTCCGCTTCACACATAGATCCCGCCACGGCGCTTTGCTTAGAACCGCACCAAGCCAGATCCACCGTTCAATATAAATATGTATCCGGTTTGTGACTTAGAGTCATCTGGATCGATGTCAAAGCTTGCATCGGCGTAACCATTTACTGACGAGCTCTTTTGTCACCTCCATAAGCGAGAAACATATCCTTAGTCCTCTTCGTGTATTTCAGATGTTCTTGATCGCTGTCCATGATCCACTCACGGATTACTTTGGTACCTCCACCGCTAAACTAATAGCAAGGCACACATCAGGTCTGGTACACAGCATTGCATACATGATAGAACCTATGGCTGAAGCATAGGGAATGACTTTCATTTTCTCTCTATCTTCTGCAGTGGTTGGGCATTGAGTCTGACTCAACTTCACACCTTGTAACACAGGCAAGAACCCTTTCTTTGCTTGATCCATTTTGAACTTCTTCAAAACTTTATCAAGGTATGTGCTTTGTGGAAGTCCAATTAAGCGTCTTGATCTATCTCTATAGATCTTGATGCCCAATATATAAGCAGCTTCACCGATGTCTTTCATAGAAAAACTTTTATTCAAGTATCCTTTTATGCTATCTAGCAATACTATATCATTTCCAATCAACAATATGTCATCCACATATAATATTAGAAATGCTACAGAGCTCCCACTCACTTTCTTGTAAATACAGACTTCTCCAAAAGTTTGTATAAAACCGTATGCTTTGATCACACTATCAAAACATTTATTCCAACTCTGAGATGCTTGCACCAGTCCATAAATGGATCGCTGGAGCTTGCACACTTTGTTCGCATCCTTTGGATCGATAAAACCTCGGGTTGCATCATAGACAACTCTTCTTCCAGAAATCCATTCAGGAATGCAGTTTTGACATCCATTTGCCAAATTTCATAATCATAAAATGCGGCAATTGCTAACATGATTCGGACGGACTTAAGCATCGCTATGGGTGAGAAGGTCTCATCGTAGTCAACTCCTTGAACTTGTCGAAAAACTTTTGCAACAAGTCGAGCTTTGTAGACAGTAACATTACCATCGATTACGGTCTTCTTCTTGAAGATCCATTTATTCTCTATGGCTTGCCGATCGCCGGTGTCGGTGGAAACTACACCTATGGGATCACAAGGATCCCTTCTGCCGATTCTTGCGGGCGGGGTTGTGAGAAGAGCAGGATTAGCGATCGGTACAAACACGCTGGATCATTTACCCATGTTCGGGCTGCAGAGATGCGTAATACCCTAGTCCTGCTTGGATGTGTATATCTGTGTTCTTGAGGTCCTTGAACTAGCTACAAGGGGCGTAACTTGTCCAAGAGTCCGAATCCTTCTCCTGGATGCCCTGGGTCTCCTTTTATAGGCAAAGGGAACGCCACAGTGGCACCAGAAGGTGGCATCGGGGTACTGTGGCTAAGCTTATCGCTAGCTATTACGGGACAAAATGCATTAAATGCGCCCTTGACGTGTCCCCTCCACTTTACCGCCGCTTTGACTCGTCTCGGCACGCGCCCAGGCCAGCGAGGCGGTGGTGCCATGTAGGCAGGCAAATAGCTGAGGTGGCGCGGTGGTGGAGCCTTCACGAAGATCCACATGCCACCATGCAGGCATGTGCTGAGTTGTCGGAGGAGCCTTGCGTCGACACGCAGGTGCCTGCCCGACTGGTGGGCTAGCAGCTGCATGGGATTGGTGGCGAAAAGCTTGGCGGGTGCGGGCCTGGCTGTGGCCTTGCGTACGCCCTCGGCAAGGGCCTTGCCGTGGCGCTGCGATCGTCCCCGGCAAGGATCTTGCCTGGGGTCTTGTGGGCTTCTTCGGCAAGGATCTCGCCGAGGCTTGCTGTCTTCCACTCTTCTGATTAAGAGTGTTGTTCTTGTCTTCACAAAGATCTGCATGCCATCATGGAGGTGCCTCCCGAGCCCTGGCCCAACGTAGTTGATGGTGTTGGAAACCGTGGGCTCAAGGGTGGCTCACTCTATTGGTGTTGGGGCGAGCTGCCCTGGCAAGGGCCTTGCCGGGGCCGCGGAGGCTGCTCCGGCAAGGGCCTTGCCGGGGCCGCGGAGGCTGCCCCGGCAAGGGCCTTTGCCGGGGGAACCTGCTTCGTCCCTCTGCTCTCTGTGGTCTTGGCCTTGGCTTTGTCTCGCTTGTCTTGTGCTTTGGTTCCACTTTGGTTCACCTCCCCTGCCTCGCCAAGTGCGGCCGTGGCGCGTGGCTCCGACTGCCCGTGCACAAGGGGTCAAAGGAGAGCCCCTACTTTTGTACACCGACAGAGCCCCGGGCCTGGGCCACACACAAGCACTGTAGCGTTGTTGGGCTAGGCCCAAAAGCGGTCTTGTGAGCGGTAGGCGGTTTACCGCCGTAAAACTTCGTCCGTTGCGCTTCGCCATGATCCGTGTTGAATGCGTGACGTGGGGGTCGTGTGCGCGGGTGATCAAAGCATGCTGACGCCATCTGTGGCGAACAGTAAAGAGGCGGCCTGCGTGTCTCTTGAGACCGTGGGGCGCTGCTCTTTACTCTCCGTACTCGGGAACCGCTGCTCCAGCGTCCCATTCGCCCGTCTCTTGCGCCACGTTTGCTGCATGCATGACCGCGAGCGAATGAGCGAGTGCGCGAAGTGCGAAGTCGCGGCGTGGGTCGATTCTGCAGCGCCTTCAATTGGGCGAGGAGGCGGTCGGCGGCCCGCTGCTGTCACTTCAATGAGCCAGATTGGCCGAAAGGGGCGGCCGAGCCCCACCCCCGCCCCTTTATAAAGAGGGGAGCGGGAGGAACGGTGCCTCTCAATCCTTCGTCACTTGCTTCTGTTCATTCCTGCTCCCTCCTTCGTCTCATCCACCAGGGAGAAGGGGAACCCCGGTCCTTCGACGGTGGCGGCGAGGGTCTCCGCTCGACAGCGTGTCCCTCCTTCCCAAGAGCCCGTGGTGGCGGAGCCAGCCACGAAGGGAAGGGGAAGGGGGCGAGGCCGCGGACGAGGCCGTGGTCTTCGTGGTGCTCGGGGAAGAGGAGGACGGGGCGGCGCATCGGCCTCGCCTCCGCTAGCGGCCCCTCCTCTGCGGTGGAGGGCCATGTGGGGACAACCCGCGAATTCTTCATCGAGCTGTGCCAGCCGCGCGCCGTCGTCTTCGCCTCCCGACCCGTTTGCACGGTAGATGGAGCTGAACCCGCCCAGTCTGCGGCTACATATGAGGGATTAGGGAACAATGGCACACGGGCCGACGTCGAGTTCCCCGCCCCTCATGTCATGTATCTTCGCCGAGGGTGGAAGACGTTCACTCGCATTCACAGCCTAACGGAGGGGCTCACTCTCCACTTCAAATTAATGGAGGGAGGCGTCCTCTCTGTCAAGGCCTTTGGGCACTTCGGGACTCGCGTAAGGTGCTACGTGGAGAGCTCCTCTAATGGTGAAGACTCCTCCTCGAGCGAGAGTGACGAGGAGGACAGTGGCAGCGACGACAAAGGGTAGCAGGGGGCAGGATGACCAGGTCCGACTAGGCGTCGGGTGTGCCGTGCCTAGGCGGGTGTGGCAGCAACAACATCTGCACCTGGCCGCTCCTCCGGTGGAGTTTGCGGGGGGAGGGGCCAGCTCCTTGAACTTCTCGGGGCCGTCTCCTTGGGCGGCTGGCGTTGGGAGGCTACAGAAGACGAAGAGGGCGGGCGGCAAGGCCGTCAGAGTACGCTGTGAGCACCGATGCCTTCGCCAGCGTATTGGCGGCTGCCGCCTCATCTTCCAGCTCTTCTCCGGCGCCGTCATCACCAGCCCAGCCTTTGGGCGTCCACCGAGACGCGTTACATTGGTGCTTCTGCTTTCGTAGCTCGCCTAGGCGCTCCTTTTGCCCCTTTTCGCCTCCTTGACCTGCCTCCTTAGGAGAGGGACAAGAAAGGGATTACGGGCATCTTATTTCTTTTTAGTCTGTAAGCCTTCGGGCCTTCGTTAAATTTAGAACTTGTAATCCCCTTGCTCATGTTTTTCACTCCGTATGAACTGTACCTGTACGGGATGTTTTTAATGAAAAAGGGATGTTTGCCGGGTTTTCCGTTCATGGGTAAAACCCGCGACAAGGAGCGAATCCGTGTTACTATTTGAGATAAACATTTTTTGCCCGGCAACAAGCCTTGCCGTCCCCCCACTTTGCTCGACCATTCTCGCGCCCTTGGTAGAGGCAGGGGCGAAGTGGGCTTAGGCTCCTCGTTCCATTTCCTTGCTGCCGTGACTACAACCGAATCCGGACCCAGGAGATAGTCCTTGGGTATAGAAAAGGGGAGCACGGTAGCCCAGAAATAGAAGAGAGGTCCCATATATCCCAGTTCCATATCGAAATGCATGACAGAGGATGAAAGACTTATCTGGATCTGCAGCCCCCGACAACCTTGGCTTGCCGCGGTTGGATCCTTGTACTTGCAGCCCCCGACAACTTTGGTTTGCCGGGGTTGGGACGCCGGTCCGTTCTCTTTCTTCCAAATAGCTCAGCAGAAGTGCTCATGTGCCATGCGAACCAAAGAAGACAACAAAGAACAGAGAGATGCGCACTCGACCTCTAAGCTAGGGGTTAGCCGCCGCTAAGCACTATCAACCCTAACCGAGGAAGAGACTCGACCTAGCATGCATGCTAAAACTTAGGGCGCCAGCGCTTCATTTATTTATGCTCAGGGTCTGCGCCTGGCTTTGTCTGAAGGGTTACATGCCTTGCGGCAAGGCTCGTACAAAGGTGGCTTTCGGGAGGCCCGGCAGCCGCGCTTTATGGGTAAAACTTGCGAAGATGCTCGATGTTCCGAGGAGTTGCTCACTTTGGAATGGCATCTTCGGGTCTCGGCGGACTGCACGGGCACAGTGACTCGTGTTACCTGATAAGGGCCTTCCCACTTCGGCATCAACTTGTTGGAATTCTTGGCCGACTAAACGTGCCGAAGAACAAGGTCGCCTTCCTCAAAGCTCCGGGCATGAACCTTGCGCCTATGGTAGCGGCGCAAAGCTTGCTGGTAGCATGCTGCTCTCACAGCCGCCCGGAGACGATCTTCCTCAAGGAACGTTGCGTCATCTTGCCGCAGTCGCACTTGCTCAAGCTCATCATAAGCAAGCACTCGAGGTGACTTGTATATGAGTTCTATGGGGAGAATTGCTTCTGCCCTGTAGACCAGGGCAAAGGGTGTCTGGCCAGTGGCTCGATTTGGCGTCGATCTGATCGACCAAAGAACCGCCGACAACTCATCAATCCAGTGCCTTCCACTCTTGCACAGCCTGTCAAAAGTCTTCGTTCTTAAGCCTCGCAAAACTTCAGCATTTGCTCTCTCTGCTTGGCCGTTGCTCCGTGGGTTTGCCACAGAAGCAAAACAGACCTTGCCGCTGAGATCCTCAATATACTACATGAAGGCGTGGCTTGTGAACTATGTGCCATTATCGGTGATGATCCTGTTGGGTACACCAAAATGACAAACTAGCCCTTTGAAGAACTTGATGGCTGACTGCGCTGTCACCTTCCTCACTGCTTCCACCTCTAGCCCGTCTGTGAACTTGTCGATTGCAACATACAAGTACTCAAAGCCCCCGACGACACGAGGAAAGGGCCCAATATGTCGAGCCCCCAGACTGAGAAGGGCCAGGAGAGAGGGATGGTTTGAAGCGCTTGAGCTGGTTGATGAAGGTTCTTCGAATGGAATTGGCACACTTCACACTTGGTTACTAGTGCCGTCGCATCCTGGAGGGCAGTGGGCCAGAAGAAACCTTGTCAGAAAGCCTTCCTGGCAAGGGCCCTTGACCCTATGTGGGAGCCACATATGCCTCCATGTATCTCCGCCAACAGCTCCAGTCCTTCCTCCCGGGAGATGCACTTCAATTTCACCCCATTCGGCCTTTTTCTGTACAAGACGTTGTCAATGAATTGGTACAGAGCAGACCGGCGAGCTACTCTTTCTGCCTCTTCCTACTCCTCAAGAAGTTCTCCCATTTGGAGGAATCGGACGGTGTGCTGCACCCATGCCGGAGCCTGTGGCTCGACGACAAGGACCAAAGGCATCTCTTCTGCCATGGGAGCGGTTGTCTCTACGGCCATGGCTTGAGGCTCTACTGGAGTCGGTCGCCCCGCGGCAGGATCGGCATCCACGGCAACATCTCCGCCAACGGCTCCGGGGAGCTTGGTGGGGAAATACTTGCCGGGGCCTAGCTTCCTCCGCTTGTTCTGCTCGGTTGATGGTTCAACGGATGGTTGAGTTAACTGAAGCACAAAAGTACCTGATTCCACAGGTGGCTTGAGGGAAGCACGCTTTGACAAGTAGTCGGCAATGTTGTTCTCCGTCCGAGGGACATGCTCTGCTTGTATACCGTCAAAGCGCTCTTCCAGTTTCCTCAATTTATCCATGTAAGCTTCCATCAACGGGTGTCGGTGTCAAAACCGGCGGATCTCGGGTAGGGGGTCCCGAACTGTGCGTCTAGGCGGATGGTAACAGGAGACAAGGGACACGATGTTTTTACCCAGGTTCAGGCCCTCTCGATGGAGGTAAAACCCTACTCCTGCTTGATTAATATTGATGATATGGGTAGTACAAGAGTAGATCTACCACGAGATCGGAGAGGCTAAACCCTAGAAGCTAGCCTATGGTATGATTGTTGTTCGTCCTATGGACTAAAACCCTCCGGTTTATATAGACACCGGAGAGGGCTAGGGTTACACAGAGTCGGTTACAATGGAAGGAGATCTACATATCCGTATCGCCAAGCTTCCCTTCCACGCCCAGGAAAGTCCCATCCGGACACGGGAATGAAGTCTTCAATCTTGTATCTTCATAGTCCAGAGTCCGGCCAAAAGTCATAGTCCGCCATCCCGGACACCCCCTAATCCAGGACTCCTCGATTACCTGAACCAGGCTTCAATGACGACGAGTCCGGCGCGCAGTTTTTCTTCGGCATTGCAAGGCGGGTTCCTCCTCCGAATACTTCATAGAAGATTTTGAACACAAGGATAGTGTCCGGCTCTGCAAAATAATTTCCACATACCACCGTAGAGAGAACATTATTTACACAAATCTAATCTGTGGCGTATTTCGCAGCATGTCATCACACCACGGCCATGCCTTTATTCAATCGTTTTCCTTTGTCCCACCTCAGCCCATTTAGCGAGGCGGTTTTCCTTAACACGTCTTGTTGAAGCGGAGATCGTGTCCCCTTATTCAGGATTCTCATCAATACGGACGTGGGTAACCCAACCGTGCCATTAATTCTGGCGCTTGGGAGATAAGCGAGTTTTACCAGCTGGTGGAGGCGCATAGTTTTGTCCGCCCATATAAGGATAAGGATCCACCTTTTCCATCTACGCCTTCTTCCTCCTTTGCTTATCCATTTTTGCGCTTTCGAGCTCCAGCGCTAAGTCCGCACATCTCACCTCAACCTTCTCCAGCCATGTCCGGAGGCGGGAGGCAAGTAGATGGTTTCCTCCGTCCACGGAGGACACATCAAGAAGCCGAGGAAGGCCGGATACTTGTCTAATGACATCGCCAGCGCACCGGCTTCCCGACAAGGGGCAGCTCATCCCCACCCCAGGCCCCATGAGAGGGTGGTGTTCTTCACCCACTTCCTCCATGCGGACTAGGTTTTCCACTTCACCCATTTGTCCAGGGGCTCATGTTCTACTACGGCCTGGATTTCCATGATCTGGCCCGAACCGTCCTCAACATCTCGGCGTTTATCATCGTGTGAGGCTTTCCACCGCATCAAGCCCCACTTGACTTATGGCTGAAAACCTTCAATGTCAAGCCAAAGGTTGTGGGCGGCCAACAAGCGGAGTGCGGAGGCGCCATGGTGGGCAAGATGCCCAACGTTACATGGCTTGAGGGCCCTTCGTGGAGACCATAAAGGGGTGGCAATCGGGGTGGTTCTACATCACCGAGCCGCGTAACCCTGAATGGGCAGCGGCCCCCGAATTCCGATCTGGCTTCCCTACACGGCTCACCTCCTGGAAAGAGACGGGCTTGTCGTGGGGTAATTCGGAGGAGCTGTCCGGACTCCAAACCTGCGTCCAAAACCTAGTGAGCAAGAAGCTCAAACTCGTCAATGTAGTCCAGGTCATGCTCATCCGCCGGATCCTCCCATGCCAACAACGAGCTTTCAGCTTGTGGGAGTTTGATCGGCGCAGCACCAAACTCCACAGTAGGCTCTTGACACTACGTGCGAAGATGCCCGGAAGGTGCTGTTCAAGGGCGCCGAGGCTCCCGCATCCGCTCTTGAGGATCACGGATTCAGCGCGCAGCATCAAGCCAACGCGGTAAGTTATTTTGCCCTTCTGGGACACTTGTTTTCGAAGTTTGACTCTATGCGGGATCTAAACTCCCTTACCTTTGACAGAATTGGCAGCGGACGTCCGGGCAGATTGAGTGTCCGGCTCCCTTGCCAGAAGACCCAGCGGATGCCCACTTGACGGGGCTACTAGCCCCGGCACCTTACGTGGTGCCGGAGAAGAAGGCAAAGAAGCAGGCCACGGGAACTCGAAAGAGTTCCCGACGCCAGGTGGTGTCGGACTCATCGTCCGATGACTCCGAGGCGGACTCCTCCGTGAAGACGAGGAGGACAGAGAGGTCACTCCCCCAGTGGGGGGAGAGAAGAAAAGGAAGGCCGCCCAAACGTGGGAGGCCGGAGGGTCCAAGAAGGGAAGGACCCTCCCTCCGGACTACTCCACCAACGCCGACGACGGCGAAGAAGAGTGGCCACCCAGGGCCAAGCCCCTGGCGAAATCGTAAGTCTCCGGATACCAGAATAACTCATGGCATTCCTTTGTTGCACAGTACCTTCTGACGTCGGATATAATCATGCAGTCGCCGGTGACCTCCGTCCAACCGGAGGCACCGGATAATCTGCTGGAGGTGCTTAAGGGCGCCTCCATCGACGAGGAGCACCGTACTATTATGAGTGCGGTGATCCGTAAGGTTCAGTCCGCCAAGAGTGGGCTGACCAAAGTTCGTGCCAGACCTCCTAACAAAGCTTTGAGGTGCGTATTTAAGATATGTAAAAATATTACCACATAGACAGTAGCCCCTGATGCTCAGTTTGGTGTTCGGAAAGAAAAGCCGAACTGAGGATCAAAAAGATATATGCAGGAATCTAGCATAAGTGTGTCAATATGGGAATGCAGGCTGTGCTGCTGACCTCGGCAAGACCGACCGCGGACGTCAATGTATTGAAGCGAGCCTCGGCGGTCCGAGGACGAGCTCGGCCTTGCCAAGAAGCAGCTCGAGGACAAGGAAGGTAAGTAATACCTTATGTAAGTATATATTAAAAAATGTGGTTGCAAAAAAAGACAGGATCAACGTGGGTATGCACGGGGCCACGAGCGAGGTGGAGACCACGAAGGAAGCGCTGTCCAAGGCCGAAACAATGCGGCCGTGGAGCGCGCCGAGCGAGAGAAGCAGGAGGCGCGGGTGGCGGCGGTGCAGCAAGAGCTCCGAGCTCTCGTGGAAAAACACGAGAGTTTGGGCGTGACTCAAGACTCAAGAGTCCGAGCTCGCCTCGGCGCTTGAGAGCGCCAAATCTGCCAAGGCCCAAGCCCAAAAAGCCCCTCCGAAATTGAGGCGATGAAAGAAGATAGCGGCGGGTAAGGCATTATTTATGCAAAGCAAGCACGCGAGAGTGAATTACTTGTTACTTACCCAAGTCCGGAGCTCTTCAGGAGCATTCGTAGATCTTCCCCGGAGTGTGTCTGACGCAGCCGCATTCTACCGAGCCGAGGAGGGAAGCTCGACGGAGAAGGTGTTCAGTCTCGATATCTTTGAGGCGGACACCCGGTGCCCTTATGAGCGACCAAATTGAAGCAGCTGGTCGAGCTCCATAAGGTGGCCGAACAGGCCATTAAGGGTCTCGCCATCCGGTGTGGCCGGGAAGCCATGCTGGAAGCTACTTTGGGCTGGTAAGGCGGCTGGTGGATGCCTGTCAAGGCTTGAAGTCATCAAGCACTCCGTATGCATCGAAGGTGCTCAGGGCCACAGCCCGTGCTAAAGTGCTTTGAAGAGGCAAGATGGACGCTGAGAAGCTTGTGAGGGACGGACCACCGCCGGGCAAGGAGCATCGCAAGCCCAAGATGTATTATGAGGGCGTCTGAAGGGTGCCCGCCAGATCATGGATGAGTGCTCCAAAGATGTAATTTTGAGTAAACTCGCATTTGTGATCCCTGTCTGCTGAAAACTTGTTTCATATGCACTAAGCAACGCTTTTGAATTTAAAATATTACCTTACAATGCGGCCGTTTATCAAAACTGAGAGATGGCGAGTCGTAAACACGCCCCCATGCATGAAGTCTTTGGGGTGTTCGCGATAAACTTGAGCGCTCTTTTTCCCATTATTGGGTCCTTCGAGGGAGGCGCTCAACACAACAAACAAGGCAATCGGACTATAATGCTTGAACACTCTCACTTAGCCATAGAATTCTATAATTTTAAATTTCAGTGAAGCCCCTAGTATTCGGAAGAACGAGTTGAGGCGCTATCCACGCCTAGGCGGACAAAGGCGACTCCTCGCTCTAAGCGGCATAAGTCTTTAGGGACTCGAAAACCTCTCGAACAGCGACCAGCTCTCGCCCTATCATGACGGTCGATTTTAGCTTTCTCCATCGAGGTGCTCAGCCCGGCTCAACCGGGCACAATCGCAGTGGTTCTCCCGGTGCTACCTTAGCCGATATAACGGAGCAAGGTACCAAAACATGGGAGCAGGTAAACCCAACTATTGACCCAAGACATGATTCGAGCCGATGCATATAATGATATAAGTTCGGGTGCCGCACTCATGAGAGTGTTCGGACTTCTCACACCATTTTCTGGGTGCGTAAGCCCCTGGTGTATTGGCCGTACCAAAGTGTACGATTGCATAATGTCATAACTGAACATATTTATATATATATATATAAAGATAATGCAATAATAGACAAAAGCTATGCACTGTTTATTCGAAAAGTCTGCGGTAAAAGCAGAACGATACAAATAGTGCGATAAGCAAGAGATGGGACTATTTAACATGTCCCCCCTCCAAGAAGCGAGCTTGCGGGATTATATGTGAAACAAGTATCTTGCTCGTTATAGAGACCACCTAGACACTTTCGGCGTAGCTACGCCTCCACAGGCTGTTGCATCGTGTGTTCGCGATTATCTTCTTGGACGGGCCTTCGGAGAGTGGAGTCCCGAAAGTAAGAAAGAAAAAAAAGAATGACAAAATCGGAGCCCCTTGTGCGGTTGAGCCGTATTTTAGGCGTGCCATGGTCGTGTCCCTCCCCTATGTCCATGGTATTTCCAGAGCGTAGTTATGTACGCCAAGCAGATCGGGTTTCGCAATTTCGCGAGGGTCTGGGGTTAGGCCGCATTACTACTGGCGTGCTCAAGCGTGCAGGTGGTCTTGTTGTAGGTTACTCAAGGCGCTTGACGGTGTCCGGATGTTTAATGGCCGGATCGAGAATTGCCTTGACGAGCTGCTTTGTACTTCCGCCATGAGGGTCGCCAGATGCTCCTCCGTCCGGAGAGAGCGTTCGGTGTTTCCATTGACCGTAATGACTCCTCGAGGGCCCGGCATCTTGAGCTTGAGGTATGCATGGTGCGGCACCGCATTGAACTTTTGCAAATGCAGTTACGTCCGAAAGCTGATCGCGTGATAGCCAGCGTGGAACAGGACTATGTCGAAGATTAACTCCTCGCTCGAAATTATCCGAGGATCCAAGACCACCTCAAGTGTAACTCGAGCACATGCATAGTTGGCCTCTACACCTGGTATGACGCCTTTAAAGGTCGTCTTTGTGGGTTTAATCCTTGAGGATCTATGCCCATTTTTTGCAATCAGTATCCCGATAAAGCGGGTTTGAGGCTGCTGCGCTCCATAAGGACTCTAGTGAGGTGAAATCCGTCAATGATTGGGTCTAAAACCAATGCGCGAATCCGCCATGGCGGATGCTAGTGGGTGGTCCCTTCGATCAAAAGTGATCGGGCAGGAGGACCATGGGTTGAACTTTGGGGCGACTGGCTCCAACGCATATACATCCTGAGTGCAGCTTACGCTCCCTTTTGGGTATGTGGGTTGCGTATATCATGTTCACCGTCCGCACTTGTGGGGGGAAACCCTTCTGTCCCCTATTGTTCGGCGGCCGGGGCTCCTCCTCGTCATCGCTATGCAGCCCCTTGTCATTGTTTTCGGCGTTTAACTTGCCTGCCTGCTTGAACACCCAACAATCTCTGTTGGTGTGGCTGGCTGGTTTTTCGGGGGTGCCGTGTATCTGGCACGAGCGATCGAGTATTCGGTCCAAATTGGACGGGCCCGGAGTATTTCTTTTGAATGGCTTTTTCCGCTGACCGGGTTTAGAGCCTCTGAATCCGGCATTAACTGCCGTATCCTCAGCATTATCGCCGTTAATGCGGCGCTTTTGCTTGTTGCGACGCGACCTGCCCATGCTGTCCTTGGTATCCGAATTACCAGGGACCTTGGTCATGTTATTACTACGAGCTAGCCAGCTTTCTTCTCCCGCTCAAAAGCGGGTCATGAGTGTCGTGAGGGCTGCCATGCATTTCGGCTTTTCCTGTCCTAGGTGCCGGGCAAGCCACTCGTCACGGATGTTATGCTTGAAGGCTGCAAGGGCCTCTGCGTCCGGACAGTCGACTATTTGATTTTTCTTCGTTAGGAACCGTGTCCAGAATTGCCTGGCCGATTCCTCTGGCTGCTGGATTATGTGGCTTAGGTCATCGGCGTCTGAGTGGTCGCATAGGTGCCCTAGAAGTTGTCGAGAATGCGGCTTCCGTGTCCTCCCAACAACCAATTGATTCTGGCCGCAAGCTGTTAAGCCAAAGCAGAGCTGGTCCTTTAAGCTTGAGTGGGAGGTATTTGATGGCGTGTAGATCATCCTCGCGGGCCATGTGGATATGAAGGAGATAGTCCTTGATCCATACCACAGGGTCTTTTGTGCCATCGTATGATTCGATGTTTACGGGTTTGAAACCCTCGGGGATTTGATGATCCATTACTTCATCATGAAGCATAGTGGGTGTCTTGGCGCCTCAGATTTTGCTATACCACGACGTAGCTCAAATGAGCTTTGTCTGCTATGTTCGGCCCGGCCGGATTTACCATATCCGGCATGACGGTTATCGTCACGTGTCATGGGGCACCCACGCGATCCATAGATCGATCGATCTTGTTTGCCTTGCCCTGTCCTCCAATATATCTCGCAGGTCTGTTGCATTTCCCCATGCCTTGGTATTCTTTGAGCGGCGCCGGGGTGCGGCTTGAGTGGAGGGCTCTCTGTCGCAGCCACGAGGTGGCCGGTCGGCCGTATCATGCGCTGGTGATGTAGGTCTAGGTGCTTCCTCCTCTAATCGAGGTAGCAGCCTGCGTTTTTGGTAGCTCTTGGAGGCGTTAGAGTTCAGACTCTTCGGCCGCAAGGACATCAGTCCATCCGTCGGCTAGTAAGTCTTGGTCAGCTCTAAGTTGTTGCTGTTTTTTCTTGAGGCTGCTCGCCGTGGCTATGAGCCTGTGTTTGAAACGCTCTTGTTCGACGGGATCCTCAGGCACGACAAATTCGTCGTCGTCGAGGCTTGCCTCGTCTTCGGAGGAGGCATGTAATTATCGTCCTCTACCTCTCTGCATGCTGCTGCTCTCTCATGAGGGCTGGCTTCTCCATCCTCCTGTCTTTGAATCTTGCCGAGAGGGGTTGTCTTGACCTGTCCGGGGTGTTATTGTCTCCGGTGCGAAATCGCCGTTCTTTGTGCTGTGGCAGGATTTAGAGCGGCGCCACGACGCGGCGCTTAGGCTGTTTCTTGGAGGGTCATCCTCCGTTGTTCCGTCGCTGTTCCTTATTTTGGGGTGTCCACCATGTATATGTCATATGACGAGGTGGCCTTCCAAAGGCCCTCATAGGCGCTGGTTCTTGTTCGTCTCCTTCATCGTCGTCCATACCGTCGATGTCTTCGAAGTCGAAGTCGGCGTGTCGGTTAAATCATCGGCGATGGCTATGAAGTGGGTGGTGGGTGGGCTTTGAATTTCTTCGTCGTCGCATCCCAACCTTGCCGACCATAGTCCGCCAGGCTCTCCCGATAAAGAGAGAGACTTTAGTGAATTCAGAATCTCGCCCGAAGGGCGAGTGCTGAAAAATGTCATGGCGGTGAACTCCATTATCGGCGCCCAATCAGATTCGATTAGCGGGCGCGGAAGGTTCGGTCCGGAAAGGAGTCTCGCACCTCGAGTCACGAAGCCGCAAAGGACAGGTATGGTGTTCGGCTCGATCGCCGTAGAGATTGCAGCCCCCGAGGCGGTGTCCAGCCACCCGTCCTCGATAGGCGCAGTCGGCTCCGAGCTAAGGGTCGGAGCGGACACTGGTGCGGCCTCTAGGACACTGTTCAGTGGCAGAGCTAGATCATGCACATCGTAACGGTCGGCGGCTTGGCGTGGCTCGAACCCGTCGAAGATCAAGTCTCCGCGACGTCGGCCGTGTAGTTCAAACTTCCAAATCGACCTGATGGCCAGGGGCGTAGCTTTCAATCTGCTCCAGATGACCAAGCGAATTGGCCCGCAGTGCAAAGCCGCCAAACACGAAGATCTGTCCGGGGAGAAAAGTCTCACCCCGGACCGCGTCGTTGTTGACGATCGAAGGAGCCATCGGGCCTAAAGGTGACGACATAGAGGAACTCTCAATGAAAGCACCAATATTGGTGTCAAAACCGGCGGATCTCGGGTAGGGGGTCCCGAGCGTGCTTCTAGGTGGATGGTAACAGGAGACAAGGGACACGATGTTTTACCCGAGTTCGGGCCCTCTCGATGGAGGTAAAACCCTACTCCTGCTTGATTAATATTGATGATATGGGTAGTACAAGAGTAGATCTACCACGAGATCGAGAGGCTAAACCCTAGAAGCTAGCCTATGGTATGATTGTTGTTAGATCCCTACGGACTAAAACCCTCCGGTTTATATAGACACCGGAGAGGGCTAGGGTTACGCAGTCGGTTACAATGGAAGGAGATCTACATATCCGTATCGCCATGCTTGCCTTCCACGCCAAGGAAAGTCCCATTCGGACACGGGACGAAGTCTTCAATCTTGTATCTTCATAGTCCAGGAGTCCGGCCAAAGGTCATAGTCCGGCCATCCGGACACCCCCTAATCCAGGACTCCCTCAACGGACTTTGATAATCTTTGTTGATCTGCCTGACAACGAGCTGCGAATCACCCCTGACGATGAGCTTCTTGACTCCGAGGTCCGCTGCGATCCTGAGACCAGCAAGCAAGCCCTCGTACTCGGCGGTGTTGTTAGTTGACATCTCCCGGGGAAAGTGCATTTGGATGACGTACTTGAGGTGCTCTCCGGTGGGTGCGACAAGTAGCACGCTAGCACCGGCGCCTTGCAGCGAAAAAGCCCCATCAGAGTACATGATCTAGTTGCGGCTCGTTTCCTTGCCGGGGAGAGTGGTCTCCAGTACCTCTTCATCGGGCGTCGGGGTCCATTACTGCGGCGAACTCCGCCAAGAACTCTGCTCTGAATTGTCGAGGTGCTTTCGAACTTTAAAGCGAAACTTCGGCAGCTCGAGGCCCATTCCACAATCCTCCCGTTGCATCTGGGTTATCACGTTATCCGTTACAACGGAAGGCGGGTGACCACGGTGATCTCATGCGCTTGTAAGTAATGATGCAGCTTCCTCGATGCTATAAGGAGGCCGAAGAGCACATTTTGCACACCTGAATGCCTCTACCTAGCCCCCTGCAAGAGAGGCGGCAGTAAACTGGCGGTGCTGCACCATTTTCTTCTTCATGTCACGCCGGCTCGATCGCGGGCCTGTCGCCTTTGGCGTTAGCCTTTGCCGGGGACTCAGTCTTGCCGGGACCGAGCCCTGCCGGGGAGGGTTCCGGCTCCCCATCCATTGATTCTGCCGCTGCCGCTGCCTCTTCGTCGACCTCCCTTTGCGCCACTAGTGCGGCGGTAACCACCTGATTCCTTGCCGCTAGGTACCGGTGCTGACGTCTTGGAGGTCGCCGCGCCACCTGTGGGTGGCACAACAACACTCCCGGAGGGCCCCGCGCCCTTTGCATGGGGCCCAGCCCGTGTCGAATCTAGCGGCAAGTGGCTCGTCATTCGGCGTCTGAACGAGCAGCGCCTTCGCCAGCTCCGATTGTGAGCGATCTTTGATGCTCGCGGGCTGCGGCTCGAGTTGTGTCGCGACCGGTCCGCTGCTCACACTTGCACGGATCGGGCCGCTTGGCTCTCGACGAACCCATTATGGTGGCCACCTTCTTCTTGGGAGCCATGGCGACGAAGAACTGTGCCACTGGCTGCAAAACCGGATGCTCACTATTGCGCCCCCTACCTGGCGCGCCAAAGATATCGGTGGGAAACGACACCTATGGGATCACAAGGATCCCTTCTGCGGTTGCGGGCCGCGGGGTCGTGAGAAGAGCAGGATTAGCAGTCAGTACAAACACGCGGATCGTTTACCCAGGTTCGGGCCGCAGAGATGCGTAATACCCTAGTCCTGCTTGGATTTGTATATCTGTGTTCTTGAGGTTCTTGAACTAGCTACAAGGGGCGTAACTTGTCCAAGAGTCCGAATCTTTCTCTTGGGCATACAGGTCTCCTTTATAAGCAAAGGAACGCATGCAGTGGCACCGAGGAGGTGGCATCGAGTCTTGTGGCTAAGCTTATCGCTAGCTATTTCGGGACAAAACGCATTAAATGCGCCCCTGACGTGTCCCCTCCACTTTACCGCCGCTTCGCCTCGTCTCGACACGCGCCCGAGCTAGCGAGGCGGTGGTGCCATGTAGGCAGTCAAACAGCTGAGGTGGCACGATGGTGGAGCCTTCACGAAGATCTGCATGCCACCATGCGAGGCGTAATGTGCTAAGTTGTCGGAGGAGCCTTGCGTCGACACGCGGTGCTGCCCGACCGTGGCTGGCGGTACATGGGATTGGTGGCGAAAAGCTTGGCGGGTGCGGGCACGGCTGCTGCGGCCTTGCGTGACCCTCGGCAAAAGGCCTTGCGGGGCCCCGACAAGGGCCTTGCCGTGGCGCTCGATCGTCCCGGCAAGGATCTTGCCGGGGTCTTGTGGGCTTCTTCGGCAAGGATCTCGGCGAGGCTTGCTGTCTTCCACTCTTCTCGATTAAGAGTGTTGTTCTTGTCTTCACAATGATCGCATGCCATCATGGAGGTGCCTCCGAGCCCTGGCCCCACGTAGTTGATGGTGTTGGAAACCGTGGGCTCAAGGGTGGCTCGCTCTGTTGGTGTTGGGGCGAGCTGCCCCGGCAAGGGCCTTGCCGGGGCCGCGGAGGCTGCCCCGGAAAGGGCCTTTGCCGGGGGAACCTGCTTCGTCCCTCTGCTCTCTGTGGTCTTGGCCTTGGCGTTGTCTCGCTTGTCTTTTGCTTTGGTTCCACTTCAGTTCACCTCCCCTGCCTCGCCAAGTGCGGCCGTGGCGCGTGGCTCCGACTGCCCGTTCACAAGTAAAGGGGTCAAAAGGAGAGCCCCTACTTTTGTACACCGACAATCGGGCAAGTCAACCAAAGTCCATACTTTGTTCTCATACATGGATCCCATCTCAGATTTCATGGCCTCAAGCCATTTTTCAGAATCTGGGCTCATCATCGCTTCCTCATAGTTCGTAGGTTCGTCATGGTCAAGCAACATGACCTCCAGAATAGGATACCACTCTGGTGTGGATCTTACTCTGGTTGACCTACGAGGTTTGGTAGTAACTTGATCAGAAGTTTCATGATCATCATCATTAGCTTCCTCACTAATTGGTGTAGGGATCATAGGAACTGATTTCTGTGATGAACTACTTTCCAATAAGGGAGCAGGTATAGTTACCTCATCAAGTTCTACTTTCCTCCCACTCACTTCTTTCGAGAGAAACTCCTTCTATAGAAAGGATCCATTCTTAGCAATGAATATCTTGCCTTCGGATCTCTGATAGAACGTGTACCCAACAGTTTCCTTTGGGTATCCTATGAAGACACATTACTCCGATTTGGGTTCGAGCTTACCATGTTGAAGCTTTTTCACTTAAGCATCACATCCCCAAACTTTAAGAAACCACAACTTGGGTTTCTTGCCAAACCACAGTTCATATGGTGTCATCTCAATGGATTTAGATGGTGCCCTATTTAACGTGAATGCAGCCATCTCTAAAGCATAACCCCAAAACGATAGCGGTAAATCAGTAAGAGACATCATAGATCGCACCATATCTAATAAAGTGCGGTACGACGTTCGGACACACCATTACGCTGTGGTGTTCTGGGTGGCATGAGCTGCGAAACTATTCCGCATTGTTTCAAATGAAGACCAAACTCATAACTCAAATATTCTCCTCCACGATCAGATCGTAGAAATTTTATTTTCTTGTTATGAAGATTTTCCACTTCACTCTGAAATTCTTTGAACTTCTTAAATGTTTCAGACTTATGTTTCATTAAGTAGATATACCCATATCTGCTGAAATCATCTGTGAAGGTCGAAAATAACAATACCCGCCATGAAGCCTCAACACTCATCGGACCGCATACATCAGTATGTATTATTTCCAACAAGTTGTTGCTCGCTCCATTGTTCCGGAGAACGAAGTCTTAGTCATCTTGCCCATGAGGCATGGTTCGTAAGCATCAAGTGATTCCAAAATCCCATCAGCATGGAGTTTCTTCATGCGCTTTACACCAATATGACCTAAACGGCGATTGTCACAAATAAGTTGCACTATCATTATTAAATGTATATCTTTTGGCTTCAATATTATAAATATGTGTATCACTACTATCAAGATTTAGTAAAAAATAGACCACTCATCAAGGGTGCATGACCATAAAAGATATTAGTCATATAAATAGAACAACCATTATTCTCTGATTTAAATGAATACCCGTCTCGCATCAAACAAAATCCAAATATAATGTTCATGCTTAACGCTGGCACCAAATAACAATTATTCAGGTCTAAAACTAATCCCGAAGGTAGATGTAGAGGTAGCGTGCCGATGGCGATCACATCGACTTTGGAACCATTTCCCACGCCAAGATCGCCATCGATGTCTACTACACAACCTTCTTCTTGTAGGCGTTGTTGGGCCTGCAAGTGCACAGGTTTGTAGGACAAGAGCAAATTTCCCTCAAGTGGATGACCTAAGGTTTATCAATCCGTGGAGGCGTAGGATGAAGATGGTCTCTCTCAAACAACCCTGCAACCAAATAACAAAGAGTCTCTTGTGTCCCCAACACACCCAATACAATAGTAAATTGTATAGGTGCACTAGTTTGGCGAAGAGATGGTAATACAAGTGCAATATGGATGGTAGATAAGAGTATTTGTAATCTGAAATAATAAAAACAGCAAGGTAACTACGGATAAAAGTTAGCGTAAACGGTATTGCAACGATAGGAAACAAGGCCTAGCACTACTAGGGAAAAGCCTAGCAGCAGCACGGGTTTTGGGCCTATTAGTAGCGCGGGGGCCGGCGCTACTAATAAGGCGCTACAGCTAACGTATAGCAGTAGCGCGGGTGCCACCCGCGCTACTACTACGTCCTTTAGTAATGGCGTGGGTAAAACCAGCTACTACTACCAGCCAAGGGTTTTTTGAATTTTTTGAAAAAATATTTTGATTTTTCCTAATTTTCAAATTTCGAATTATTTTAACCTCAAATCTCTAATCACCCCTCATCGCTGCTCAATTTAATCTCTAATCGCCCCTCATCATTCCAAATCATCTAACTTCCCGGACGGTCACCCATCCTCTAACTACGCCAGCCTGAGCACGCTTAACTTCCGGGTTCTATTCTCCCTCGTTTCAAAGTCTCACTTGTTGTTTTCTCACGACAATAATAAGATGTCAATCCTATTAACCTCGTGAATTTAGCTTGAGCATGAAGTCACACATTTCACTATTTGAGTTTGAAACTATTGTTCTAAAAATTAGTAACACTAATATTTCTTGAATAATTAGTTTGACCACGGTTGACCACGGATTTGACCATAGTGTGGCCATAGTTTGACCAGATTTGACCAAAATTCAAAAAACTAAAATAATTATTTAGTAACACTAATATTCTAGAATAATTAGTTTGACCATTGTTTGACCACAGTTTGACCACACAGTTTGAAATTTTTTCAAATTTTTCCACTCTAGATCTTAAAAGCCCCGTAACTTTTTTTCTGTTTGGTTTTTGAGGATTTTGAAAATGTTTAACATGGTTACCCCGGTTAAATTTGGATGTAACTTTTCGAGTAGATGATTTTTCATATAAAAAACTTTTTCATCCGAGTTAGTATGCAAAAGTTATGCCCATTTTTAGAAATTCTCGAGAGATTTTACAAATAAAGTCGAAATTCATATTTGCAAATTTTCCCAACAACTAGACCACATATCACATGGGAAACTTATTTTCTTTTATTTTTTTTGACATTTTCAACATTTTCTTTTATTTTTTTATAAAATGAAAAGGCGATCCACTTGGGGGTAGAGTTTGAAAATGGGACCTTTAGTAGTAGCGGTTTTACCCCCTCGCTACTCTTTGTGGCACCACTTAGTAGTAGTGGGGCTAAAAACCAACGCCATCGCTATCAAACTTAGTTGTAGCGAGGTTTTAAAACCCGCTACTACTATGGGATGTCCCTGGGGCACAGTAGAGACAGCTTAGTAGTAGCGAGGGTTAAAAACCGCGCCATCGCTATCAACTTAGTAGTAGCAAGGTTTAAAAACCTGCGCTCTTGGTAAGTAGCGATGGCGAGGTTTTTAACCCTTGCTACTAGTAACTTTCTGTATAGGCTTTGCCCTAGTAGTGTAGGGTTCATACTTTCACTAGTGCAAGTTCTCTCAACAATAATAACATAGATAGATCATATAACAAGCCCTCAACATGCGACAAAGAGTCACTCCGAAACCACTAATAGCGGAGAACAAACGTAGAGATTATGCTAGGGTACGAAACCACCTCAAAGTTATTCTTTCGGATCGATCTATAAAAGAGTTCGTACTAGAATAACACCTTAAGACACAAATCAACCAACACCCTAATGTCACCTAGATACTCCATTGTCACCTCAAGTATCCGTGGGCATGATTATACGATATGCATCACACAATCTCAGATTCATCCAACCAACATAAAAAGTACTTCAAAGAGTGCCCCAAAGCTACTACCGAGAGTCAAGAACGTGTGCCAACCCCTATGCATAGGTTCCCAATGTCACGAAACCCACAAGTTGATCACCAAAACATACATCATGTGGCACATGATATCCCATTGTCACCACAGATAATCACAAAGAAGACATACATCAAGTGTTCTCATAAAAGACTCAATCCGATAAGATAACTTCAAAGGGGAAACTCAATTCATCACAGGAGAGTAGAGGGGGAGAAACATCATAAGATCCAACTACAATAGCAAAGCTCGCGATACATCAAGATCGTGTGAAGTCGAGAACACGAGAGAGAGAGAGAGATCAAACACATAGCTCTTTGGTACATACCCTCAGCCCCGAGGGGTGAACTACTCCCTCCTCGTCATGGATAGCGCCGGGATGATGAAGATGTCCTCCGGTGATGGGATCCCCCTCCGGCAGGGTGCCGGAATAGGATCCCGATTGGTTTTTGGTGGCTTGCGGCAGCGGAACTCCCGATCTATCTTACATTACGGAAGTTTTAGGGCACGTAGGTATATATGGGTGAAAGGAGAGCGTCGGTGGAGCTTGGGGGGCCCCCACGAGGCGGCGGCGCCCGAGGGGTGGGCGTGCCCCCCACCCTCGTGCCCAGCTCCCGTATCTTCTGACGTGGGGTCCAAGTCCATCAGGTGGGTTTCCTTCCAATAATAACTTCTCTAGTTGATTTACGTTCCGTTTGACTCCGTCGATATTCCTTTTCCTCGAAACACCGAAATAGGCATAAAACAACAAATGCAGGCTGGGCCTCCTAAGTTATCGTGTTAGTCCCAAAATAATATAAAAGTGGATAATAAAGCCCAATATTGCCTAAAACAGTAGATAAAGTAGCATGGAGCAATCAAAAATTATAGATACGTTGGAGACGTATCAAGCATCCTCAAGCTTAATTCCTGCTCGTCCTCGAGTAGGTAAATGATAAAAAAGAATTTTTGATGCGGAGTGATACTTTGGCATAATTTCAATGTAAATCTTCTTAATTGTGGTATGAATATTCAGATCCGAATGAATACAAAATAAAAGTTCATATTGATAAAAGAAATAGTAACACTTCAAGCATACTAATCAAAGTAATCATGTCTTCTCAAAATAGCATGGCAAAAGAAAGTTCATCCCTACATAATCATATGGTTAGGCTATGCTTCATTTTAAATCACGCAAAGATGTTCCCAACTTCTATACCCCCGATGACAAGCCAAGCAATTGTTTCATACTTAAATAATCTCAAACTTTTTCAACCTTCACGTAATACATGAGCGTGAGCCATGGATATATCACTATGGGAGGAATAGAATATGATGATGGGGATTGTGTGGAGAAGACAAAAAAGGATAAAGTCTCACATTGGCCGAGGATAATCAGCGGGCTATGGAGATGCCCATCAATTGATGTCAACATGAGGAGTAGGGATTGCCATGCAACAGATGCACTAGAGCTATGAATGCTCAACAAAATAAAACTAGTGGGTGTGCATCCAACTTGCTTGCTCATGAAGACCTAGGGCATTTGAGGAAGCCCATCTTAGGAATATAAAAGCCAAGTTCTATAATGAAAAAGTCCCACTAGTATGGAAAGGACAACTTATGAGACTCACTATATGAAAAACATGGTGCTACTTTGAAGCACAATATATGAGACTCACTACATGAAGAACAAGGTGCTACTTTGAAGCACAATATATGAGACTTACTACATGAAGAACAAGGTGCTACTTTGAAGCACATGTGTGGAAAAAGAGATAGTAACATTGCCCTTTTTATTTATTTTCTTTTTTTTGGGCCTTCCCTTTTTTTGGCCTTTCTCTTTTTTTGGGGGGCAATGCTCTAATAATGATGATCATCACACTTCTATTGATTACAACATAAGGATTACAACTCGAAACTAGAACAAGATATGACTCGATATGAATGCCTCCGTGATGTATCGGGATGGTGCAATAAATCAAGAGTGACATGTATGAAAAATAATGCATGGTGGCTTTGCCACAAATACGATGTCAACTACATGATCATGCAAATGGCAATATGACAAAAGTAATGTATGTCATAATGGTGATGAACGGAATTGGAAAGTTGCATGGCAATATATCTCGAATGGCTATGGAAATGCCATAATAGGTAGGTATGGTGGCTGTTTTGATGAAGATATAAGGAGGTTTATGTGTGATAGAGCGTATCGTATCACGGGGTTTGGATGCACCGGCAAAGTTTGCACCAACTCTCAAGGTGAGAAAGGGCAATGCACGGTACCGAAGAGGCTAGCAATGGCGGAAAGGTAAAAGTGCGTATAATCCATGGACTCAACATTAGTCAAAAGAACTCATATAGTTATTGCAAAAATTTAGAAGTCATCAAAAATCAAGTACTACGCGCATGCTCCTAGGGGATAGATTGGTAGGAAAAGACCATCGCTAAGTCCCGATCGCCACTCATAAGGATGCACAAGCCGGTACACTTCATGTTTCAAATTTGTTAAACAACTTTAACCATACGTGCATGCTACGGGATTTGCTAACTTTAAGACAAGCATTCTTTAAATTCATAATCACCCAACTAGCATGACTTTAATATCACTACCTCCATATCTCAAAACAATTATCAAGTATCAAACTTTTCTTAGTATTCAACGCACTCAAAAGAAAGTTTCACATATCTCGAATACCAAGTATATTAATTTTAAGCAAATTACCATGCTATTAACGACTCTCAAAATAATATAAGTGAAGCATGAGAGTTCATATATTTCTTCAAAATAAAACCACCATTGTGCTCTAAAAGATATAAGTGAAGCACTAGAGCAAATGACAAACTACTCCGAAAGATATAAGTGAAGATCAATGAGTAGTCGAATAATTATGTAACTATGCAAAGACTCTCTCTCATTAAAGGATTTCAGATCTTGGTATTGTATTCAAGCAGCAAGAAAAACAAAATAAAATGACAATGCAAGGATAGCACAACTCATGTGAAGAAGCAAAACTTAGGCTCAACCGATACTAACCGATAGTTGTTGAAGAAGAAAGGTGGGATGCCTACGGGGCATCCCCAAGCTTAGATGCTTGAGACTTCTTGAAATATTATCTTGGGGTGCCTTGGGCATCCCCAAGCTTGAGCTTTTGTGTCTCCTTAATTCCTCTCATATCATGGTTTATCTTTTTATCAAAAGCTTCATCCACAACCAACTCAACAAGAACTCGTGAGATAGGTTAGTATGAACCAATGCAAAACCTTATCATCTTATACTGTAACAAATCACTAAAATTATTATTCAACATTTAATACTAAATGCCTCTGCATATTTAATACTCCTATCCTCAAATAGAATCATTAAACAAGCAAACATATGCAAACAATGCAACCGTAACAGCAATCTGTCAAAACAGTACAGTCTGTAAAGAATGCAAGAGTAACAATACTTCCCTGACTCCAAAAATTATGAACTAAAGTTCCCACTGTAATAAATTTATCAGAGCTTAATATGCAAAAAGATTCAACGTTATACCATTCTCTGACTTTTCTAGGGAATTTTTGCAACAGCGGTAAACTTTCTGTTTTCAAACAGCAACATGTATCCTAGCAAAATAAGCATGGCAAAGGCTATCCTTGACTTTTTAATTGAAACTAAAGATGCAAAACATTTTATAAATAACAGCAAGAAAAAACTAACAAAATAAAATGACGCTCCAAGCAAAACACATATCATGTGGCGAATAAAAATATAGCTCCAAGTAAAGTTACCGATGAACGAAGACGAAAGAGGGGATGCCATCCGGGGCATCCCCAAGCTTAGTTGCTTGGTTGTCCTTGAATATTACCTTGGGGGTGCCTTGGGCATCCCCAAGCTTAGGCTCTTGCTACTCCTTATTCCATAGTCCATCGAATCTTTACCCAAAACTTGAAAGCTTCAACCACACAAAACTCAAAACAAAACTCGTAAGCTCCGTTAGTATAAGAAAATAAAACCACCACTTAGATACTGTAATGAACTCATTCTAAATTCATATTGGTGTAATATCTACTGTATTCTAACTTCTCTATGGTTCATACCACTTAATACTAGCCATAGATGCATCAAAATAAGCAAACAACACAATGAAAAACAGAATCTGGCAAAAACAGAACAGTCTGTAGTAATCTGTATCAAACGTATACTTCTGAAACCCCAAAAATTATGAAATAAATTTATGGACCTGAGTAATTTGTATATTAATCATGTGAAAAAAGAATCAACCTAAAATCTCTCTCCAGTAAAAAATGGCAGCTAATCTCGTGAGCGCTAAAGTTTCTGTTTTTCACAGCAAGATCACATAAACTTCACCCAGGTCTTCCCGAAGGTTCTACTTGGCACAAACACTAATTAAAACATCAAACCACATCTAAACAGAAGCTAGATGGATTATTTATTACTAAACAGAACCAAAAAGCAAGAAACTAAAATAAAATTGGGTTGCTTCCCAACAAGCGCTTTTCTTTAATGCCTTTTTAGCTAGGCATGATGATGGCAATGATGCTCACATAAAAGATAAGAATTGAAACATAACGGGAGCATCATGAAGCACATGACTAGCACATTTAAGTCTAACCCACTTCCTATGCATAGGGATTTTTTGAGCAAACAACTTATGGGAACAATAATCAACTAGCATAGGAAGTCAAAACAAGCATAACTTCAAAATTTTAAGCACATAGAGAGGAAATTTGACATTATTGCAATTCCTAGAAGCATATATTCCTCCCTCATAATAATTTTCAGTAGCATCATGGATGAATTCAACAATATAACCAACACCTAAAGCATTCTTTTCATGATCTACTAGCATAGAAAATTTACTACTCTCAACATGAGCAATTTTCTTCTCATGAATAGTAGTGGGAGAAAACTCAACAAAATAACTATCATGTGATTGAAAATTAAGATCAAGATGACACGTTTCATGGTTATCTTTATTATTTAAAGCATAGGTGTTATCACAATAATCATCATAGATAGGAGGCATGCTTTCATCATAGTAAATTTGCTCATCAAAGCTTGGGGGACAAAAAATATCATCTTCATCAAACATAGCTTCCCCAAGCTTGTGGCTTTGCATATCATTAGCATCATGGGTATTCAGGGAATTCATACTAACAACATTGCAATCATGCTCATCATTCACATATTTTATTCCAAGCATTCTATGTAATTCTTCTTCTAGCACTTGAGCACAATTTTCCTTTCCATCATTCTCACGAAAGATATTAAAAAGATGAAGCGTATGAGACAAACTTAATTCCATTTTTTGTAATTTTCTTTTATAAATAAACTAGTGATAAAACAAGAAACAAAAAGATTCGATTGCAAGATCTAAAGATATACCTTCAAGCGCTAACCTCCCCAGCAACGGCGCCAGAAAAGAGCTTGATGTCTACTACACAACCTTCTTCTTGTAGACGTTGTTGGGCCTGCAAGTGCACAGGTTTGTAGGACAGTAGCAAATTTCCCTCAAGTGGATCCCCTAAGGTTTATCAATCTGTGGGAGGCGTAGGATGAAGATGGTCTCTCTCAAACAACCCTACAACCAAATAACAAAGAGTCTCTTGTGTCCCCAACACACCCAATACAATAGTAAATTGTATAGGTGCACTACTTCGGGGAAGAGATGGTAATACAAGTGCAATATGGATGGTAGATAAGAGTATTTGTAATCTGAAATAATAAAAACAGCAAGGTAACTACGGATAAAAGTCAGCGTAAACGGTATTGCAATGATAGGAAACAAGGCCTAGGGTTCATACTTTCACTAGTGCAAGTTCTCTCAACAATAATAACATAGATAGATCATATAACAAGCCCTCAACATGCAACAAGAGTCACTCCGAAGCCACTAACAGCGGAGAACAAACGTAGAGATTATGGTAGGGTACGAAACCACCTCAAAGTTATTCTTTCGGATCGATCTATAAAAGAGTTCGTACTAGAATAACACCTTAAGACACAAATCAACCAAAACCCTAATGTCACCTAGATACTCCATTGTCACCTCAAGTATCCATGGGCATGATTATACGATATGCATCACACAATCTCAGATTCATCCAACCAACATAAAAAGTACTTCAAAGAGTGCCCCAAAGCTACTACGGAGAGTCAAGAACGTGTGCCAACCCCTATGCATAGGTTCCCCAATGTCCACGAAACCCGCAAGTTGATCACCAAAACATACATCAAGTGGCACATGATATCCCATTGTCACCATAGATAATCACGGCAAGACATACATCAAGTGTTCTCATAAAAGACTCAATCCGATAAGATAACTTCAAAGGGAAACTCAATTCATCACAGGAGAGTAGAGGGGAGAAACATCATAAGATCCAACTACAATAGCAAAGCTCGCGATACATCAAGATCGTGTGAAGTCGAGAACACGAGAGAGAGAGAGATCAAACACATAGCTCTTGGTACATACCCTCACCGAGGTGAACTACTCCCTCCTGCGTCATGGATAGCGCCGGGATGATGAAGATGTCCTCCAGTTGATGGGATCCCACTCCCAGGTGCGGAACAGGTCCCGATTTGTTTTGGTGGCTACAGAGGCTTGCGTCGGTGAAACTCCCGATCTATCTTCCTGCTGGAAGTTTTACGATACGTAGGTATATATGGGTGCAAGGGGTACGTCGGTGGAGCTTCGGGGGCCCCACGAGACAGGGGGGCGCGCCCAGGGGGTGGGCGCTCCCCCCACCCTCGTGGCCAGCTCCCGTATCTTCTGACGTGGGGTCGAAGTCCATCAGCTGTGTTTCCTTCCAAAAATAACTTCTCCAGTTGATTTCGTTCCGTTTTGACTCCGTGTGATATTCCTTTTCCTCGAAACACTGGAATAGGCATAAAACAGCAAATCTGGGCTGGGCCTCCGGTTAATAGGTTAGTCCCAAAAATAATATAAAAGTGGATAATAAAGCCCAATATTGCCTAAAACAGTAGATAAAGTAACATGGAGCAATAAAAATTATAGATACGTTGGAGGCGATCACCACCTCGCCCCTTAGCCAATCTTCGCTAAACCGTAGCCCTGCTTTGAGTTGCAAATATGAGCAACAAAACCAAGATTATCAAATACCTAGGCGCTCATGCGAGCATTAGTTAGGTACACATCAATAACATGTATATCAAATATACCTTTCACTTTGCCATCCTTCTTATCCGCCAAAATACTTGGGGCGGTTCCGCTTCCGATGACCCGGTACCTTTGCAGTAGAAGTACTCAGTCTTAGGCTTAGGTCCAGACTTGGGCTTCTTCACTTGAGCAGCAACTTGCTTGCCGTTATTCTTCAAGTTCCCCTTCTTCCCTTTGCCCTTTTTCTTGAAACTAGTGGTCTTGTTAACCATCAACAGTTGATGCTCCTTCTTGATTTCTACCTCGCAGCCTTTAGCATCGCGAAGAGCTCGGGAATTGTCTTATCCATCCCTTGCATGTTATAGTTCATCACGAAGCTTTTGTAGCTTGGTGGCGTTGATTGAAGAACTACATCAATGACACTATCAACCGGAAGATTAACTCCCAGTTGAGTCAAGTGATTGTGGTACCCGGACATTCTGAGTATATGCTCACTGACAGAACTATTCTCCTCCATTTTGCAGCTGTAGAACTTATTGGAGACTTCATATCTCTCAATCCGGGCATTTGCTTGAAATATTAACTTCAACTCCTGGAACATCTCATATGCTCCATGATGTTCAAAACATCGTTGAAGTCCGATTCTAAGCCGTAAAGCATGGCACCTTGAACTATCGAGTAGTCATCATTTTGCTCTGCTAGGCGTTCACAACATCTGGTGTTGCTCTGCAGCGGGTGAAGGTGAGAAAATAACGATATCCGCCACGAGCTTCAACATTCACTGGACCACATACATCTGTATGTATGATTTCCAACAAATCTGTTGCTCTCTCCATAGTTCGAGAATGGCGTTTTAGTCATCTTGCCCATGAGGCACGGTTCGCAAGTACCAAGTGATTCATAATCAAGTGGTTCCAAAAGTCCATCAGTATGGAGTTTCTTCATGCGCTTTACACCGATATGACCTAAACGGCAGTGCCACAAATAAGTTGCACTATCATTATCAACTCTGCATCTTTTGGCTTCAACATTATGAATATGTGTATCGGTACTATCGAGATTCAATAAAAATACACCACTCTTCAAGGGTGCATGACCATAAAAGATATTACTCATATAAATAGAACAACCATTATTCTCGATTTAAATGAATAACCGTCTCGCATCAAACAAGATCCAGATATAATGTTCATGCTCAACGCTGGCACCAAATAACAATTATTTGGGTCTAATACTAATACCGAAGGTAGATGTAGAGGTAGCGTGCCGACCGCGATCACATCGACTTTGGAACCATTTCCCACGCGCATCGTCACCTCGTCCTTAGCCAATCTCCGCTTAATCCATAGCCCCTGTTTCGAGTTGCAAATATTAGCAATGTAACCAGTATCAAATACCAGTGTGCTCTGCGAGCATTAGTAAGGTACACATCAATAACATGTATATCACATATACCTTTGTTCACCTTGTCATCCTTCTTATCCGCCAAATACTTGGGGCAGTTCCGCTTCACGGTGACCAGTTTGCTTGCGAGAAGCACTCGATTTCAGGCTTAGGTCCAGACTTGGGTTTCTTCTCTGAGCAGCAACTTGCTTGCTGTTCTTCTTGAAGTTCCCTTCTTCTTCCCTTTGCCCTTTTCTTGAAACTAGTGGTCTTGTTGACCATCAACACTTGATGCTCCTTCTTGATTTCTACCTCCGCAGCCTTTAGCATTGCAAAGAGCTCGGGAATTGTTTTTTTCCATCCCTTGCATGTTATAGTTCATCACGAAGCTTTTGTAGCTTGGTGGCGATGATTGGAGAATTACGTCAATGACACTATCATCCTAAGACTAACTCCCAGTTGAATCAAGTGATTATTATACCCGGACATCTTGAGTATATGCTCAACTTGTAACTATTCTCCTCCATCTTGCAGCTATAGAACTTATTGGAGACTTCATATCTCTGCATTTTCTTGAAATATTAACTTCAACTCTGGAACATCTCATATGCTCCATGACGTTCAAAACGTCGTTGAAGTCCGGTTCTAAGCCGTAAAGCATGGCACACCGAACTATCGAGTAGTCATCGACTTTGCTCGCCAGACGTTCTTAACGTCGTCGGTTGCATCGGCAGCGAGGCACTGGCACCCGATGGTGCTTCCAGACGTAATTCTTACGTGCAGCAATGAGGATAATCCTCAAATTACGGACCCGATCCATGTAGTTGCTACCATCATCTTTCAACTTAGCTTTCTCTAGGAACGCATTAAAATTCAATGGAGCGATGCTTGCGGGCCATTGATCTACAACAACATGGACATGCAAAATACTATCAGGTACTAAGTTCATGATAAATTAAAGTTCAATTTAATCATATTACTTAAGAACTCCCACTTAGATAGACATCCCTAATCATCTAAGTGATCACGTGATCCAAATCAACTAAACCATGTCCGATCATAACGTGAGATGGAGTAGTTTTCAATGGTGAACATCACTATGTTGATCATATCTAGTATATGATTCACGCTCGACCTTTCGGTCTTAGTGTTCCGAGGCAATATCTACATATGCTAGGCTCGTCAAGTTTAACCCGAGTATTCTGCGTGTGCAAAACTGGCTTGCACTCGTTGTATGTGAACGTAGAGCTTATCACACCCGATCATCACGTGGTGTCTCGGCACGACGAACTGTCATAGCGGTGCATACTCGTGGAGAACACTTGGACCTTGAAATTTAGTGAGAGATCATCTTATAATGCTATCGCCGTACTAAGCAAAAATAAGATGCATAAAGGATAAACATCACATGCAATCAATATAAGTGATATGATATGGCCATCATCATCTTGTGCCTTTGATATCCATCTCCAAAGTACCGCCATGACCACCATCGTCACCGGCTTGACACCTTGATCTCCATCGAAGCATCGTTGTCGTCTCACCAACTATTGCTTCTACGACTATCGCTACTGCTTAGTGATAAAGTAAAGCAATTACATGGCGATTGCATTTCATACAATAAAGTGACAACCATAAGCCTCCTGCCAGTTGCCAATAACTTTTACAAAACATGATCATCTCATACAACAATTTATATATCATCACGTCTTGACCATATCACATCACAGCAAGCCCTACAAAAACAAGTTAGACGTCCTCTACTTTGTTGTTGCAAGTTTTACGTGGCTGCTACGGGCTTAGCAAGAACCGTTCTATCTACGCATCAAAACCACAACGATTTTTTGTCAAGTGTGCTGTTTTAACCTTCAACAACGACCGGGCGTAGTCACACTCAATTCAACTAAAGTTGGAGAAACTGACACCCACTAGCCACCTATGTGCGAAGCACGGCGGTAGAACCAGTCTCATGAACGTGGTCATGTAATGTCGGATGCAGGCCGCTTCATCCAACAATACCACCGAATCAAAGTATGACATGCTGGTAAGCAGTATGACTATTATCGCCCACAACTCTTTGTGTTCTACTCATGCATATAACACCTACGCATAGACCTGGCTCGGATGCCACGGTTGGGGAATGTAGCATTTCAAAAAAAAATCTACGATCACACAAGATCTATCTAGGAGAAGCATAGCAACGTGCGGGGAGAGTGTGTCCACGTACCCTCGTAGATCGAAAGCGGAAGCGTTAAGTAACGCGGTTGATGTAGTCGAACGTGTTCGCGATCCAACCGATCAAGTACCGAACGCACGGCACCTCCGGGATCTGCACACGTACAACTCAGTGACGTCCCTCAAACTCTTGATCCAGCTGAGGCCGAGGGATAGTTTCGTCAGCATGATGGTGTGGTGACAGTGATGATGAAGTTACCGGCGCAGGGCTTCGCCTAAGCACTGCAACAATATGACCGAGGTGTGTTTCTGTGGAGGGGGGCACCGCACACGGCTAAGAGAAACTTTGGTGTGTCTTTGGGGTGCCCCACTCCCACGTATACAAAGGGGGGAGGGAGGAGGAGGCCGGCCAGGGGAGGAGGCGCACCATGGGCGGGGGGGCAATCCTACTCCAAGTAGGATTCGCCCCCCCCCTTCCTATTCCAACAAGGAGAAGGGGGAAGGAGAGGAGGAGAGAAGGAAAGGGGGGCCGCCCCCTAGTGCAATTCGGTTTGGGCTAGGGGGAGCGCGCGCCACCTCTTGGCCTTCCTCCTCTCTTCCACTACTAGGCCCATGAGGCCCAATAACCCCCCCGGGGGTTCCGTTAACCCCCTAGTACTCCGGAAAATACCCGATACACCTCGGAACTATTCTGGTGTCCGAATATAACCTTCCAATATATCTATCTTCATGTCTCAACCATTTCGAGACTCCTCGTCATGTCCATGATCTCATCCGGGACTCCAAACTACCTTGGTACATCAAAAAACATAAACTCATAATACAGATCGTCATCGAACGTTAAGCATGCGGACCCTACGGGTTCGAGAACTATGTAGACATGACCGAGACTCATCTCCGGTCAATAACCAATAGCGGAACCTGGATGCTCATATTGGCTCCCACATATTCTATGAAGATCTTTATCGGTCAAACCGCATAACAACATACGTTGTTCCCTTTGTCATCGGTATGTTACTTGCCCGAGATTCGATCGTCGGTATCACTATACCTAGTTCAATCTCGTTACTGGCAAGTCTCTTTACTCGTTCCGTAATGCATCATCCCGTAACTAACTCATTAGTTACATTGCTTGCAAGGCTTATAGTGATGTGCATTACCGAGAGGGCCCAGAGATACCTCTCCGACAATCGGAGTGACAAATCCTAATCTCGATCTATGCCAACACAACGAACACCATCGCAGACACCTCTAGAGCATCTTTATAATCACCCAGTTATGTTGTGACATTTCATAGCACACTAAGTGCTCCTCCGGTATTCCTTAGTTGCATAATCTCATAGTCATAGGAACATGTATAAGTCATGAAGAAAGCAATAGCAATAAACTGAACGATCATAGTGCTAAGCTAACGAATGGGTCAAGTCAATCACATCATTATCTAATGATGTGATCCCGTTCATCAAATGACAACTCATATCTATTGATAGGAAACTTAACCATCTTTGATTAACGAGCTAGTCAAGTAGAGGCATACTAGTGACACTCTGTTTGTCTATGTATTCACACATCTACTAAGTTTCCGGATAATACAATTCTAGCATGAATAATAAACATTTATCATGATATAAGGAAATATAAATAACAACTTCATTATTGCCTCTAGGGCATATTTCCTTCAATCACCTCTTCATCTGCTCAAGTTATCAATAGGTCCTCGACGTAGATGCCAACTTGTAGATGATCTTTTCCTTCACCTCTCTTGTACATTGCATGCTACAGTGGGGCTTTCTCAAATCCAAGTGAAATCAATGTCCGATCAAGTTCGATGTTTCACGGCCGAGGGTAGCCCGTACCAGACTTTGTGTAACTATCATTACTTTGTAGTTTTCCCCCTCTTTGTCGAATCCTGGTGGCTGGTTCACATAAACGTCTCCTTGTAACTCTTCATTCAAAAACACGGATTTTACATCCATGTGATGTATCTTCCATGATTCCTGAACCGTAAGAGCGATGAGTAATCTCACTAATTCCATCCATGCAACGGAAACGAACTCTTCTTCGAAGTCCACACCTTCCTCTTGCACGTACTCTTTAGCTACTAGCCTCGCTTTGTGCTTCATGGATCCTTCAACATCTTTCTTGATCTTAAATTCCCACTTGAGATCCATGACTTTTTCATTGTTGGGAAGATCCACAAGATCCCATGCATTGTTGTCATGAATCGACCTCCTCCATAGCCTCACGCCAATACTCCTTCGTATTTACGCCCTTGAGTTTCGTCGATTCCTCGGCGCTTGTTGACATGGTCGCCCACTCTTTTTCTCCTTTACCGGGTCAAGCGTCCGCTCCGAATATGGGTGTAACACCAGTTGTTGCAGTATGGGTGTGGGTGTTTGTGCCTTCTCCTCCATTGTTGTCCGAGGGGACGTCTCATTTTCTGCTACGCTCATTTCTTTTGGCAAAGCAAAAATCCCAGCCCAAGATCCATTGCAGTACCTGTTGGGCCGCTAGCATGGTCACCTTGTGCGACTTCTGAAGCTAGGCTTCTTCCTAGTCGTCCACGTGTTGATGAGAAACCTTCACGGGAGCTGGGTACTGGAACTTGTCCCGTTCCTGGACCATGCCAATGAGACTCATCCCGGTAGTCACCTCGGCTTGCTTTTGGGCTGTCACCTGTAGCGGCAACGCCAACAATCCTAGCTCATGCAATGCATCACATGGAGCCGGTGCAACTTGCACATCAACATCCTTGATCCTCGCCTTGTTTCCTTTCCACGAACGTGCCGCTCTAGCGTCAGCATACATGTGGACTTCAGGCACCATGTACGCCGTGTCATCTTCCTCACAAAAAATGACATATGTGTCGGTAGCATCGACACGAGCTTAGAAATCACCTCCTATATCTGTAGCATCGGTACGAGTATCCGAACCATGATTATAATGGCAAAATTTTTCTTTCATGAGCGTCACAATTTCTTTAGCCGGCGCTTGAAGAACTGGATCCTCCTCGTCCACGAGTTCACACATCAACATCATGTTACTTTCATGATCTTCACGGGCCATGAGCGCCTTCTCCTTGGGGGGATTCTTACACTCCGACTTTAAGTGTCCGAGCAGATTACAGTTGTGACATCAAATCTTCCTATTGTTGAATATTTTCTTCTTTGGCTTCTGATACGTCTCCATCGTATCTACTTTTCCAAACTCTTTTGCCCTCGTTATGGACTCTAACTTGCATGATTTTAATGGAACTAACCTGGACTGACGCTGTTTTCAGCAGAATTGCCATGGTGTTATTTTTGTGCAGAAGTAAAAGTTCTCGGAATGACCTGAAAATTCACGGAGATGATTTTCGAATTAATAAAAATATTGGCGAAAGAATCAAGTGAAGGGGCCCACACCACAGCCACAAGGGTGGGCGCCCCACTCCACAAGGCGTGCCGACGATACGTCTCCAACATATCTATAATTTTTGATTGTTCCATGCTGTTATATTATCAATCTTGGATGGTTTATAATCATTTTATATCATTTTCTGGTACTAACCTATTGACATAGTGCCAAGTGCCAGTTGCTGTTTTCTGCATGTTGTTTACATCGCAGGAAATCATTACCAAACGGAGTCCAAATGCAACGAAACTTTACGGAGATTTTTTATGGACCAGAAGACACCCAATGGGCCCAGGCTGCGCCTGGGGGTGCTCCGAGGACAGCACAACCCACCAGGGCGCGCCAGGAGGCCCAGGCGCGCCCTGGTGGGTTGTGCCCACCTCGCTTGCCCCCGGACCTCCTCTTTGCTTTGTAAATACCCCAATATTCCCAAAACCCTAGGGGAGTCGACGAAAATCAATTCCAGCCGCCGCAGAGTCCAGAACCACCAGATCCAATCTAGACACCATCTCGGATGGGGTTCACCACCTCCATTGGTGCCTCTCCGATGATGCGTGAGTAGTTCTTTGTAGACCTTCGGGTCCGCAGCTAGATGGCTTCCTCTCGCTCCCTGAATTCTCAATACAATGGCGTCTTGGAGATCCATATGATGTAACTCTTTTTTGCGGTGCGTTTGTTGGGATCGAATGAACTTTGAGTTTATGATCAAATCTATCTTTTTATATCCATGAAAGTATTTGAGTTTCTTTGATCTCTTTTATGCATGATCTCTTATAGCCTCGTATTTATTTTCTGATATTTGGGTTTTGTTTGACCAACTTGATCTATTAATCTTGCAATGGGAAGAGGTGCTTTGTAGTGGGTTCGATCTTACGGTGCTTGATCCCAGTGCCAGAAGGGGAATCGACACATATGTATCGTTGCTACTAAGGATAAAACAATGGGGTCTATCTCTACATAGATATATCCTGTCTACATCATGTCATTGTTCTTATTGCATTACTCCGTTTCTCCATGAACTTAATACACTAGATGCATGCTGGATAGCGGTCGATGTGTGGAGTAATAGTGGTAGATGCAGGCAGGAGTCGGTCTACTAATCTTGGACGTGATGCCTATATAATGATGATTTCCTGGATATCATCATGATTATTTGAAGTTCTATCAATTGCCCAACAGTAATTTGTTTACCCACCGTTTGCTATTTTTCTCGAGGGAAGCCACTAGTGAAACCTACGGCCCCCGGGTCTCTTTCTCATATATTTGCCTTTGCGATCTACTTTTCCTTTGCATTTATTTTCAGATCTATTAAACCAAAAATACAAAATACTTTGCTACACTTTATTTTATTTGCAATCTATTACAACTTTCCCCTGTCCACGCACCAATTTACGGCGCCGTTAATCGAAAGGATTGACAACCCCTTTAACACGTCGGGTTGCAGTGGTTGTTATTTGTGTGCAGGGGTTGTTTACGTTGTGTTGCTTGGTTCTCCTCTTGGTTCGATAACCTTGGTTTCATCAACGGGAAATACCTACCATCGTTGTCTTGCATACACCCTTCTCGATACATCCATTTTGCATCATGTTTTCTTACTATTATTTATAATGTTTTTATCCATAATAATTCTTTTTGGGGTAATTCTAATGCCTTTTCTCTCATAATTTGCAAGGTACACACCAAGAGGGAGAATTACGGCAGTTGGAAATCTGGCCCTGAAAAAGCTACGTCAGGCCACCTATTCTGCACAACTCCAAACAAGATAAAACTTTACGGAGATTTTTTATGGAATATTTAAGAATTACTGGAGCAAATAACTACCAGAGGGGGCCCACCAGGTGGGAACAACCCACCTGGGCACGCCAAGGAGCCCAGGCGCACCCTGGTGGGTTGTGCCCTCCTCGGCCCACCTCCGGTGCCCATCTTCTGGTATATAAGTCATTTTGACCTAGAAAAAAAATAAGGGAAGACTTTCGGGACGGAGCCGCTGCCGTCTCGAGGCTGAACAGGCAGAGCACTTTGCCCTCCGGTGAAGCGATTCCACTGGGGAACTTCCCTCTCGGAGGGAAATCATCTTCATCTACTAGTAGAAAAAGGGCCTATAGTCCCGGTTGGTGAGGGCCTTTAGTCTCTGGTTCATGAACCCGGGACTAAAGGGTCGATACTAATGCTGACCCTTTAGTCCCGGTTCAATCGAACCGGGACAGCTGGGCCTCCACGTGGCCTGTCCGGCCGAGCCCAGGAGGGTTTTGGTCCCGGTTGGTGGCACCAACCGGGACCAATAGGCATCCACGCGTCAAGATTTACGTGGCTGGGGTTTTGTTTTTTTTTGAAAGGGGGGGGGGGAGTTGGGGGGTTTTGGGGGTTATTTTAGGTGTTTCATATATTGTGCTAGCTAGCTAATTAATAGAGAGAAGTGTCCTCTCTTTTGTCCGTGCTTGGTCGACACTACGTACTATACATACGTATAGAGAGGACTAGCTAGACACGCTTAGCTAGCTAGTAAGCAAATGTAAGATCGTCATGAACATATATGCATACAGAGAGAAGTGATATCGACCACCTCTCCTTCTCCGAGATTGGTCGAACAACAAGTTCTCGTGATATCTATCCGACACTACCGGCTACATATATACAATAATTATCTTTTACAAATATAATATCCTAACATACGGACGCTGCGTGGTCCACATAGTATTCTCCGTCTTCAGCGATCACGTGGTCAAGAAAGGATGCCGCCAATTCCTCTTGAATTGCTTTCGCAGCGATCTGGTGCTAGGAGTTCATCCCGCATCTCAAACATCTAATTTTAAGAAGGGGGTCAATACATACATACATACATACATATATATATATATATATATATATATATATATATATAAATGATGGTAATAAAATAAAATTGTGAATATTGTTATTTACGCACTTCATATTGTTTGTCGGAGTAGCCCGCTCACAGGTCGTGTGGCGGATGGACTCGCAAATGTAGTATCCACTAAATCATTCCCTCGTTCCTGCCATAACCACTTTACAAGAAATAGAGGTCAATCAAACTGATAATTAGCAAGCATGCTAAATGGTATTGATGAAACTAGCGCTTGAATCACTAGGAGATGCGTGGAATATGCTACTATATAGTACTTACTTTCGGGTGTCTAAATTGCAGCTTCTTCGGTAGTCTCAGAGCTTTTTTGGTGAATTTTCTCCAAGCCCTGCCATAGAAAGAAAACAATTACTTGATATCAGAAATGAACAAAGTTGCTGATATGGTGGATAATGATCGATTTAACTTACTTCTCGAGCATTTCAATCATGTCCGCATACTCCTTGGGATCTTTTAAGCTTGGAGTCTAAGAGGCGATTACTACTCCTTCTCAAGCTTAATCTCTAGGAGAATATAGTGGTAGCTGCACACATGCATAACTCATCAATATTACATTACTATAACCTGGACTAATAAGGAAACCGAATATGCCACAAGACAAAGTAACACTCACTTGAAGTTGTAAGGAAAGAGTATTATATCTTTGTGTTCATTTATTACCAACGAGTGTAGCAAGTTGGCCTCGGTATTTTCTTTATGAAATTCAACCTCAGTTTTATCTATGAGATATGTGTTAATGAACCCAATATCACCCACTTGTCTTTTCTTCAATTCGGCGATCTTCGATCTGCATAATATAGTGAGGATAATTATAAATACATGCAATGAAAGGGCTGAGTTATATAGAGACTTAATGACAAGTAGTACTACTTACAGAGACGATGCAGTGACCGTTGCTTTATCGAGGGCCAATTGATTGAAAAACTGATAGAACTCCTCAAATGGAATAGGCAATGCTCAATTCCAAGGAGGTCATGCTCCTTTAACTCTCACATACAAAGTACTCCTCCCCTCGGACTCTTTGCAGGTTTTCATGTACCAATCATGCAATCTTCGCATCATCGTTGATAGAGAACTTTCATCTTTGTGAGAGGCTTCCCGTACTCGTATCTTTGTATCTGCACCTCCAAGAAATCATAATGTACATCGTCAGGCAGGTAATCTGCAGGATTGCCATAACCGGCACCATCCTCGGATCGACGATGTCGCTAGCGGTGCACCTTGAGCGGGGGCACGATTGTTTCATTATTCGCCGAGCTGGGAAATTTGTTTCCCAGCTCATCGCTCTTTCATCCTTTGATCACTTTTAGTACTTCCCGACCTCTCCGCCCTTGGCAAATGCCTTTCCAATAATGCGCTCATAGTTGCCTTTGGCGGAGACTTGGGTGGTTTTGTCGGCAGGCAGAGCGCTTCGCTTTCACCGGATCTACCTTCTCCTCCGGAGGTGGATGTCTCTTTGCTTTCAACCCTTGAAACCAGTCATCCACTTCGGTCTGCGCGATCTTCGCGTTTTCCTCCTCGCTCCTCTCGTGCAGTAACTTCTGGAGTCTTCAGAGAAGGACCCGATTTCAGATCTCCTCCGCCTTTGGCTGTACTACTAGACGCCCGGCGGAAGCGAGCGGAGCGGATGTCTTCTTTCCTTGCTTACGAGGCGGAGGAGAAGGACTACGACGCCCGGAGCAGCTGGAGCGGCGGCGGGTCTCTTCCGCCCCTTGCCGACGAGGCGGAGAAGGAGGAGGCTGGCTGCTCAGGCTGGCCGCCGTGACGGAGAAGGAGGCGGAGTGCCGCCACGCACGGAGAAGGAGCCGGCGAGTGCCCTGATCGTCACTCACCCGGAGGAGGCGGTGGAGGAGGCGGAGTGCCCGACTCGCCCGGAGGAGGAGGAGGAGGCGGAGGCGTCAGATTCGTAAGGTTGATGAGATCCTTCCGCCATAGGCATGGAGTCTTGAGCAGAACCCAGCCGATACTCCCCTTCACCGGTAGGATGGTCAAGCCGGAGGTCCTCAAATCCTCCGTTATTTCATCCACCATCACCTTAGCATATCCTTCGGAATCGGCGGCGGTGAAAAGTTGAGTCGGGTTTAGTAGGATAAACAGAGCCAACAACCGCCTTGACCTTCAAATTGCTCCATTCCGCCATAAGGTGGCAATATTGAGACTCCGTGATAGCATCCACGGGATAGCTGGTAGGAGCCGTCAAGGCATGCTCCGGCTGAAGCAGCTCAGTGGAAGCCACGCTGCTTCTCCGCTGAGATGGCGGGGTAGCTTTGGCAGGTCGTTTGCTGCGATCTGCTTCTCGTTCCTCTAGCCCCATTACCCTTACGTGCAGCGCCTGCAGTTGGCTACTGCTCCGCTTTCTTCCTCCTCTCTGGGTTTTGTAACCCCTGCGTCCGAAATCCGGCCTTCCACGAAACGGAACTGGCGTGCCTCGTGTCCGTCCGGTGCTCGAAGGATTCCCGAGGGCCATTGTGAGCTCGTCCTTCTCCCCTGTCTGGAACGAACGTCCCTTGCTATCTTGCTTGATATATTGCCGAAGCCTCTTGACTGGTATGTCCAATTGTTCGTCCGTCCAAATGCACTTCCCTGTTATAGGGTCCAAGGATCCGCCGCCCCGAAGAACCAAGTCCGCAACGGTCAGCCAGTTCATTGTCTACGGTTCGATCCCTTTATCAAGCAGATCATTCTCAGCCTTGGCCCACTTAGGCGAACTACGAGGTAGCCACGACCCGTCACGATGGTGAAGCTTCTTCTTCGCAGCATTTCTCTTGTTTGTCGCCCGACATCTTTTACTCTTTTCCGATGTCTTGTGGGCCACAAATGCGGGCTACCATCTCGATCTTCTCATATTTGCCCTTGAATTCTGGTGTCTCATTTTTTCGACATACCTATTGAGGTCTTTCTTCCAATTCCTAAATAGGTCTGCCATCTTCTTCGTGAGCAAAAGACTTGATTAATGGCTCTATAACTGGCTTCTCGGATCATCCTCTGGCGGTTGGGTGAAATTTGACTTCAGCTCGGTCAAAGATCATTTTTACGCATATCATTGACATAAGACACCTCGTGGTCTTTGTTCTTAGGCTTATACCATTGGTGGATGCTGATCGGGATCTTGTCCCTAACCGTAACCCCTTGGACCGAGAAAAAATGCCTTCTTTGTCCCGTAGGGTTCAATCGGTTGGCCGTCGCCTTGATTTGTATGATCTCAAACTTTTCATCCGAGCTCAACTTTTTCTTCGGCCTCGTCTCTTTACCGAAGTTGTGCTCGATCCGGAGGGCTAGAAAAAGAACAAAGACGAGAGTTAATTAATTTGTGTACATACCGGAACAATGAATGCATCAATTAGCTAGTCAAGACAGGCTTAACTAATATATATACGGCGGACTCGGTTTGGTGATCACCGGAGCCGTCCTCACGGTCTACTTCTTCACCCTCTCCTTCTTGCACTGCGGCATTGGGTCATCGGAGCCATGTAAATCATAGCCACCGCTTCTTCACCCTCTCCTTCTAGACCATCGTTGTCGTTGAGAAACATCAACAAGCGAGGCAGCATCACTTCCTTGTGCGATTATGTCCCTCAACAATGCTTCTTGTGCTTCGTCTCGTGGCGGGGTGTCCATAGTTTCTACAAATATTTACAACATGGCAATTATTATTCAAACATGACAGATATGGATATATTAGTGGCAAACGTAGAACTAGTTAGCTAATCACAATAAGGAATCATATTAATTAGTGGCCTCGACGCTGCTTCTCTAGGGTTTGGTGGCCTCGACAACGCTTCAAGGGTTAGGGGTGGCCTCGAGGCGCTTCAAGGAGGGGTGGCCACATGTATCTCACACCGGCGATACTTGCTATTTAATTAGGGTTTCCTCTACCGGTGGCGACCCTCGGCGACCCTCGTTCGATAAAAAAAGAGGAAGAAGAAGAAACAAAGAGGAGAAGAAAGAATAGAGGAGAAGAACTCCTCTATTATTTCTTCTCCTCTTTTTTCTTCCTCTTCTTTTTTTATCAAGGGTCGAGGATCGCCGAGGTCGAGGTCAAGGGTCGAGGATGATGATCGGTCGAGGTCAAGGGTCGAAGATCGCCGAGGGGTCGGGAGGTTGCCTAGTGTCAAAGGATTCAACAAAACCATGTCTTCATCATTAGGTAGAAAGTAGCTTGGTGCATGATGGTGCGAAGCTCTCCAAAGTTATTTTGGAGCGGAGTCGAGATAGGATAATTCGCTTTTTGGTACAAAGTTCAGCAAGAACCTTCCGAATATCGTTATTTGGAAGGCCTTTGCTAAAATTCGCATAAAAAGGCAAATTATCCTATCCGGAACTCCATTCCGTAACTTTGAGGACTTCTCACCATCATGCCCTGGTTTACTTCCCGGCTAATGATGAAGCCATGGATTTCTTCAATACTTTGACACTATGAAACCTCTCTCTCGACCCCTCGAACCTCGATGACCACCGAACCCTCGACCCCTAGACGACCTTGGAACCCTCGACCCTCGATCCCTCGAACCCTCGACCCTGATACCCTCGACCCTTGACCTCTTAACGACCCTCGACCCTCTACCCTAGTTCCCGACCCTCGACACCCTCGTTATATCGACAACGACGCGACATACATATACATGGGAAAATCATGTTATCGGGGAGGGGTATCGTACCCCCTCGTGTCGTAAGTTTCTTCTTTCTCCTCTATTCCTTTCTTTCTTCTTCTCCTCTTCTTTATCTTCTTATCCCTCGAGAAAGGAAAATAAGGAAAAGGAAGAAAAGAGGAAGAAGGAAGAAGGAAGAAGAAGAAGAAAAAATAGAAGAAAAAAAAAGAGGAGAAGAAGAAAAAATAGAATTTTTTTTCTATTTTTTCTTGTTCTCCTCTATTCGTGTGTTCTTCTGCTCTTCTTTTTCTTCTGTTTTCTTCTTCTTATTTATTTCTCCTCTTCTTCCTCTCCCTCTTCTTCTCCTTTCTTCGTCTTCTTTTCCTTTTCCTCTCATTCTTTTTCTTCTTCTTCCTTGGGTCCGGTTGGTGCCACCAACTTGGGACCAAAGGCTCGACCAAAGGCCTTGTGCTGCCCTCACGCCCAAAGTTTAGTCCCACCTCGCTAGTTGAGAGAGCTCGAGAGTGGTTTATAAGCGGCTGCTGCCCACCTCTCGAGCTCCTCTCAGCTGAGGCTTTCAGAGCCTAATCTGTCACTAGCTATGTGCTGTGGGCCTACTTGGCCTCCTGCGGGCACGAATCTGGCCCATGTAGGGTTTCTAGTCGTATTCGGGCCGTGGGGGTCCGATGGCGGCACTATTTTTTCCAGTTTTTTTATTTTGTTTTCTCGCATTATTATTTATTTTTGTTGTTTTTTGCTTTATTTTTAATTCTTTTTGCTTTTAGTTTTAGAAAAATTATAAACTTTCTCATTAGTGCCATTAGTTTTCAAATTTGAAAACACTTTTTTGTTTTCTTTGTTGCTTTATTTATTTTATTTTGTTTCTACTTACAACAAAATACTTATTGTTGCTATTTTTAATTTTTTCAAATTTTTTGTTTTGTTTTCTGCATTATTTATTTTCTTTTGGTTTTTGCTTTTATTTTTAATTCTTTTTGCTTTTAGGTCAAGAAAATTATAAACTTTATGTTTGTGCCATTAGTTAAATTTGAATTCTTTGAAATTTGTGTGAATCACAAGTTTGTGAGCTCAACAAAGGCGTGTAGAGGACGGGCTTATAAACTGGTGTGAGAGCCTTCGGTTCTTGAGGTTTTCAAATTCATAGTTTTCAAATGAACTCAAAAGTTGGCATAGCATGTGCATGTACAAAGCGGACAATGGTATCATACTCAAATGCATTACAAAGTTGGCATGGTATCATCATAATAGTTGCTATGGAGAAAGTCTTCACTTTTTTCTTTGCTTGTGTCGTTTGCTTATTATGGCGTAACCATGGATAATCTTCATCGCTTATCGTGATGCTTGGGTCAGCCTTGACTTTGAAGGGGGAATTTCATGAAACTTTTCATACTCTTCGCACATGTCCATCTTGCCCTCCACTCCCGTGGATGTCCCTTTTTTCCCGAAAAAGAACTATGTGGCGCTTTGGCTCATTGTATGATGTATTCGCTTCCTTATCTTTTCTTTTCCTCGGTCTGGTAGACATGTCCTTCACATAGATAACCTGTGCCACATCATTGGCTAGGACGAACGGTTCGTCGGTGTACCCAAGATTTTTCAGATCCTTTGTTGTCATTCCGTCTTTGTGGGTCTACACCCGCCTTCCCTCTGACAGATTGACCCACTTGCACTTAAACAAAGGGACCTTAAAATCTACTCCGTAGTCAAGTTCCCATATGTCTACTATGTAACCATAATATGTGTCATTTCCTTGTGTCGGTTCTTTGCATCAAAGCGGACACCGCTGTTTTGGTTGGTGCTCTTTTCATCTTGGTCAATCGTGTAAAATGTATTCCCATTTATCTCAGATCCTTTCCAAATCATTACATCGAAGATGGTCCCACAGACAACTAGTACAGCTCATCACAAACAGTCTTGTCACCTCGAGACGTGTTTCCAACCAACTGCTGAAAGTCCTGATGTGTTCACATGTAATCCGGTCGTCGCCTTTGCTCAGGGTGTTTGGAGCGCAGATCGTTCTTGTGTTCATCGACATACGGGGTCACCAAGGTAGAGTTACGTAGAAGCGTGTAGTGTGCTTGAGACCAAGAATATCCGTCCACGCATATTATTGAGTCCCTTCCAAGCGTGCCTTTTCGATCAGTCTCCCCCTCATACCGCGATTTAGGGAGACCTATCTTCTTAAGGCCGTGAATGAAGTCAACACAAAACCCGATGACATCCTCTGTTTGATGGCCCATGGAGATGCTTCCTTACGGCCTAGCGCGGTTACAAACATATTTCTTTAGGACTCCCATGAACCTCTCAAAGGGGTACATATTGTGTAGAAATACGGGCCCCAGAATGACAATCTCGTCGACTAGATGAACTAGGACGTGCGTCATGATATTGAAGAAGGATGGTGGGAACACCAGCTCAAAGCCCGACAAGACATTGCACCACATCACTCCTTAGCGTTGATGCGATTTCTGGATCGATCACCTTCTCGAGATATTGCATTGAGGAATGCACATAGCTTCACAATGGCTAATCGGACGTTTTCCCAGAGAAGCCCCCTCAATGCAACCGGAAGCGGTTGCATCATAATCACGCGTGGCGATCATGAGACTTTAGGTTCGAACTTTTTCTCCGCATATTTATTATTCCCTTTATATTCGACGAGAAGCCGATCGGGACCTTCATACCGAAAGGCATTGAGAGAATATTTCTTTCTCTTCTTCGTAGAGCGTGGTAGCAGGACCTTCATACCGCTTGGAGACATGCCCTCTTTTTCGTTACAAGCGTTGCAGGTCCTCTCGTGCCTCGGTGTATCTTTTGTCTTCCCATACGCCCAAGAAGCCTAGCAGGTTCACGCAAAGGTTCTTCGTCACGTGCATCACGTCGATCAAGAGCGGACCTCTAGGTCTTTCCGGTAGGGTAGGTCCCAAAATATAGATTTCTTCTTCCACATGGGGCGTGATTCTCGGCGTCATTCGAACAGCTAGTCCGGGGACCCTTTCCAAAGATTACGTGTAAATCATTGACCATAGCAAGTACGTGATCACCGTACGCATGGGCGGCTTCTTCCGTGATCTGCCTCGCCTTTGAAATGCTTGCCTTTCTTTCGACATTGATGGTTGGTCAAGAAATCGACGATGGCCCGTGTACACATTCTTCCCGCAGCTTCCTGTATATACTATCGGTGTCAAGTAAACAGTGCGTGCATGCGTGGTATCCCTTGTTTGTCTGTCCTGAAAGGTTACTGAGAGCGGGCCAATCGTTGATGGTCACGAACAGCAACGCCTTTAGGTCAAATTCCTCCTTTTTGTGCTCATCCCACGTACGTGTACACCGCTTCCATTCCACAGCCTGTAAAAGTTCTTCAACTAATGGCCTTAGGTACACATCAATGTCGTTCTGCGGGTTGCTTAGGGCCTTGGATGAGAACTGCATCATAATGAACTTCCGCTTCATGCACATCCAAGGAGGAAGGTTATACATACATAGAGTCACGGGCTAGGTCTTTGTGATTGCTGCTCTGCTCCCGAAAGGATTAATGCCATCCGCGCTTAAAGCAAACCATACGTTCCTTGGGTCCTTTGCAAACTCATCCCGATACTTTCTCTCAATTTTTCTCCACTGCGACCCGTCGTGAGTGCTCTCAACTTCCCGTCTTTCTTCACGGTCCTCACTGTGCCATCGCATCAACTTGGCATGCTCTCTTACGAGCAGACGTTTCAACCGTGGTATTATAGGAGCATACCACATCACCTTCGCAGAACCCTCTTCCGGAGGCTACCAATCAACATCACGAGGTCATCTCGTGCGATCTTATACATAATGCACCGCATAGGGCATGCGTTCAGATCCTTGTAGGCACCATGATAGAGGATGCACGATCATTAGGGCATGCATGTATCTTCTCCACCTCCAATCCTAGAGGGCATCTGACCTTCTTTGCTGCGTATGTCTTGTCGGGCAATTCGTTATCCTTTGGAAGCTTCTTCTTCATTATTTTCAGTAGCTTCTCAAATCCTTTATCGAGCACAACATTCTCTGCCTTCCACTTTGCAGCAATTCGAGTACGGCACCGAGCTTTGTGTTGCCATCTTCGAATTGGGGTACAACCCTTTTTGTGATCCTCTAACATGCGATCGAACTTCAGCTTCCCTTTTGACTTTTCGCATTGTGTCCTTGCATCGACAATGACCCGGCGGAGATCATCATCATCGGGCACATCGTATGGTTCCTCTTGATCTTCAGCTTCACTGCGGCACCATCGTGCACATCGTCGTGCAGTGCATCTTGATGTTCAAGAGCATCACCGTATTCAGGGGCACATAGTTGTCATCGCACTCTTCTTCCTCGTCGTCTTCCATCATAACCCCTATTTCTCCGTGCCTCGTCCAAACATTATAGTGTGGCATGAAACCCTTGTAAAGCAGGTGGGTGTGAAGGATTTTCTTGCGGTCGAGTAAGACTTCGTATTCCCACATATAGGGCATGGAAAACACATAAAACCATTACTGCTTTGTTTGCCTCAAATGCCACTTGAGAAAATCATGCACGCCCTTAATGTACTCGGAGGTGTGTCGTCACACCGCATATCCATTGCCGGTTCATCTGCGTGCATTATAATTAAGTGTGTCAAAAATCATTACAGAACATCATGAGTAGATAATTAAGTGACCAAATTAATAGAAGTTCATCATCACATAAAAACCAAAGTACATACATAGTTCTCATCTAACAACATAAAGCTCTGCAGAGCATCTAAATTAATTAAACCATACATTGAAACTATCTAAAACATTTCAATGCGAAAACAAATGCGATCATAATCGCAATCAAGGTAACAACTGATCCAACGGCATAATGATACCAAGCCTCGGTATGAATGGCATATTTTCTAATCTTTCTCATCTTCAAGCGCATTGCATCCATCTTGATCTTGTGATCATCGACGACATCCGCAACATGCAACTCCAATATCATTTTCTCCTCCTCAAGTTTTTTATTTTTCCTTCAAGAAATTGTTTTCTTCTTCAACTAAATTTAACCTCTTGACAATAGGGTCGGTTGGAATTTCCGGTTCAACAACCTCCTAGATAAATAAAATCTATGTCACGTTGGTCGGCATAATTTTCATAAACAATAAATGAACCAATAGTTATGAAAAGATAATATATACCACATCCGAATCATAGACAGGACGAGGGCCGACGGGGCGGATACCAAAACCATCGCACTATATAAGATGCAATAATAAAAGTAAGAAAATAATACAAGTATCTATCTAAACATACAAGTAAGAATATTTTTCCTTTCGTAAAGAAGATAAGAACAAGAGGCTCACCACGTTGGTGCCATGATGAGATCGGCGCGGGTGATAGACGGCAGTGAAGACGGGACGGGCGTGACGGACCGCTAAACCTAGATAAATATTGAGGAAAATGGAGCTTGGCGGTCGAGCTTGGAGAGGAGAAACCTTAAGTAGTGTGGCTCGGCATTCCATCGAACACCTTGTGTGCATAGGAGGTGAGCTAGAGCACCACCAAAGCCCTCTCCCTCGGCCAGAAAAAAACAGAGCAGTGTGCTCTGCTTTTGCACGAGGGGCTATATATAGGCACCACCATTGGTCCCGGTTGGTGGCATCAACCGGGGCTAAAGGGAAGCCTTTGGTCCCGGTTCATGCCACCAACCGGGACCAATAGTGGTGGGCCAGGAGCCAGGCCCATTGGTCCCGGTTCGTCCCACCAACCGGGACCAAAAGGTCCGGACGAACCGGGACCAATGGCCCACGTGGCCCGGCCGGCCCCCTGGGCTCGCAAACTGGGGCAAATAGCTCCATTGGTCCCGGTTCTGGATTGAACCGGGACTAATGGGCTGAACTGGCCTGGACCATTGCCCCCTTTTCTACTAGTGATCATCATCACCAACAACTCTCCCATCTAGGGGAGGGTAATCTCCATCAACATCTTCAACAGCACCATCTCATCTCAAACCCTAGTTCATCTCTTGTGTTCAATCTTGTTACCGGAACAATAGATTGGTACTTGTGGGTGACTAGTAGTGTTGATTACATCTTGTAGTTGATTACTATATGGTTTATTTGGTGGAAGATATATGTTCAGATCCATTATGCTATTTAATACTCCTCTGATCATGAGCATGTTTATCATTTGTGAGTAGTTACTTTTGTTCTTGAGGCCCACGTGGAGAAATCATGTTGCAAGTAATCATGTGAACTTGATATTGTGTTTGATATTTTGATAGTATGTATGTTGTGATTCCCTTAGTGGTGTCATGTGAACGTCAACTACATGACACTTCACCATATTTGGGCCTAAGGAATGCATTGTGTAGTAGCAATTAGATGATGGGTTATAGTGTGATGTAAGCTTAAACCCCAGCTTATGCGCTTATTCCGTAAGGGACCGATTGGATCCAAAAGTTTATTGCTATGGTTAGAATTTATTCTTAATACTTTTCTCGTAGTTGCGGATGCTTGCGGAGGGTTAATCATAAGTAGGAGGTTTGTTCAAGTAAGAACAGCACCTAAGCAATCGATCCACCCACATATCAAATTATCAAAGTAGCGAACACAAATCGAACCAACATGATGAAAGTGACTAGATGAGAATCCCGTGTACCCTCAAGAACGCTTTGCTTATCATAAGAGATAGTTTTGGCTGTCCTTTGCCTCAAAAGGATTGGGCTACCTTGCTGCACTTTTGTTACTATTATCGTTACTTTCTCGTTACCAATTATCTTGCTATCAAACTACTCCACTACTTACAATTTTAGCACTTGCAGACATTACCTTACTGAAAACTAGTCATTTCCTTTTGCTCCTCGTTGGGTTCGACACTCTTACTTATCGAAAAGAGCTACAATTGATACCCTATACTTGTGGGTCATCAAGGCTATTTTCTGGCGCCGTTGCTGGGGAGTGAAGCGCCTTTGGTAAGGAAACATTTATATAGTGTGCTGAAATTTATTGTCACTTGTTACTATGGAAAACAATCCTTTGAGGGGTTTGTTCGGTATCTTCACCTCGTCAGGAACCGCAATTAGCTACCCCTCAACCTACTGCACCTACTGAAAATATTGAATATGAAATTCCTTTGGGTATGATAGAACAACTACTAGCTAATCCTTATTCAGGATATGGAACCGAACATCCTGATATGCACTTGATATACGTAGAACAAATTTGTGGATTGTTTAAGCTTGCAGGTTTACCCAGGGATGAAGTTATGAAAAAGGTTTTCCCTTTAACTTTGAAGGGAAAAGCATTGGTGTGGTATAGGCTTTGCGATCATATTGGATCATGGAATTGGAATCGTTTGAAATTGGAGTTTCATCAAAAAAAATATCCTATGCATCTAGTTCATCGTGATCGGAATTATATATATAATATTTGGCGTCTTGAAGGAGAAAGTATCGCTCTAGCTTGGGGGAGGCTTAAGTCAATGTTATATTCATGCCCCAATCATGAGCTCTCAAGATAAATTATTATCCAGAATTTTTATGCTCGACTTTCTCGTAATGATCAAACCATGCTTGATACTTCTTGTGTTGGTTCTTTTATGAAGAAGACTATTGAATTCCAGTGGGATCTTTTGTAAAGAATTAAACGCAACTATGAAGATTGGGAACTCGACGAAGGTAAAGAGTCAGGTATTAAACTTAAGTATGATTGTGTTAAATCTTTTATGGATACCGATGCTTTTCAAAAGTTTAGCACTAAATATGGACTTGACTCTGAGATAGTAGCCTCCTTTTGTGAATCATTTGCTACTCATGTTGAACTCCCTAAAGAGAAGTGGTTTAAATATCACCCACCTATCAAAGAAGAAATTAAAGAACCGGTACCAGTTAAAGAAGAAACTATACTTTATAATGTTGATCCAGTTATCCCTTCTGCTTATATTGAGAAACCACCTTTTCCTGCTAGGATAAAGGAACATGCGAAAGTTTCAACTGTGGTTAACAAAAGCTATATTAGAACACCTAAACCAGATGAACAAATCAAAGTACAACCTAGCATAGCTATGGTTAAAGATCTCTTAGAAGAAGACATAGATGGGCATGTTATTTATTTCTGTGAAGAAGCTGCTAGAATTGCTAAACCAGATAAAAGGGATAAACATAGACTGTTGTGGGCATGCCTGTCATCTCAGTTAAAATAGGAGATCCTTTGTTATCATGGATTATGTGACATGGGTGCTAGTGTGAGTGCTATTCCTTACACCTTATATCATGAAATTATGGAAGACATAGCACCTGCAGAGTTGGAAGAAATAGATGTTTCTATTAAACTTGCTAATAGAGACACCATATCACCATTTGGGATTGTTAGAGATGCTAAAGTCTTGTGTGCGAAAATAAAATACCCTACTGATTTTTTTGTTCTTGGTTCCCCACAAGATGATTTATGTCCCATTATCTTTGGTAGGCCTTTCTTGAACACAGTTAATGCTAAGATAGATTGTAAGAAACAAACTGCCGGTGTTAGTTTTGGTGATGAGTCTCATGAGTTTAATTTTTCCAAGTTTAGTAGAAATCTTCATGAAAAAGAATTGCCTAGTAAGGATGAATTAATTGGTCTTCCTTTTATTGTTGTGCCACCTACTGATCCTTTAGAACAATATTTGCTAGATCATGAAAATCATTTACATATGCATGAAAGAAATGAAATAGATAAAATTTTCTTTGAACAACGTCCTCTACTTAAACACAGTTTTCCTATTGAAACTTTAGGAGGTCCTCCTTCACCTAAAGGTGATCCGGTGTTTGAATTAAAACAATTGCCAGACACTTTGAATATGCTTATCTTGATGAAAAGAAAATATATCATGTTATTATTAGTGCTAACCTTTCAGAACATGAAGAAGAAAGATTATTGAAAGTTCTAAGGAAGCACCGAGCTGCTATTGGATATACTCTTGATGATTTAAAGGGCATTAGTCCCACTCTATGTCATCACAAAATTAATATGGAACCAGATGCTAAACCCGTTGTTGATCACCAACGTCGGTTAAATCCAAAGATGAAAGAGGTGGTAAGAATGGAAATATTAAAACTTCTGGAAGCAGGTATAATCTATCCTATAGCTGATAGTAGATGGATAAGTCCTATTCATTGTGTCCCTAAGAAAGGAGGTATTACTGTTGTTCCTAATGATAAGAATGAGCTTATTCCACAAAGAATTGTCACAGGCTATAGAATGGTAATTGATTATAGAAAGTTAAATAAAGCTACTAGAAAAGATCATTACCCTCTGCCTTTTATTGATCAAACGTTAGAAAGATTATCCAAGAACACACATTTTTCCTTCCTTGATGGATATTCAGGTTTTTCACAAATACACTGCTTTCTCAACCTGATCAAGAAAAGACTACTTTTACTTGTCCCTTCGGAACCTATGCTTATAGATGTATGCCTTTTGGTTTATGTAAAGCACCTGCTACCTTTCAAAGATGTATGACTGCTATATTCTCTGATTTTTGTGAAACGATTGTTGAGGTTTTCATGGATAACTTTTCTGTTTATGGGAAGTCTTTTGTTGATTGTTTAAGCAATCTTGAGCGAGTTTTGCAGAGATGTGAACAAACAAATCTTGTCTTGAATTGGGAGAAGTGCCACTTTATGGTAAATGAAGGCATTGTCTTGGGTCATAAAATTTCTGAAAGAGGTATTGAAGTGGACAAAGCTAAGGTTGATGCAATTGATAAAATGCCATGTCCTAAAGATATAAAAGGTATTCGTAGTTTCCTAGGTCATGCTGGTTTCTATAGGAGATTTATCAAGGAATTTTGTCAAATTTCTAGGCTTCTCACTAATCTTTTACAGAAGGATATTATTTTTGTTTTTGATGATGATTGTTTAGAAGCCTTTGAAACACTCAAGAAAGCATTAATTTCTACACCTATTGGAACTTGCCTTTTGAAATTACGTGTGATGCTAGTGATTATGATGTTGGTGCTGTTCTAGGACAAAGAGTTGATAAAAAATTGAATGTTATTCATTATGCTAGTAAAACTCTAGACAGTGCTCAAAGAAATTATGCTACTACTGAGAAGGAATTCTTAGCAGTGGTGCTTGCTTGTGATAAATTTAGACCTTATATTGTTGATTCCAAACTAACTATTCACACAGACCATGCTGCTATTAAATATCTAATGGAAAAGAAAGATGCTAAACCTAGAATTATTCGTTGGGTTCTTTTGCTACAAGAATTTGATTTGCATATCATTGATAGAAAAGGAGCTGAGAACCCCATAGCTAATAGCTTGTGTAGGCTTGAAAATGCGCTTGATGACCCACTTCCTATTGATGATAGTTTTCCTGATGAGCAGTTAGCTGCAATAAATGTTCCTCACAGTACTCCTTGATCTGCTGACTATGCTAATTACATTGTTGCTAATTATTTACCACCTAGCTTTACTTACAAATAAAAGAAAAAAAAATCTTCTATGATTTAAGACATTACTTTTGGGATGACCCACATCTTTATATGGAAGGAGTATATGGTATTATTAGACGTTGTGTACCTAAGCATGAACAGGGACAAATCCTACGGAAATGTCATTCCGAAGCTTATGGAGGGCATCATACTGGAGATAGAACTACTCATAAGGTATTGTAGTCTGGATTTTATTTGCCTACTCTCTTCAAGGATGCCCGTTAGTTTGTCTCATCTTGTGATGAATGCCAAAGAATAGGTAATCTCGGTAAGCGTCAAGAAATTCATATGAATTATTCACTTGTTGAACCATTTGATGTTTGGGGATTTGGTTACATGAGACCTTTTCCTTCCTCTAACGGGTATACACATATTTTGGTTGCTGTTGATTATGTTACTAAGTGGGTAGAAGCTATCCCAACTAGTAGTGCTGATCACAACACCTCTATTAAAATGCTTAAGGAAGTTATTTTGCCAATGTTTGGAGTCCCTAGATATCTAATGACTAATGGTGGTTCACACTTTATTCATGGTGCTTTTCGTAAAATGATTGCCAAGAATGATGTTAACCATAGAATTGCATCACCCTATCATCCCCACTCTAGTGGTCAAGTTGAACTTAGCAATAGATAAATAAAATTAATGTTGCAAAAGACTGTCAATAGGTCCAGGAAAAATTGGTCTAAGAAATTAGATGATGCACTTTGGGCTTATGGAACAGCATATAAAAATCCTATGGGTATATCTCCTTATAAAATAGTTTATGGAAAAGCTTGCCATTTGCCTCTTGAGTTAGAACATAAAGCATATTGGGAAGTTAAAGAACTCAATTATGATTTGAAACTTGCTGGTGAAAAGAGGCTATTTGATATTAGCTCATTGGATGAATGGAGAACCCAAGCTTATGAAAATACAAAATTATTCAAAGAAAAAGTTAAAAGATGGCATGACAAAAGAATCCAAAAGCGTGAGTATAAAGTCGGAGAATATGTTCTTTTGTACAACTCTCGTTTCTGATTCTTTGGAGGAAAACTCCTCTCAAAATGGGAAGGCCCATATGTCATCGAGGAGGTTTACCGGTCTGGAGCCATCAAAATAAATAATTCCGAAAGTACTAACTCGAAGGTTGTCAATGGACAACGAATAAAGCATTATATCTCAGTATGCCCATCAATGTTGAAAGTAATATTATCGAAACTTTGACACCGGAAGAACACATAAAAGAGTCCTTCCGGACTACTCCGGAATCGTCAAAATAAGGAGGTACGTGATACGGTAAGTAAACAGACTCCGAAAAATCCACAAAACCATTTTTGTCAGTTTTGGAATATTTAAGAATTTTGGAAATAAAGAAACTTCCAGGAAGCGTCCCCTGGTGGGCACAATACACCTGGGACACCTTCAATACTCCGTTTTCTCCCGTATACTTCTCCTCCAAGATAAAAAAAATTTATATATACTCCCCGAGCCTGTTAACCTCCGTATCGCAAAGAAATCCTCTGTTCTCTTTTTCCTTGCTGTTTTCTGTCAGATCCCATCTACCATGGCCTCTTCACGCTCCTCCAAGGATAAGTTCTTCAAGAACGCTATCAACCCATATCTCTGCGGAGGTGGTGCAACACCCTCAAACCATCCAGATGCATGAGGGGTGATGTACATCCGCTGATGAGCAAGGTCCCAAGGGCACGGGAACCGTGGAGGCCGAGCTTGAAGCCATGGAGCAGAAGTCTTCCCAAGACAAGGATAGTGGATGGCAAGCCCATGAAGGACATCATCTTCACCCTCAATTAGCAAATCAACTTCCTCCAAAGCCAGATCTATGACCTCCAAAACCAAGTCTTTGAGTATGAGACGCGGTTTAAAGGTATGAGTTTGGCTGCTAGTTCCAGGACCCGTGAGACTCACTCTTCCTCTTATGATGGTGGACCACTGCCATGGAAATCCGAGGACAAGAGCTCTTCTTCACCACCACCATCATCTTCTTCACCACCAAAGGAGAACTAAGTATCGGGTATGGGCACTCCCCTTGGCTTCCGCTAAGCTTGGGGGAGGTGCCCCGGTATCGTATCACCCCACTATCCTTTTGCTTTTACTTATTTTAGTTTGATCTTTTGCATTAGATGAATAAAAGTTAGTTCGATCCTTTCCTCCTTGAGAGTTTGCTTAGTGATATATCATTGCAATCGTGTGCAAGTTCGATAATAAAGTTTAGTTTGAGTTTTTGCTTTCTTTACTTTCATGTTGCAAATAAAGAAAAGATATAAGAAAGAAAGAAAAAGAGAAAGGAAATAAATAAAAGAGAAAGGAAATAAATCAATAAGACCATATACTAATCCTATGGTAGGTGATGGCACCACATAAGGAAAAGTATAAGTAGGAAATTTTATTAGAGATTGACAAACATTGCATTAGTTAATGATGCAACTCATGAAAGAATTAATAAGGGAAGAGAAGATTCACATACAAATATACTATCCTAGAAATCTTTTGTGATTGTGAGCCCGCATCAAAATATTATATGCCAAAATTGTTGACGTTGGACAAGGAAGACAACTTAATGGTTTATGTTTGTTTATATTCACATAGAAGTCATATCGTCATAGATCCTTCAACATGTGGTGCTTGCCCCTATCTTTGCTAGCCAAAAATTCCGCACTAAGTAGAGATACTACTTGTGCATCCAAAAACCTTTAAACCCAAATCTTATTTTCAAGTGCCCACCATACCTACCTAGGGATTGAGCAAGATCCCTCAAGTAAAATGTCATCGGTGCAAAAAGGCAATAAAAATTGCTTCTAAAAGTGTGAGATCATTTAGTGTAAGAGAAAATTGAGCATTGTACAAACTTGGATGACAAAGAATAAAAGCGGCAATTTGCATAATAAAGGTTGTCATCTGATACGTCTCCAACGTATCTACTTTTCCAAACACTTTTGCCCTAATCTCTCTCGGAGGGCTGATCTGGAGTCCGTCCGGGGCTCCGGAGAGGGGGATTCGTCGCCGTCGTCATCATCAACCATCCCCCATCACCAATTTCATGATGCTTACCGCCGTGCGTGAGTAATTCCGTCGTAGGCTTGCTGGACGGTGATGGGTTGGATGAGATTTACCATGTAATTAAGTTAGTTTTGTTAGGGTTTGATCCCTAGTATCCACTATGTTCTGAGATTGATGTTGCTATGACTTTGCTATGCTTAATGCTTGTCACTAGGGCCCGAGTGCCATGATTTCAGATCTGAACCTATTATATTTTCACGAATATATGTGTGTTCTTGATCCTATCTTGCAAGTCTATTGTCACCTATTATGTGTTATGATCCGACAACCCCGAAGTGACAATAATTGGGACACTTCTCGGTGATGACCGTAGTTTGAGGAGTTCATGTATTCACTATGTGTTAATGCTTTGGTCCAGTTCTCTATTAAAAGGAGGCCTTAATATCCCTTAGTTTCCGTAAGGACCCCGCTGCAACGGGAGGGTAGGACAAAAGATGTCATGCAAGTTCTTTTCCATAAGCACGTATGACTATTGGCCGGAATACATGCCTACATTATATTGATGAATTGGAGCTAGTTCTATATCACCCTATGTTATAACTATTGCATGAGGAATCGCATCCGGCATAATTATCCATCACTGATCCATTGCCTACGAGCTTTTCACATATTGTTCTTCGCTTATTTACTTTTCCGTTGCTACTGTTACAACTACTACAAAAACCCAAAACATTTATCTTTTATTTTGCTACCGTTACTATTATTATCATACACTTTTGCTACTAAATACTTTGCTGCAGATACTAAGTTATCCAGGTGTGGTTGATTGACAACTCAACTGCTAATACTCAAGAATATTATTTGGTTCCCCTTGTGTCGAATCAATAAATTTGGGTTGAATACTTTACCCTCGAAAGCTGTTGCGATCCCCTATACTTGTGGGTTATCAAGACTAATTTCTGGCGCCGTTGCCGGGGAGCATAGATCTATTCTCTGAGTCACTTGGGATTTATATCTGTTGGTCACTATGAAGAACTTGAAAGACGATCGAACTACTATTTTGCCCTCAACTACGAGGGGAGGTAAGGAACTGTCATCTAGCTCTGCACTAGATTCTCCTTCCGTTATTAGTAGGCTAGCGACACCAAAACCTGCTACTGGTATGAATTCTGATATGTCGCATGTTATTGATGATGCCACTTCTGCTATGCATGATGAATCTACTTCTGTGCGTGATACTACTTTGCCATTAGGTGAATTTCTTGATGAACAACTTGCTAGAGTTAGGGGAATGATATTCTGATGATCCTATTATCGATGATAGTGATGATGAAGGTTCCCCAATGATTATGTATTACTGTTGTTCCTAAGGGTTATGTTATGAATGAAAAAGCTGCTATGGAAATTCTTGCTTGCAATGATAGAAATGATCTTAAGAAATTATTAGCTAAATGGAAGCAGCCGGTCTCTTAATGCTAGAATGAAACCCGATCCTGCTTTTGCTACTTCACCTATTTGTGTTCTTGATAAGGATTATGAATTCTCTGTTGATCCCGATATTATTACTTTAGTTGAATCTGATCCTTTTATGGCCTTGAATCTGAAACTGTTGTGGCACATCTTACCAAGTTGAATGATATAGCCACCCTATTTACTAATGATGAGAAGTCTCGCTATTTATATATCCTTAAGATATTTCTGTTCTCATTAAAGGGTGATGCTAAGACTTGGTATAATTCTCTTACTCCTGGTTGTATGCGTAGTCCCCAGGACATGATTTATTACTTCTCTGCTAAATATTTCCTTTCTCATAAGAAACAAGCTGCCTTGCGGGAAATATATAATTTTGTGAAAATCAAAGAAGGGAGTCTCCCACAAGCTTGGGGGAGGCTTCTCCGGTTACTTAATGCTTTGCCTGATAATCCTCTTAAGAAAAATCTAATACTTGATATCTTTTATAATGGACTAACCGATGCTTCCAAGGACTACTTGGATAGTTGTCTTTGTTGTGTTTTCAGGAAAGAACAATGATTTAAGCTGAAATATTATTGAATAACATGTTGACTAATGAAAATAATTGGACTCTTCCCGAGCCGCCTCAAGTAATTCTGAACCAATTGAGCCAACTCTGAGCCTATTCCTAAACCCAATCCGAAGAAGAGAGGTGTTTTATTTCTCAGTCCTGAAAGATATGCAAGAGGCAAAGAAATCAATGAAAGAAAAAGGTATTAAAGCTGAAGATGTTAAGAATTTACCTCCTATTGAAGAAATACATGGTCTTAATTTACCGCTTTGAAAGAACCTCATTGTCTTGATAACCCGACACGTGCAGAAAGGTAAATTCTCTCTATAGATATGATAAAGTTGAAATACCCTCTACTAAATTTCATAGCCCATGCTTAGATGAATTTGATGACTTTATGGCTAGACAAGAAAGTTTTAACGCTTATGTTGGTAGAGAGTTAAAGAATAATGCTTTCGAGATAGGACGCGTGAGGTGATAATCTGGCTAGAGTTAAAGATGAACTTCACCGTTAGCAAATATGCTTCTATGGTTGCTACTCAAGCTGAGCAAGTACTTAAAGCTCAAAATGATTTGCTTGATGAATTAAATAATAAAATGACTTTGCTGTTAGAGTGGCTACTAGAACTGGTAGAATGACTCGAGAACCTTTGTATCCTCAAGGCCACCCTAAGAGAATCGAGCAAGATTCTCGGAGAAATAATTTAGAGGCACCTAGTTCTTCTAAAAAGAAGAAGAAGAAAACGATAGGACTTTGCATGCTTCTAGTAAACCTACCGCAGACACACCGATAATCCCAATGATATTTCTATCTCCGATGCTGAAACACAATCAGTGATGAACATGAACCTAGTGATAATTTTAATGATAATGTTCGTGTTGATGCTCAACCTAGCAAAGACAATGATGTAGAGATCGAACTCATTGTTGATCTTGATAACCTACCATCAAAGAATCAACGTTATGATAAGAGAGATTTTGTTGCTAGGAAGCACGGTAAAGAAAGATAACCATGGGTTCGTAAACCCATGCCCTTTCCTCCTAAACCATCCAAGTCAAAGGATGATGAGGATTTTGAGCACTTTTGAAATGATTAGACCTATTTTCTTACGTAATGCTTAATCGATATGCTTAAAGTAAATCCTTATGCTAAGTATATGAAGGATATCATTACAAATAAAACAAAGATACGGAAGCTGAAATTTCCACCATGCTTGCTAATTACACTTTTAAAGGTGGAATACCAAAGAAACTTGGAGATCCGGGTGTTCCAACTATACCTTGCTCTATTAAAAGAAATCATGTTAGAACCGCTTTATATGATCTTGGAGCCGGTGTTAGTGTTATGCCTCTCTCTTTATATCGTAGACTTGAATTGAATAAGTTGACACCTACTGAAATATCTTTGCAAATGGCTGATAAATCAACAGCTATACCTATCGGTATTTGTGAGGATGTGCCTGTTGTAGTTGCAAATGTCACTATCTTAACGGACTTTGTTATTCTTGATATTCCCGAGGACGATAGTATGTCTATTATCCTTGGTAGACCTTTTCTTAATACTGCAGGGCTGTTATTGATTGCAACAAAGGCAATGTCACTTTTCATGTTAATGGTAATGAGCATACGGTACACTTTCCGAGGAAACAATCTGAAGTTCATAGCATCAATTCTATTGAAAAAGTTCCAACCGTCACTTTTGAGGTTTTGAATTTCCTCTCCCCTACCGCCAAGAAAAAGTATGATATTCTTATTGTTGGGGATTTTCGTATCCCCATTGAGGTAACTTAGTATTATTCGAAATTTCTCCGGTTCTGTGTTATTCGGAATGAGTTTGTTAACAAGACTTGATCAACCTTGTTAGCGGGTTCATTTTGATGATCACGAGATGGATGAAACTAGAAGGCACAACCCTCTGTACCCTCTTTTTACTTTCTGTTATTTAGAATAAATAAAGCAAAAATAGTATTGTCTGTCTGTTTTCTGAATTATCCGTGCATAAAAAAAATAGTCCGAAAATAAAAGTGCTTCAAATGCCCTGCAAACTTAGTATGAATTTTTATGGAATATTTGAGGATTTTAGGCACTGAAAACACTGCATAAGGGGCAAGCACCAGGCCACGAGAGAGGAGGGCGCGCCACCCCCCTGTAGGGCGCCCCCCCTGTCTCATGGGCCCCTGGTGGCTCCCCTCCACTTATGCCAGCACCCACACACTTCATCTTCTACCCAAAAAAAATCCCCATCCAACTCAAGCATGAGTTCTAGCTCGTTTTGCTGCAATTTTCGATCTCTTAGCTCAAAGCTCCATTCACAAAACTGCTTTGGGAGATTGTTGCTTGGTATGTGACTCCTCCATTGGTCCAATTAGTTTTTGTTCTAGTGCTTTATTCATTGCAAGTTTTTGCTGCATAGATGACCATGTTCTTGAGCTTGCATGTTAAATTTTTGAGGTCCCAAGCGATTCCAATGCATGATATTGGCTCTAGGCACTTGTAGGAGTAGTTGCTATCAATCTTGTTTAGTTTTATTCACTTTTATTTTGAAGTTACTAAAATTGCAGAAATTTTCAGAAAATGTTAAGGAGGCTTTTTAAAGGCTCTTCAAGCCAAAGGTCTCAGGAAAAACAAGCCAAAGAGAAGGAAAAGCCAAGTATAATCTTCCTCGCTTAGCGGAAGTACGGTCGAGCTTAATGGCCATGTGAAGATTTCTTGAAAGAAGCCGGAATTCATGAAGACTTTTATGCTTTAATCGAGACTGCAGGCCTCACCGGTTCATGAACAACCGAATCGATAAGTATCTCTTACTCACCAATACTTTCGTGCAAAAATTTTATTATTATCCTAAGAAGTCACCGTCATGCGGATCATTTCATTTATATGATGAATTCAAAGAAATGTCTTTACATCATTTTTGTGCGGTATGTAGGATACCTTATGAGGGAGAATTAGATGAACCCCATCGTGATGATGTGGGTGGCTTTGTTAATACTATTGCTGTAGAGGAGCCAAAGAAGGGCTCCGAGGCGAAGGTCTCTAGCATACACTTTCCTGTTTTATGCTACTTTGCCATATTTGCTAGTAGATGCTTGTTTGGTCGAGGAAATAGTGGAAATTTGAGCGTCCCAGATATTATTATTCTTCAACATGCTTTGCTAGGGGACAATACTTTTAGTATGGGTGCCGTTGCTAAACGGCTAGCCCTGAATCGCATAAAAGGCCCCATATTTGGGGGTATTTATGTTGCACGTCTAGCTGAACATTTTCGAGATACCCATTAGGCACCTTGAGGAGGAGGAGACAAAATTACCTCCTCACATTTTAGATTACAGGAGCATGGTAGCACACAAGTTTATTGTTGACAACGAAGAGAAGATGCTCTTGTATAGACTTAGATTCAATAAGAAACACTTTCAGTTTATTATTTTGCCTGCACCTCTGTTATTTGATTTGCTTGCAGAAAATCGCCTTGTCACGCCGGAAGCGGTGAAAAATCACCGAGCTCAAGCTTTTACTGCAGAACCTGAACCTGAGCCGGAACCTGAGCTGGACCCTTATCGTGCATCATCTGTCCAGTGGGATCCGGAGATGACCAGCCCGTGGTATCCTGATTACACCTCCCACTACACCGGGGAGAGTAGCGGCCGTCCTTGGTATTAGACCAACTTAGGCCAAAAGCCTAAGCTTGGGGGAGTACGTATTTCTCACCGACTTTACATTCATGTTCACACACTAGTTGTCGGTGCTCATACTCTTTCATTGTATTATCCATCCTAGTTTAAATTTATTTTTCTAGTTTTCTTCTTGTGTGTTTGATAAACCTTGAGAAAAACCAAAAAAAATTAGTTAGTTTAACTTCTATGCTTGTAGTAGAATTAAAATGAAAACCCAAAAAGATTTCCTGTTCTTTTTCTTACTTGTTGGGAGCTTTCCGTGTAAATAGTTTTATTTTCTTTTTCTTTCCTTTGGGGGTCGAGAAGACCATATTGAAAATGTGTAGTGGCTCTTATATGCATGATTGTCTATTTAACTTAGAGCCTATATTACTTGTCTTCTCTCTTGAGTTGAATGCTTGCAGATTCCAGCTTAGTCCAATGCACGTGCACTCTTATTATTATACACATCGTTCGATCGTGCAAGTGGAAGGCAATAATGATGATATATGATGGACTTATTGGGATGAGAAAAGCTGGTATGAACTCGACCTATCTTGTTTTTGTAAATATGATGAGTTCATCGTTCCTGAGTCGGCTATTATGAAGTAAACATATTTGCAATGACATTTAGAGATTATAGTTGCTTGTGCCATGCTTGATTAGCTATGAGTTATAATGGTTTACCTTGCGTGCCAACATGCTATTACAATAATTATGATGTGATATGATGGGATGGTATCCTCCTTTGAATGAATTGAGTGACTCAACTTGGCACATGTTCACGCATGTAGTTGAAACAAATCAACATAGCCTTCACGATATTTATGTTCATGGTGGATTATATCCTACTCATGTTTGTGCTCGGTGTGAATTAATTTTAATGCATGTTGGCGTCATTGTCGCTCTCTCTCTCGGTTGGTCGCTTTGCGATCTTTTTGCTAGCCTTCAATTGCATTTAAGCGGGAATACTGCTTGTGCATCCAAACTCCTTAAACCCCAAAGTTGTTCCATATGAGTCCACTATACCTACCTATATGTGGTATTTACCTGCCATTCTAAGTAAATTTGTATGTGCCAAACTCTAAACCTTCAAATGAAATTCTGTTTTGTATGCTCGAGCAACTCATGTTTCAACTAGGGCTGCCTATATCTTCCATGCTAGGTGGGTTATTCTCACGAGGAGTGGACTCCGCTCCTCATTCACGAGAAAGGGCCAGTAACCGGGATGCCCAGTACCATGATCCAAAAAGATCAAAGCAAATCAAAATAATTAAACAAAACTCCCCTGTGGCTGTTGTATGTTGGAGGCACTCGTTGTTTCGAGCAAGCCATGGATTGATGCTTGTTGGTGGTTGGGGGAGTATAAACCTTTACCATTCTGTTTGGGAACTGCCTATAATGCATGTAGTATGGAAGATACAGCCATCTCTTACTTGTTGCGTTGACAGCGAAATTATGCCGCTCAAAATGTTATTCAATCTCTATTTTAAAATCGAGCTCGCACCTCTACAAATCCCTCGCTTCCTCCTGCGAAGGGCCTATCTATTTACTTTTATGTTGAGTCATCATCCCTTCTTATTAAAAGCACCCATTTGAGAGCACACTGTCATTTGCATTCCTTATTATTGGTTTATATTGGGTATGACTTGGTGGATCTCTTTTACCATGAATTACAATGTTTAGTCAGTCCTTGATCTTTAAAGGTGCTCTCTGCATTTATGTTTTGCGGTCTCAGAAAGGGCTAGCGAGATACCATTTTGTTATATCATGTTATGGTTATTTTGAGAAAGTGTTGTCATCCGAGTTTTATTATTATGGCTCGCTAGCTGATTATGCTATTGATATGAGTAATTGTGAGACCTATGTGTCATTGTGAGTATGGTTAGTTCATAATATTTTACGAAACTTGAATGCTTTGGCTTTGCATGTTTACAACAACAAGAGAAAATAGAGTTTGTAAATTTTTTCTTTATCACTTTCAGTTTATCAACTGAATTGCTTGAGGACAAGCAAGGGTTTTAAGCGTGGGGAGTTGATACGTCTCCAACGTATCTACTTTTCCAAACACTTTTGCCCTTGTTTTGGACTCTAACTTGCATGATTTGAATGAAACTAACCCGGATCGACGCTGTTTTTGCAGAGCTGCCATGATGTTGCTTTATGTGTAGAAAAGAAAAGTTCTCGGAATGTCCTGGAAATCCACGGAGGCACTTTTTGGAATTTATAAGAATTTTTGGTGAAAGAATTAATGCCAGGGGGCCCATAGCCTGTCCACGAGACAGGGGGCGCCCCCCCTAGGGCACGGCCTCCTATCTCATGGGCCCCCTAGACCTCCTCCGACCTCAACTCCAACTCCATATATTCCGTCTCGGGGAGAAACAAATTGGAGAGAAAGTTTCATCGCGTTTTACGACACGGAGCCGCCGCCAAGCCCTAATCTCTCTCGGGAGGCCTGTTCTGGAGTCCGTTCGGGGCTCCAGAGAGGGGGATTCGTCGCCGTCGTCATCATCAACCATCCTCCATCACCAATTTCATGATGCTCACCGCCGTGCGTGAGCAATTCCGTCGTAGGCTTGCTGGACGGTGATGGGTTGGATGAGATTTACCATGTAATCAAGTTAGTTTTGTTAGGGTTTGATCCCTAGTATCCACTATGTTCTGAGATTGATGTTGCTATGACTTTGCTATGCTTAATGCTTGTCACTAGGGCCCGAGTGCCATGATTTCAGATCTGAACCTATTATATTTTCACGAATATATGTGTGTTCTTGATCCTATCTTGCAAGTCTATTGTCACCTATTATGCGTTATGATCCGACAACCCCGAAGTGACAATAATCGGGACACTTCTCGGTGATGACCGTAGTTTGAGGAGTTCATGTATTCACTATGTGTTAATGCTTTGGTCCGGTTCTCTTTTAAAAGGAGGCATTAATATCCCTTAGTTTCCGTAAGGACCCCGCTGCAATGGGAGGGTAGGACAAAAGATGTCATGCAAGTTCTTTTCCATAAGCACGTATGACTATTTACGGAATACATGCCTACATTATATTGATGAATTGGAGCTAGTTCTATATCACCCTATGTTATAACTATTGCATGAGGAATCGCATCCGGCATAATTATCCATCACTGATCCATTTCCTACGAGCTTTTCACATATTGTTCTTCGCTTATTTAGTTTTCCGTTGCTCTTTATTACAACTACTACAAAACCCAAAAACATTTATCTTTACTTTTGCTACCGTTACTATTATTATCATACCACTTTTGCTACTAAATACTTTGCTGCAGATACTAAGTTATCCAGTGTGGTTGAATTGACAACTCAACTGCTAATACTCAAGAATATTCTTTGGCTCCCTTGTGTCTAATCAATAAATTTGGGTTGAATACTTTTACCCTCGAAAAGCTGTTGCGATCCCCTATACTTGTGGGTTATCATCATCTTAAGGGGCAATACAACATAATGTTCTTTTGCACTAAGGGATTGAGCATACAAACAAGTAAGCGCATGGAAACCTCTGCTTCCCTCTGCGAAGGGCCTATATTTTACTTTTATGTATTTACTTTTATGCAAAGAGTCAAAGTTTTCCTTCTATTCCTTTTTATTTTTCTCCTTTGGCAAGCATCATGTGGTGTGGAAAGATCTAGGCACATATGTCCAATTGAATATACATAGCATAAGTTATTATTGTTGACATCACCCTTGAGGTGAATATGTTGGGAGGCGAAACTATAAGCCCCTATCTTTCTATGTGTCCGGTTGAAATGTTTTGCTCATGGGTATGAGGTGAGTGTTAGCAATCATAGAAGACTATATGATGGTTGAGTATGTGGACTTGCCTAAAGGCTCCGACATGTGACCCTTCCTGAAAAGGTGATGAATTGTAGTTGCAAAGTTGACTGAGAACATAGTTTCTTGGTTCCTAATAGATTTTTTCCTTTATACTTTGATTCTGTGATGTCTGTTATAAAAAGTCTTATGTTTAATTTTGTTGCTGTTATAATAATCAACATGATGCTTCTAAGTCCGTATTTTGTTTTTATCGACACCTCTCTCTCAAAGCATATGGACATGTTTTCTGATTTCGTTTTTCGCTTGAGGACAAGCGAGGTCTAAGCTTGGGGGAGTTGATACGTCCATTTTGCATGATGTTTTCTTACTGTTATTTATAATGTTTTTATCCATAATAATTGTTTTTGGGGTAATTCTAATGCCTTTTCTCTCATAATTTGCAAGGTACACACCAAGAGGGAGAATTCTGGCAACTGGAAATCTAGACCTGGAAAAGCTACGTCAAGCCACCTATTCTGCACAACTCCAAACAAGCTAAAACTTCACGGAGATTTTTTATGGAATATTTAAGAATTACTGGAGCAAATAACTACCAGAGGGCCCACCAGTGGGCACAACCCACTGGCGCGCGCCAGGAGCCCAGGCGCCGCCTCGTGGGTTGTGCCCTCCTCGGTCCACCTCCGGTGTCCATCTTTTGGTATATAAGTCATTTTGACCTAGAAAAAATAAGGGGGAGGACTTTCGGGACGGAGCGCCGCCGTCTCTAGGCGGAACTTGGGCAGGAGCACATTTGCCCTCCGGCAGAGCGATTCCACCGGGGAACTTCCCTCCCGGACGGGGAAATCATCGTCATCATCATCACCAACAACTCTCCCATCTTGGGGAGGGCAATCACCATCAACATCTTCAACAACACCATCTCATCTCAAACCCTAGGTCATCTCTTGTGTTCAATCTTGTTACCGGAACAATAGATTGGTACTTGTGGGGTGACTCGTAGTGTTGATTACATCTTGTAGTTGATTACTATATGGTTTATTTGGTGGAAGATTATATGTTCAGGTCCATTATGCTATTTAATACTCCTCTGATCATGAGCATGTTTATCATTTGTGAGTAGTTACTTTTGTTCTTGAGGTCACGGGAGAAATCATGTTGCAAGTAATCATGTGAACTTGATATTGTGTTCGATATTTTGATAGTATGTATGTTGTGATTCCCTTAGTGGTGTCATGTGAACGTTGACTACATGACACTTCACCATATTTGGGCCTAAGGGAATGCATTGTGGAGTAGAAATTAGATGATGGGTTGCGAGAGTGGCAGAAGCTTAAACCCCAGTTTATGCACTATTCCGTAAGGGACCGATTGGATCCAAAAGTTTAATGCTATGGTTAGAATTTATTCTTAATACTTTTCTCGTAGTTGCGGATGCTTGCGGAGGGTTAATCATTAGTAGGAGGTTTGTTAAAGTAAGAACAGCACCTAAGCACCGATCCACCCACATATCAAATTATCAAAGTAGCGAACACAAATCGAACCAACATGATGAAAGTGACTAGATGAAAATCCCGTGTACCCTCAAGAACGCTTTGCTTATCATAAGAGACCGTTTTGGCCTGTCCTTTGCCTCAAAAGGATTGGGCTAACTTTCTGCACTTTTGTTACTATTACCGTTACTTGCTCGTTACAAATTATCTTGCTATCAAACTACTCCACTACTTACAATTTCAGCACTTGCAGACATTACCTTACTGAAAACTACTTGTCATTTCCTTCTGCTCCTCGTTGGGTTCAACACTCTTACGTATCAAAAAGAGCTACAATTGATCCCCTATACTTGTGGGTCATCACCTTCCTCTTTGGGGAAATTCCAATGTAGTCCTAGCAGACATCAAAAGGAATTTCTGGCGCCGTTGCCGGGGAGGATCTTCAACATATACCAGGTTCCTAATCACAAATCTCATCTCCTCGCAATTTACATTATTTTCCATTTGCCTCTCGTTTTCCTCTCCCCCACTTAACAAAAATTTGCCGTTTTTCCGCCCCTCTTTTTCGTTCGCCGTTTTCTCGATAGATCTATTCTTTGCTTGCAATCATGAGTGATTTTGTTATGGCACCAACAAAGGATGGCCTAACTCCTAAGATTGGACGTAAGGGCAATCTGGATGCTAAAACTTTTATCTTGGGGCAAGGGAGCATTATGGGAAAAGAACGTATCCATTTTTTTCAATTGTGTCGGAAATCTAAGTCTTGATGATGCTCCTATACTTAAAACTACTAGATCCTATGCGGATGCTATTTTAGTACTAGTTCTGAAACTTGAAACTAAATTTATCCGTACCCATCCTACTTTGCGAAGATTTTTTTTTGAACTTCCCGTTACAAAGAATCCCGAAGCCAAAAAGTTAGCCACTCTCATTCTTATGAATGAATTGACTACATAATACGGGAAGCTAGGGAAATCTTTGATTTTTATGGTATGAATCGTGAAAAACACGTGATAGATGAAATTCTTTACAATAGTGATTATGCACTAAGGCATTTGCTTGGGGATAATAAAATCTTTGATGAGAATCTTAAAAAAGAAGTCCCCGTTTTAGATATAGTCCAACAAGTTTTCAATAGTGTTAATCAACATTACTCTTGGGTTGTTGCGGGAAATCAAAGGGGTTATGACGAAACCAACTTAGGAATGCAAAAGTTTTTATGGATAATATATTTTATGTTGTGTTTACAAAACCCAATGATGAAAACACCTCTAAGAAAATTAAGAAGAAGGATGACAAAACTTAGATCCTTGCTTTATGCCTAGCTAAGGGCGTAAAACTATAGCGCTTGTTGGGAGGCAACCCAATGAATAAAATTTATTTTTGCTTTCTGCTTTCTGTTCTTAAGTGTTTGAACAATTATGATATTGTTATGATTGTGTTTTTTGTGTGTTTAAATTAGTGTTTGTGCCAAGTAAAGCCTCTAGGATCTTCTTGGGTGATAGTTGTTTGATCTTGCTGAAAACAGAAACTTTTGCGCTTACGAAAACAATTCTTATTTTTAACCAGAGCATGATAAAATACCAATTTTTTTGCAGTAGATTGATATACAAATTACCCAGGTCGTCCTATTTTTTCAGAATTTTTGGAGTTCCAGAAGTATTCGAACAAATCAGATTGCTACAGACTATTCTGTTTTGACAGATTCTGTTTTCCTTGCGTTGTGTGCTTATTTTGATGGCTCTATGGTTTTCTTTTATGAGTTTTTTCCATATAAAAGTTGGAATACAGTAGATATAATGCAAGAATAAAATATGAATTGGTTTGATACAGTTCTTATTGTAGTGATAAATTTTTCTTACACTAATGGACCTCACGAAGGTTTTGTTGAGTTTTGTGTGATTGAAGTTTTCAAGTTTTGGGTCATCTTACGATGGATGAAAGAATAAGGAGTAAGAATAGCCTAAGCTTGGGGATTCCTCGACATCCCAAGCTATTATCCAAAAATGAGCAAGTAACTAAGCTTGGGGATGTCCCGAGTGGCATCCCCTCTTTCTTCTAACGACCATCGGTATTTTACTCGAAGCTATATTTTTATTCGTCACATACTATGTGTTTTGCTTGGCGCGTCTTGATTTATTTTGTGTTTTAAGTCTTGATTCCTTGTTGGACACATCTATTTGCTCTCTATGCTTCACTTAAATCTTTTATGAGCAATGGACTTGCTCTAGTGCTTCACTTATATCTTTTTGAGCATGGTGTGCTTTAGTATTTTTGAAGAAATGCTCTCTTGCTTCACTTATATTTATTTGAGATTTAGTAAAATTTTCAAGAAATGCTCTCTTGCTTCACTTAAATTAATTTAAGAGAAAGAAAAATTATGCTCATGATCTTCACTTATATTTGTTCGAGCTTATTAAAAGCAACATATGAAAATTAGTTCCAAAGTGATAAATACCCGAGAAGGATATAATAAAAACTTTCATGAAGATCATTGGACAAAATAAACTTGATTCTTAGTAATAGTTTTGAGATATGATAATGTGATATGTGAGTTATGTTGTTGAGTATTATGCTTTAGTAAGAATTTTGGTGTTAAGGTTTGTGATTCCCTATGCAAGCACGAAAGTCAATAATTATGCAATGAAATTATATCCTACTTGTGGTGCATTATTCGGTGTTAATTATGCTTAATGCTCGCTTATGAGATTATTCGTTTGTTCGTTGGTCGCTTCTAAATCTTTTGCTAGCCTTCATTTTGCACTAAGTATGATCTCTACTTGTGCATCCAAAAACCTTTAAACTAGTTTTGCCACATGAGTCCACTATATCTACCTATATGCGGTATTCTTTTGCCGTTCTAAGCTAATTTGTATGTGCCATGTCTAATTTTCAAAATAAACTTCTCTTTTGTGTGTTCGTTCCGCTTTCATGAGAAGCGTGAAGTGGCTAATATTCTCCATTCTAGATGTGTTATTCTCACGATGAGTGTTTATTCACTTGTCATTGCACGAGAGTAAGGCAAAGGTATTAGGGATGCCCGGTCCCGAAATGAAAAATGAATTTACTTTATGTTGTCAAATAATAAATTCCTTAGGAAGTGTTGGTATGGAGGGCAACCGTGGATACGGCTAGCCATGGAAAGTGAAAGTATGGTTGAAAAAGGAATAAACTTTATTTTATGTTTGGGAACCGCCTATGATATATCTAGCATGGAAAGTGTTGGGAACTCTAAGTCGTTTTCGTTGGTGGGAAGGATACACCTCCCAAAATGTTTTTATCTCTAAGTTTTTCGCTTTGAGCTCTGGCACCTCTACAAATACCTACTTCCCTCTGCGAAGGGCTTTTCTTTTACTTTATGCAATTTTTAGTTTGAATTTGAGTCTTCATCTTCTCTTATAAAAGCACCAACTAAGAGGCAATATGATCATACTTGAGTATTGGGTGTAGCTAATATGCGAGTGTGTTTCATGAATGGATCAATGATTGAGCATGATGGGCTAAGGATAGCTTATTTTAGCGTTGATATTTTGAAAGACATGGTTGCTTGTTGATATGCTTGAGTATTTAAATTGTCATGTCAAAACTAGACTATTGCTTTGAATCACATAAAAGTCCAAATGTCCATGCCATAAAGAAAAGAATATGATATGACATGTTAGGCAACAATCCACATCAAAAATTCTGTTTTTATCACTTATCTACTCGAGGACGAGTAGGAGTTAAGCTTAGATGCCGATACGCGTCTCCAACGTATCTATAAGTGTTGATTGTTCCGTGCTGTTCTATTCTCAATCTTGGATGTTTTATAATCATTTTATAGTCATTTTATATCATTTTTTGTTACTAACCTGTTGACATAGTGCCAAGTGCTAGTTGCTGTTTTCTGCATGTTTTTTACATCGTAGGAAATCAATACCAAACGGAGTCCAAATACAACGAAACTTTATGGAGATTTTTTATGGACCAGAAGACACCTAATGGGCCTTGGCTGCACCTGGGGGGTGCTCCGAGAAGAGCACAACCCACCAGCCGCGCCAGAGGCCAGCGCCCCTGTGGGTTGTGCCCACCCGGGTGCCCCCAGGACCGCCTCTTTGCTCTATAAATACCCCAATATTCCCAAAACCCTAGGGGAGTCGACGAAAATCAATTCCAGCCGCCGTAGAGTCCAGAACCACCAGATCCAATCTAGACACCATCTCGGATGGGGTTCACCACCTCCATTGGTGCCTTTGTAGACCTTCAGGTCCGTAGTTAGTAGCTAGATGGCTTCCTCTCTCTCGCTGAATTCTCAATACAATGGTCTCTTGGGATCCATATGATGTAACTCTTTTTTGCGGTGTGTTTGTTGGGATCGGATGAACTTTGAGTTTATGATTAGATCTATCTTTTTATATCCATGAAAATATTTGAGTTTCTTTTATCTCTTTTATGCATGATCTCTTATAGCCTCGTATTTCTTCTCTGATATTTGGGTTTTGTTTGGCCAACTTGATCTATTTATCTTGCAATGGGAAGAGGTGCTTTTTAGTGGGTTCGATCTTACGGTGCTTGATCGCAGGGATAGAAGGGGAACCAACACGTATGTATCATTGCTACTAGGGATAGAACAATGGGTCTATCTCTACATAGATAGATCTTGTCTACATCATGTCATCATTCTTATTGCATTACTCCGTTTTTCCATGAACTTAATACACTAGATGCATGCTGGATAGCGATCGATGTGTGCAGTAATAGTAGTAGATGCAAGGTGAGTCGGTCTACTAATCTTGGACATGATGCCTATATAATGATGATTGCCTGGATATCATCATGATTATTTGAAGTTCTATCAATTGCCCAACAGTAATTTGTTTACCCACCGTTTGCTATTTTCTCGAGAGAATCCACTAGTGAAACCTACGGCCCCCGGGTCTTTTTCTCATATATTTGCCTTTGCGATCTATTTTCCTTTGCATTTATTTTCAGATCTATTAAACCAAAAATACAAAAATACTTTGCTGCACTTTATTTTATTTGCGATCTATTTATTCAATCTATTACAACTTTCTCCCGTCCACGCACCAATTTCTGGCGCCGTTACCCGAAAGGGATTGACAACCCCTTTAACACGTCGGGTTGCGAGTGGTTGTTATTTGTGTGCACGGACTGTTTACGTTGTGTTGCTTGGTTCTCCTACTGGTTCGATAATCTTGGTTTCATCACTGAGGCAATATATACCTACCGTCGCTGTGATGCATCATCCCTTCCTCTTTGGGGAAATACCGACGTAGTCCTAGCAGACATCACACTCATCCTTGTGGGATCCATGGACCTCCACTGACCTCAACTTCAACTCCATATATTCACGTTCGGGGAGAAAAAGCTGAGAGAGAAGGATTCACGGAGTTTTACGATATGGATCCGCCGCCAAGACCTGTTCTTCCTCGGGAGGGCAGATATGGAGTCCGTTCGGGGCTCCAGAGAGTGGAATCCGTCGCCATCGTCATCATCAACCATCCTCAATCACCAATTTCATGATGCTCACTGTCCTGCGTGAGTAATCCCATCGTAGGCTTGCTGGACGGTGATGGGTTGGATGAGATTGACCATGTAATCAAGTTAGTTTTGTTAGGGTTTGATCCCTAGTATCCACTATGTTCTAAGATTGATGTTGCTATGACTTTGCTATGCTTAATGCTTGTCACTAGGGCCCGAGTGCCATGATTTCAGATCTGAACCTATTATGTTTTCATGAATATTTTTGTGTTCTTGATCCTATCTTGCAAGTTAATAGTTACCTACTACGTGTTATGATCCGGCAACTCCGGAGTGACAATAGTCGGGACCACTCCCGGTGACGATGGTAGTTTGAGGAGTTCATGTATTCACTAAGTGCTAATGCTTTGGTCCAGCACTCAATTGAAAGGAGGCCTTAATATCCCTTAGTTTACAATAGGACCCCGCTGCCACGGGAGGGTAGGACAAAAGATGTCATGCAAGTTCTTTTCCATAAGCACGTTTGACTATATTCGGAATACATGCCTACATTATATTGATGAATTGGAGCTAGTTCGGTGTCACCCTATGTTATAACTGTTGCATGATGAATGCCGTCCGACATAATTATCCATCATTCATCAATTGCCTACGAGCTCGTTTCATATTGATCTTTGCTCCGTTACTTTTCCATTGCCACTGTTATGATTGCTACAAAACTACTACAGTTACTTTTGCCACCGTTACCGCTACTTCCATATTACTTTGCTACTAAATACTTTGTTCCGGATATTAAGTCTTTCAGGTGTGGTTGAATTGACAACTCAGCTGCTAATACTTGAGAATATTCTTTGGCTCCCCTTGTGTCGAATTAATAAATTTGGGTTGAATACTCTACCCTCGAAAACTGTTGCGGTCCCCTATACTTGTGGGTTATCAAGACCTTTTTCTGGCGCCGTTGCCGGGTAGCATAGCTCTATTCTCTGAGTCACTTTAGATTTATATCTGTTGATCACTATGAGGAATTTGACAGACGACAAAACCAAGATCTATCCCTCAACTACGAGGGGAGGTAAGGAACTGCCATCTAGCTCTACACTTGATTCTCCTTCTGTTTTGAGTAAACTTGCGACACCTACACCTGCTGTTGATTCCGATATGTCGCATGTTATTGATGATGCCACTTCTACTATGCATGATGCTTATGATGAAACTACTTCTCTGCTTGATAATACAGTGCCACTTGGTGAATTTCTTGATGAACAACTTGCTAGGGTTAGAGAGAATCAAATTATTAAAACTGATGATTACGATTCTCCCCCTAGATATGAATTGCCTATTGTACCTGAGGGTTATGTTATGGATGAATAAACTGCTAGAGACTTCTTTGCTTGCAATGGTAGAGAGGATCTTAAGAAACTGTTAGCTAAGCTAAAAGAAAGATCCTTGAATGCTAGAATGAAATATGATCCCGCTTTTGCTACTTCACCTATCTTTGTTACTGATAAGGATTATGAATTCTTTGTCGATCCTGAGTTAATTACTTTGGTTGAATCTGATCCTTTCTATGGTTATGAATCTGAAACAGTTGTGGCACATCTTACTCAATTGAATTATATAGCCACCCTATTTGCTCATGAGGAAAAAATTCGCTATTATTATATTCTTAAATTGTTTCCTTTCTCGTTAAAGGGTGATGCTAAGTTATGGTTTAATTCTCTTGCTCCTGGTTTTGTGCGTAGTCCCTAGGATATGATTTACCACTTCTCTGCAAAATACTTCCCCGCTCATAAGAAACAAGCAGCTTTAAGGGAAATATTTAATTTTGTGCAAATTGAAGAAGAGAGTCTCCCACAAGCTTGGGGGAGGCTTCTCCAATTACTTAATGCTTTTCCTGATCATCCTCTCAAGAAAAATGAAATACTTGATATCTTTTCTAATGGACTAACCGATGCTTCCAGTGCCCACCTGGATAGTTGTGCTGGTTGTGTTTTCAGGGAAAGAAGCTGTTGAGCAAGCTGAATTGCTATTGAATAATAAATTGAGTAATGATAATGATTGGACACTTCCTGAACCAACTCCTAAGCCAACTGCGAATAAAAAGGGTATTCTATTTCTCAGTCCACGAAAGATATGCAAGAGGCAAAAGAAATCTATGAAGGAAAAGGGTATTAAAGCTAAAGATGTTAAGAATTTACCACCTATTTAAGAAATACATGGTCTTGATAACCCGGCACAGGTAGTAGAGGTAAACTCTCTCCATAGATATGATGAAGGTGATGTTCCTCATAATAAGTCTGCTAGTCAATGCTGGGATGAGTTTGATAATTTTATTGTTAAACAAGAAAATTTCAATGCTTATGTTAGTAGACAATTGAAACAAAATGCTTACATGCTTGACCACTTGGGTGATTATATGAGTAGAACCGTTAATGATCTTAAGCTTATTAGTAAATATGCTTCCATGGTTACAACTCAAGTAGAACAAGTACTTAAGGCACATGATGATTTGCTTAATGAATTGAATAGTAAGAACAATGATAATGTTGTTAGGGTTCTGACGAGAGGTGGTAAAATGACCCAAGAACCTTTGTATCCACGAGGGCCATCCTAAGAGAGTTGAGCAAGACTCTCAGAGAATTAATACTGATGCACCTAGTCCTAGTAATAAAAAGAAGAAGAAAACTGATAGGACTTTGCATGCTAGTGAACCTGTTATAGATACACAATAACGAAATTTCTATTTTGATGCGAGACACAATCGGTGATGAACATGAACCTAGTGATAATGTTAATAATGATTTTCATGTTGATGCTCAACTAGTAATGATAATGATGTAGAGGTTGAACCTGTCGTTGATCTTGATAACCCACAATCAAAGAATCAATGTTATGATAAGAGATACTTTATTGCTAGGAAACATGGTAAAGAAAGAGAACCATGGGTTCAGAAACCCATGCCCTTTCCTCCTAAGCCATCCAAGAAAAAGGATGATGAGGATTTTTGAGCGCTTTATCGAAATGATTAGACCTATCTTTTTGTGTATGTTTGGTGATATGCTTAAAATGCCTCCCTACGCTAAGTATATGGAAGATATGGTTACTAATAAAAGAAAAATATTGGAAGCTGAATTTCCACCATGCTTGCTAATTATACTTTTAAGGGTGGAATACCAAAGAAACTTGGAGATCCAGGAGTACCAACTATACCATGCTCCATTAAAAGAAACTATGTTTAAACTGCTATACCATGATCCGGTGTTAGTGTTATGCCTTTCTCTTTGTATCGTAGACTTGAATTAAATAAGTTGACACCTACTGAAATTTCTTTGCAAATGGCTGATAAATCAACTACCATACCCATCAGTATTTGTGAGGATGTGCTGTTGTGGTTGCAAACGTTACCATCTTAACGGACTTTGTTATTTGATATTCCCGAGGATGACAGTATGTCGATTATTCTTGGTAGACCATTTTGAATACTTCAGGGGCTGTTATTGATTGCAACAAAGGCAATGTCACTTTTCATGTTAATGGTAATGAGTATACGATACACTTTCCGAAGAAACAATCTCAAGTTCATAGTACCAATTCTATCGGAAAGATATCAACTATTACTATTGGAGGTTTTGAATTCCCTCTTCCTACTATGAAAAAGAAATATGATATTCTTATTGTTCGCTACATGCATATCTCCGTTAAGTTAACCTAGTGTTAGTCGAAAATTCTCCGGTTTCATGTCATTCGGAAGAAGTTTGTTAATAAGATTGATCAACCTTGTTAATGGATTCCTTTTGATGAGCATGAGATGGATGAATTTAGAAGGTACAACTCTCAAGACCCATCCTTTACTTTCTGTTATTTAGTTTGAATAAAGAAAAATAGTATTTTCTGAATTATCCGTGCAATAAAAATGTCCCAAAAATAAAAAGTTCTCCAAATGCCCTGAAAATTTAGTATGATATTTATAGAATATTTAAGAATTTACGGCACTTAGAACACACCGAGGGCCTCACCACCGGCCACAAGGGTGGAGGGCGCCCACCCACAGGCGCGCCTGTCCTTGTGGGCCCCACGTGGCCCCCTCCACTTATTCCAAAGCACCCATCCACTCCTTCTTCCTCCGTAAAAATCACTCCATAGCTCAAACTCGTGTTCTTGCTCATCTTGCTGCCACTTTCGATCTCCTTGCTCAAAGCTCTATTCACAAAACTGCTTTGGGGGATTGTTTTCCGGTAAGTGATTCCTCCAATGGTCCAATTAGTTTTTGTTCTAGTGCTTTATTTATTGCAAATTTTTGCTGCTTTGGTGACCCTGTTCTTGAGCTTGCATGTCAAATTTATATGGTCCAAAGTAGTTTTTATGCATGATATAGCCTCTAGGCACTTATGGTAGTAGTTGCTATCAATTTTGTTGAGTTTGGTTCACTTTTATTTTGAGTCACTAAAAATTTCAGAAATTTTTAGAGGAGGAAAAATGTCAAGGAGAATGTACCAAGGTGGTTCTTCAAGAAAGCAAGCACAAAGGCGTACAATACGCGAACTGGACCTTGAACCACCAAGAGAAGCTCAAGTGCAGCCTTGTGAATGGCTGTCGGATGAATTTATGGTTCGTGCAGGTTTTAAGAATGAGTACTACGCATACGTGCAGAATGTCAGCCTTGAGGATTTCTTGTCAGTCAAGTGCATACAATATTATTATCTCACCGACTCTTTTGTGCAGAGGTTTGAGTTTTCATCCAAGCGTAATACTCATACTGTTCTGTTTGATCTTTATGATGAATCTTATACAATGGACCTAGAATACTTTTGTGACGCATGCAAAATTCCACAATGGGGTAATCTTAGCGAGCCACAAAAATCTGAATACTATGATTTCCTTGCTAGCATCACCGTGGGGGAAACTAGAAATATCACATAGGCCACCATATGGAGCATTCAAGATGCCTTAATGGTAGACATGATCATAGCCACCTTTGCGTACTAGATCTTAGTGTCCTTAAGTGTGCGGTGTTAGGTGACAAGCAATATAACTTGGGGGCTATTATTGCGAGAAGGTTACATCATAATGCTAAAGATGGAGATTTATTTGGTGGGATTTATGCAACTCGTTTAGCTAATTATTTGGGTGTACCTGTTAAAGGGTATGATATTGAGTTGCCACCTGCTTTTCTACATTATGAGGCTATGGTACGCCTACCAGTTTCTTAAAAGGAAAAAACAGTTCCTCCAGTACAGACTAATCTTTGATAGACGGCGCACCGTCCTTGTTACTCTTCCTGCTCCTGCTTTCTTTATCTTTCAGGGAAGTAGGCGATATTTTATAACTAGAGAGGAAGCAAACAAGTATGAGAGAACAGCGAGAGGCTGCTCGCTTCCATCTTGTATGGCGCTTTAGGCGATTGCCGATGCATCTCAAGACAACCCCAACTACAACTTTGGATATCCATCGGGCCACTGTGGCGGAGACCAACTTAGGCCAAAAGCCTAACCTTGGGGAATCGTATTTCTCACCGACACTACATTCTTGTTCACACACTTATTTCAGTTGTCGGTGTTCATACTTTTTCATTGTATTATCCATGTTAGTTTATTTCTTTTTCCCGCTTTCTTATTGTGTGTGCTTGAAAAACCTTAAGAAAAACCAAAAAATTAGTTGTAGTTAGTTTACTTTCTATGCATGCTTAGCTATAGTATTCAAAGAAAACCCAAAAATATTTCTCGTTCTTCTTTGGCTTGTTGGGAGCTTTCCCGTGTAAATAGTTTTTCTCGTTCTTGTTTTACTTCCTTCAGAAAAACAAAAACTCAAAAAATATTTCAGTGTGTTTCTTTGAAATTCTTTTCTTTTATTTGGGGGTCGAGAGGAGAAGACCACGATGAAAATGTTGAGTGGCTCTAATATACATTATTGTTGATCTAACAAAGAGTCCATATTACCTTGTCTTCTCCCTTGAATAATGTTTGCATATTCCAGCTTAGTCCGATGCACGTGCACTATTATTATTATCCACACCGTTCGGTCGTGCAAGTGAAAGGCAATAATGACGATATATGATGAAATGATTGAGATGAGGAAAAGCTGGTATGAACTAGACCTATCTTGTTTTTGTAAATATGATTAGGTCATCGTTCCTGATTCAACTGTTATGAATGAAACATGTTTGCAATGACAATTAGAGCTTATAATTACTCATGTCATGCTTAATTAGCTAGGAGTTTATAATGGTTTACCTTGCGTGCCAACATGGAAATTAAAATGGTTGTGATGTAGTATGATAGGATAGTATCCTCCTTTGAACGATTCAAGTGGCTTGACTTGGCACATGTTCAAGCATATAGTTGAAACAAAATCAACATAGCCTCTATGATATTTATGTTCATGGTGATTTATATCCTACTCATGCTTGCACTCAATGTTGGTTAATCTCAATGCATCTTTATGACTGTTGTCGCTCTCTAGTTGGTCACTCCCCAGTCTTTTTCTAGCCTTCACTTGTACTAAGCGGGAATACTGCTTGTGCATCCACTTCCATAAACCCCAAAGTTCTTCCATATGAGTCCACCATACCTTCCTATACGCGGTATTTATCTCGCCGCTCCAAGTAAATTTGCATGTGCCTAACTCTAAACCTTCAAATGATAATTTGTTTTGTATGCTCGAATGGCTCATGTACCAACTAGGGAAGTCAATATCTTCCATGCTAGGTGGGGTTATTCTCACGATGAGTGGACTCCGCTCATCATTCACGAGAAAATGGCTGGTAACCGGGATGCCCAGTCCCATGCTCAAATCAAATTAAAATAATTGCAAACAAAAATCCCCCGGGATTGTTGTTAGTTGGACGGTACCCGTTGTTTCGGACCAGTCGTGGAGTGTGCTTGTTGGTGGTGGGGGAGTATAAACTTTACCATTATATTTGGGAACCGCCTATAATGTATGTAGCATGGAAGATACCGAGATCTCTTGGTTGTTTTGTTGACAATGAAAGCATACCGCTCAAAATATTATTTATCTCTATTTCGAAAACTCGAGCTCGGCACCTTTGCCAATCCCTGCTTCCCTCTGCGAAAGGCCTATCTATTTACTTTTCTTGTTGAGTCATCATCCTCTTATAAAATCACTAGTTAGAGAGCACCACTGTCATTTGTATGCATTATTATTAATTTATATTGAGTATGACTATGGTTGGATCTCTTTTACCATGAATTACAATATCTAGTCAGTCCTTGATCTTCAGGTGTGCTCTGCATTTATGTTTTGCGGTCTCAGAAAGGGCTAGTGAGATACCATCTTGTTATAACATATCACGATTGTTTTAAAAAAGTGTTGTCATCCGAGATTTATTATTATTGCTCGCTAGTTGATTATGTCATTGATATGAGTAAATGTAAGACCTAAATGTTATTGCGAATATGGTTAGTTCATAATCTTTGCTGAAGAATGTTGGCTTTACATATTTGCAATAACAGGATCAAACAGAGTTTGTAAAAGTTTTTCTTTATCACTTTCAGTTTGTCAACTGAATTTCTTGAGGACAAGCAATGGGCTAAGCTTGGGGGAGTTGATACGTCTCCATCGTATCTACTTTTCCAAACTCTTTTACCCTTGTTTTGGACTCTAACTTGCATGATTTGAATGGAACTAACCTGCACCGACGCTGTTTTCAATGTAATTGCCATGGTGTTATTTTTGTGCAGAAATAAAATTTCTCGGAATGACCTGAAACTTCACGGAGATGATTTTTGGAATTAATAAAAAATCTTGGGCAAAGAATCAAGTGAAGGAGGCCCACACCCTGGCCACAAGGGTGGGGGCACGCCCACCCCCCTGGGGCGTGCCAGCCGTCCTTGTGGGCCCCCTGGACCTCCATCGATCTCAACTCCAACTCCATATATTCATGTTCGGGGAGAAAAAACAAGAGAGAATGATTCACCATGTTTTACGATACGGAGCCGCCACGGGAGGGTAGGACAAAAGATGTCATGCAAGTTCTTTTCCATAAGCACGTATGACTATATTCCGAATACATGCCTACATTATATTGAAGAATTGGAGCTAGTTCTGTGTCACCCTATGTTATAACTGTTGCATGATGAATGCCATCTGACATAATTATCCATCATTGATCCACTGCCTACGAGCTCGTTTCATATTGATCTTTGCTCCGTTAATTTTCCGTTGCCACTGTTACGATTGCTACAAAACTGCTACTATTACTTTTGCCACCGTTACTGCTACTTCTATATTGCTTTGCTACTAAATACTTTGATGTAGATATTAAGTCTTTCAGGTGTGGTTGAATTGACAGCTCAGCTACTAATACTTGAGAATATTCTTTGGATCCCCTTGTGTCGAATCAATAAATTTAGGTTGAATACTCTGCCCTTGGAAACTGTTGCGATCCCCTATACTTGTGGGTTATCAGCTTCTCCGACTGTTCGTCGGTGTCCTTTGCGGGACCGTACTTTCCGCCGCTACTAGACACCTTGTCGAAATTTTTCTTCTTGGAAACCATTGCCTGCCACTGAGCACGCGTAAGCATTAGGCACTCATCCTATTTCGCGTTGCCATAACTCAACTTCATCCGCTCATCATGCGCCTTGAAGCGACCAACCAGATCATCCAAAGTGAGAGTCTTGAGATCAAAACATTGCTCGATCACTGACACAATGGACATGTAGCGTGGTGGACCAGCCCCTAGGAAACGCCAGACAACTGAGATGTCCTCTAACTTCTCTCTGAGACCGTGAATCCCGTTTACCATCGTAGCAACCCTCGCGGCGAAGGCATCCACCGTCTCATCTTCTCCCATCCTCAGATTCTCGTAACTTTTTAGCAAAGTTTGCAAGTTCACCTTGCGCACACGCGAGTGTCCTAGATGCAATGTCCTGAGCGCATCCCACACCTCCTTCGCTGATTTCTTCGAGATTAGATGCTGCTGCACGTTCACCGGCATCACCAAGCAGATGGTCGTGATAGCCTGGCTATCCTTCCAATACAAGGCACCACCCTTCAGGTACTCGTCACCACCGGGGTCGGCGGCTTCCCATAGCTCATTGGCCTCGAGCGCCCACTCCATCATGGTCGCCCACACCACTAAGTTTCCACGGTCGAATCGTGGATACTCCGATCTCGCCGTAACAACAATTCATTTAGCCGTTATAGGAGTACTCCACCAGCTGCTTGGTTTTCTCGTCGTCAGGCATAATCTCCCATTACTAGAAGATCAACCTTGTTCTGATACCAATTGTTGTCCTAAATATGATGTCGAGTACTTTGTGATGACAGGCGATGAACGACGAAGCGAAGCAACACTGACTTGAACCGCTCCTTGCCGATGTAGTCCCGTCAAGTTACTTTTACGACGAGAAGGCACCGCACCACAAGAAGTTGATCTGATCTAATCGATCCACCCGTAGTGCAAATCTAGCTTCCTTTAGCTAGTCCGCTCCCGATCGATTTTACGTGAAGCTGTAGCAAACAGCACACACGTGCACAATGGCCAGCCCGCCAGAAACACAAACAAGACACTCGATTGATTTTTTATGGCCGCAGGCTCGTGTCGAGCTTGTTCCTTTGTTTATTGCTTCACGATATGGTATAAAGTGTATAGGGACGCATGAGTATTTATATTAGCTAGCTACCTTCCAACTGATCTAGTCCTACTTGGTGATGGTCTAGTAAATCTACACTGCCACATGGGTAGGGAAAGTGTGGAATGGCTTTTGGTCTAGGATCTTAAATCTATTCTTCAGAACTCTAAATGCCCTCTCAACCATAAGTCTAAGGCTAGAGTGTCTGACATTGAGCAATTCCTATCCAGCCCTAGGCTAGCTTCTAGAAGAGAACTCATTCAGATGGCACCTACTTTTTCTGAAGGGTGGAAGAACACCAGGTCGACATGCATAGCCAATATCGCCTAGCTAGAGCTTGCTATCGGGGATATTGATGCCATTAGATCGAGCCATGTCGTTAGCAAGAATGTTAGCATCATTGGGTGATCTTTCCCAGCTAGCTAACACATATGTGAACTTCAGATGGAAGTCAACAACAGGAAGCACATTCTGACTTGTGTAGGCTTTTTATCCCTATATGTCGAATGCATGTGACCTAGGCACTCTAGTAGTCACATGGGTACCATCTATTGCGCCAATGCAATCCTGTGATGGCATGAAAACATGGTGTTACGGGTGTATAAGAACAATACAGGCATGTCAAGGGTTGGACTATGAGTAGAACTCACCTTGAAATACGGATACCTTCTTGGGCTTGTGTGAATCTTGCTAGGAGTTTACCCAGTTGGTGCCTTGATCATCTCTCCTCCGAGCTCCCCAATACATACAAAATTAACTTGAAATAACAGGAAATGGTCTCCATTAATCTCTTGAACGTGTTGTGAATAACCCGATCCTCCGATTATGACCTAAAACATGAAGGAACATGGCAACTTGCTCTTCCATATAGGTGTGGATGCTATCTTGAAGCAGCCCCCACTTCCTAAATGTCTTCACATGCTTGGTGAAAGGTACTCTTTTCATTCGAAGCATCCAAATAGGCTCTATATGTCATTGCTTTTGTAGATGTAGTTCAGGTTCGCCCTCCTCTCCCTATCCCGGATTAACATTGGACCATAATGGATGACAGGATTATCACTCCGATGAGCGGCTCTCTTTTGGACCAACATGAGCAAGACCAGAATCACATCTATGAGTGTTTCTTCTTGAACAACCAGCTTCATCCGTTCATCTGTAATGTAGGTTACATAGATAGTGCGGTGAGCAATGGCAAAATCAATCCCACACCATACCTAACGGCCTAACAGATAACCTAACCAAGGAGGGGTTGTAGAGGCTGCTTACCTCCTATGGGAGCCGACAACCACCCCAACACGACGAGGAGGACGAGACGAAGGGGAGAATCGGGTCCTGGCAGCGGAGATTGAAGTCGCCACGCCGCCCACATGCGGATCTGAGTCATTGCCACCAAAGGCAAGAACCGAGGTTAGGTTTATCGTGGCGCTAGAGGAGCGAGTAAAGGGGGGGTGCTAGATTTCGCGCCATCCCGCGCTAGCCAATTTCCTTCTCCCGGCATCTCTGCCCAGCTTCCCGGTGCAGTGTACGCCGTGACCCACTTTGGCGCCCGACTTAGCCTGACTCGTTGGAAATAGCTGATTCAAGCGTTTCTAGCGAGCCAGGCTCTGGGATGCTTTAAGGCACATGCAAGTGTGAGCCAGGCCTCCGTGTACCAAATGAGTTTTTCTACGCACCCAAGTGGGCCTATTTGGCGGTGGTGCACGATAGATATCTTTAATCTTCTTCCATTGAATTTATAGAAATGATACTTATAGCAACATATTTCAATGATCAGATGCATTTATCCATTATCTATTATATAATTAAAATAAAAGCAAAAAGCCATCACATTGATCCACACGAGCTAAATAAACTACTCTCTTGATTGTGTGTTTGTCCTATAACACACATGATTTACAAGTAAGCACAAAAGCCATATTAGTTTTGTATATGGTTAACACAGTGATTCTACCGGACCATGACATTCCTATCCCCACTATAGATTATGATTCTTGTAAACAAAATCCTCACATTTCCTGAACATATTTATTTTGTGCATAGCGTCATGGTGTTCTTGTTAAGTAGCATATGCGTCAGACTCTTGAATTGCTCCAAACATTGTTTACATGTGACATTTGAAATGTAGCTGAGAAAAATGGCTCAACAAATCATAAGCTCACGACATCATAGTAATAGGATTTGTGATGCATAAGTGTGTCAACTAATCTCTATTGCGATGTGTTTGACTGGTGGGTCATTTGATAAATTTTATAACAATTGAAGACATTAATAAATTAAGACTATGTGCATCAACCGATAGAGAAGCAGCGGCGTGAGGGGGGCTATGCCCTTCTCGGAAAGAAATGAATGACAAGGTCACATCCGCTCAATATTTTTCTTCATATTTTTAACATCATACATAAAAGGCAGCCGGAATTCTACAGCCACCAACCTTAATTGATGGAACACAACTCGTCGTGTTAGTTTGTGTTGACCCAAAACAATTATCTGATGGAAAAAAACTCATACCATTGGTTCAACACAAAACAAAGTTTAGAATAAGAAACAACACCACACAACACTAGCATTAGGCTCATCATATCCCGTGTACATGTGCACGAGGGTACTCTCTACTGCATGATGTGATCCGTTCATCTATATCGATGAAAAAGAAGCATTCACATGTGGATGGCCGCTGCCACAATTAGTTCAAGATGGCTCCACCAAGGTCTGGAGTAGAGGAGATGAATTGAGGAGACAAAGAGGAGGTTATAATCAGAAATCAATTAAAAGGAGCAAAGTAACCTCGTGTAAAATTCCAAGGATTTAGGAAGTCACATGTCGCCCAATTGAGTCCACTAATGTTTGTTAGACCTGCACGAATCGGATCACCACATCTTCATTCTTTGGACCGCAAGTAGAGCCGAACGCATGGCCATCGAAAGTAGCACAGGTTGCCTCTGATCTTAGAGGCAAAATGTCGCAACCATTGGAAGTCAAGAGGCCCAAAGTGAGATTTGCCTGTTTTTAGTTGTTCTAAGAGAGCTCGGTCCAAGAGGTGGCGTCTACAGGCGCATGAGCTCCTCAACGTGAGCTTCATGATACACTTGATTTTAGTTGCATTTCATCTCTACTTTCACGAAACCCATCCAACCTCTCACAACCAACAGAGGTGTAGAAGCCACAACCAGCAAGAACAAATTATGGTCAAGTCGGTACAAAGTGTCAAGGCATAAGTGCAAGGGTCAAAACCCACGAAGACGGAGCTCTAAGGTAGCTATGCATTTGTAGTGGATCCACATGTGAATGCCCCTCGACCATTTAAACTGTGAAACCTCTCTATGGTGATGCTACTTACTGCATGTTCCATTCCTAATGTCTCCAAATCCCAGTGTGTCCTAGTTCACTTGGTACTAACACATACATGACCACAAACTTGAACAAAAAAAAGAAAGTCTCATAAAGTGAGCAAGTGTAATAGGTGGTCGATGCTCTTCGACTAGCTTATATTACCATCTCTTCTGAGAGTGGTGTCTCCTACTTAAATTTGGTATCCACCTTTTAATTCTTTGCATTTGTTGTTGTACTTTGTACAAATTTAGTTGTGCCAATAATATACAGTTCACTCACTTCGAGCAATCTTAGTATTTATTTGATGAGAGCGCAATTACTAGCCTTTGGCATGTTCCATAGTAGACTTTCATCTCTTTAAATAAATTTATACGTTCAATAGTGATAAAAAGATATTAAAGCAACATATTTCAACATTCCAAAATTTTGTTAAGGTTCCATAGTGGTTCCATAGTCGATGCAAAGTCTTCTCTTTGTGGTCTGGTCCTCACTTCACACACGCTAGTCAAGTTGCCACCTACGGAAGGGAACTATGTAGGGATGATTTACCTTGCCGTGGTCATCCAATTCCATCCTCTACTATAAAATTTTGATTTGTCTTCCAAACCGTTAATTCAATTAGTGACTTGTCTACACCCGTTGTGCCCATTTTGATGAGAGCTTGAACAAAGATCTCACTATGTAATGAAAAAATCCAGCACCAACGGCTAGCCAACCATGATATGGTAGCTATCATGTGAGTAGTGAACGATTAACATGCACTAGTTTATATGTTGTACATATTGCGGTGCTACTCAAGTCTATAGAGTACAAAAGTGTCATCAAGAAATAAGAGATGTTACCATATCATGAATTACTATAATACCAGTCTTACATAGGTTGGAGTGACATTTAATACCTTGGTAACCAAGCTACTATAATCTAGTAACAATAGTCGCCATAACTAGAATATAACCTCTTAAACAAGTGACTACAAACATAACCACTAAAAAAACACAATGGAACATATGAAGATGGCATCTGTTTTGAAGATTTTGTTATGTCCACTCCTTCGCAGATGGTTCTGTCCATAAGCTGCCTACATAACAGGAATGGCCATAACTAAAAATATAACCAACCAACCAAAAGAAACTGCAAATTTGAAAGATGGTTGTGTCTGCATGCTACCTGCAAAACTTCTCAGTTGGAAATGCACCATGAAAATTAAATTAAATTCATGAGCTTGACCCCTCAGTCTCCTTCGCAAGACACCACGCGCAGGCACGAGCCGGGGGTGCTGGGCGGGAACGGCTAGGGTGGGAGGATAACTTGGCGGGAATGGGCACCTGCCCCGGTGAGAAAAGAACCCGTCGGACTGGTACATGCGGCATCGCTGCATTAATCATAGTTCATCCTTTGGGTGCATTACACACGATTAGCAAACGACAAATTAATAGTGTGCCGTTTTGAATTACTGTCCAGAAATGGGCAGACATTTTTTGTAAATTCCCAAAACTCTGGTTGAAGGAGCAATATATGCTACATTATAAATGAAAAGCAAAGATGCAATTTTGACTGTTATTTTCAGTACCTTCTTTACAATGGTACTATATTAACTAATCCTGTGAATTGTAGAAATGTTGCGGATGTATGAACGCTTAAAACCATGTGTGTAATTATCGTCTTAAGAGCTGCAGATTATGGGAACTCGGAGCGGTGGTGGTAATTGCAGTTGATTATATCAGAATTCTAACCGCCCTCTAAGGTGCCAATATAATCCTTCAACCCCCAATTCAATCGTCATTGCTCTTTTTTCTTCATCCCCGCTTCAATCGCCACATTCATCCCCCGCACATTCGCCCACACACTCTTCAATCTCTTGCAGCACAACCATGTAGTCCTTCTAGGATGGTCCATGGAAGAATCCAGACTCCTCCAGCGACAGCGAGGACAACAACCCCAATCCGGCCGCTATAAGATTGAGCACGAAACCATGACACTCGCCTTCCATGAGTCCACCGTCGAGCCCCAACCTCCAATATATCGAGTTCATGGAAGGGCCACCTCAGAGCCGGAGGAGGACAACGACAAGACGAACATGGAAAACCAGGAGGACAAAGACGAAGACTATGAGGAGGAGTGGTGAAGCAAGGAGGATAATGACATCAACGATCGAGACGATGCGACGGCGACAAAAAGCGACGGGTCGCTGAACGAAGCGTTCTTGCCAAGACGATGGCGTGGGGGCATCCAAGAAGAAGAAGAAGGACTAGACTATATACTTTGTTATCGTGTTCGCTTATATATTCCCCATGTTGATACTTCCTCACATTATATAGATGTAATGAATTTTGTGTTCTTACTAGTCTGGCTCTGTGTTCCTGTCGATCTTATATCTTCAAGCAGGTCTAGAGGATGATGTGCTCTTAATGCTAGGCCCCATTTGGTTTTCTTGTTTGACTGTGAACGCCAAATAGTTTCTATTAATGAAAATATAAGTTGATGCAATCGTATGGAGACTATATCCTAGAGTTGCTTTGTTGCTCTGCAGACAGAGGAGCAAGTCACATCAATGATCTATATAACGAGATTGTGAGCGATCGTTAACAGTTTTGCACACAGTTGTTTTATTTTATGGCACACAAGTTTTTTTTTACCGTTTGCGATGTCTGCATCGCACAAAATTAGGTATAAGGGTGTGCGATACGTCTTAGCTCCATTCCGCAATAGTGGAACAAGAAAAGCACCACACAACACAAGCATCACGCTAATTCCTCGTGGACTGTTGGTCTCCTAAACAGAGGGTGCCCTCTCAGGCCCAAATCTTCATTATAGTACGGAAGAAATAGAAAGCATAAAGTAAAATTTTGCATGGATGGTTATGACATAGCAACTACTCAATGTAAACTCCAGAAGACCTGCATGGAACTACTAAGGGTCTCTTTGATTCGCAGGATTCCAAAAACGTAGGAATAGAAAAAACGCAGGAATAGGAAAAATGTAGGATTAAGATTAGGATTAGAATGACATGTTCATTGGATCCTCATAGGATTTGAGTTTCTTTGATTGTATCACGGGGAAAACAAAGGATTAATATTTTCAAGAGGTTGCAGCGGATGCTAGAATTCCTATGAAATGTAGTACAAATGAATCCTTAGGAAGAATTCCTATAGGATTCAATCCTGCGAATCAAATGACCAACGTAGGAAAAATTCTTAAGGATTCTAATCCTTCAAAGATCTTATGAAAATCCTTTGAATTAAAGAGGCCCTAAAGCGCGTATTTGGCAACGGTTGGATCCACTCAATTGCTGAGAACAGTTAGAGTCGCTTGCTTTTAGTTGCCTGTCGTCTCTACTTACGCAAAAGTAACCCGAACTATCGCAACCAAACAGTGGAGCAGAGACGGAGGAGCACCCTCTTGTGTAGTGTTATAGGACTTGATAGCAGGCACATATATCAGCCACGCAGAGTCTGAGAAGTCATTTCCCACGAACACAAGGCACCAGCGAGCACAAGTTGTGGTGAGGCCGGTACAACTTTGAGCTGGCAATGATGTGAAGGTTCCGGAGCCATTTAGACACCTTTCTGCAAGGAAGTTTACTAGCAAGGCTGTCATTCCTAATGTCTCCAAATCCTAATGTGTCCTAATTCACCTGATACTAACATAGATATGGATAACCACACACGAGAAAACCCAGTGTGAATCCTCTTGTATAGTGAGCAAGCATAACATGTGATCGATGCTCTTCAGCTAGCTTATATATTACCTTCTCTCCTGAGAGTGATGTGTCGCACTTAAACCTGATATTCACCTTTTGACTTTTTGCATTGTTTTGGCGGGGATTTTTTGCATTTGTTGTTGTACCACGTATGATTTTAGTTGTGGCAATAATTTATATCGTCTCACTCACTCATAAAGAGTTCACAGCATGTTAGGACTTAGGACGCATGCCCTTACTAGCCTTAGGCAAGTTGCACGAAGATATAATTAACCTTCTTTACTTCAATTTGTAAAAGTGATGCTTATACAAGGCTTTGTTCTTTGGTGCAATACGTCGGCCTTTGGCGCCTCGTGCGCTACACACCGCTCTCCTCCACGCCAGACGTGCTCTCCTGGTGTTGGACCGCTTCTGGCACGTACTCGGCGAGTTCCTGCTACAAGGCTTTGTTCTTTGGCGCATGTGAAGACCCTCACTGGCGGCTCACCTGGCGTCCTTGAGGCATCTTAGCGTCAGGTTCTTCCTTTGGCTTGCCATACAAGACCGCTGCTGGACCGCGGAGCGACTTGCCCGCCATGGCTTGCCACACAAGGACTCTTGCGTGTCCTGCGATCAAGAGCTCGAGTCCATGCATCACCTCCTCGCAGCCTGCTCCTTCTCGCGTCAAGTTTGGCATGAAATCCTCGGTTGGGCTCGCTTGGCGTCGATCTCCCAAATGTCGACACCCCTTCCAGACTTGGTGGTCTTCCTGCCTCGACCGCCGCCGCCAGCACCGATTCGAAAAGGACTATCCTCCTCATCATCCTCACGGCGTGGTGGCTATGGAAACACCGCAACGTGCACCTTTGACCGAGCCACCCCTTCGCTCTCGCTGGTCTCCGACACCATCAAAGACGAGGCTCGCCTATGGGCAAAGACAGGCGCCAACGGACTGCTTAACATCATCCTGGCGGTAGTTGCTAGTGTAGGCGCCTAGGGCTGAAAGTGCAGACCCCATGTTTTAGTTTGCTCCAACGCTTGTGCACCATGCCTCTGCGTACATGGCCTTGTATGCGTTGTAATCCCATGCTACATTCTCCTTCTATCAATACAAAGATATGCAGCTTGCGTATTCGCGAAAAAAGTGATGCTTATAGCAACATATTTTGACCACCAGATGCATCTATCTATTATGTAATACTCCCTCCGTTCACAAATATAAGATGTTTTGATATTGCAAAACGAACTACATATGTGAGGAGCTAGCAGATCAAAAGTCGCCGAAACGCTTCCCGGGTCGCTCCTAGGGCGACTCCGAGGCCAACCCCGCCGCCCTGGACTACCTTACATCGCCATCCTTCCCTGCCGCTCTGGGAGGAGGCCGTTGATCTTGACGGCGGCAGCGGGGCTCTCCTTACGACTCTTTCTTCCTCCTCCATTGGCAGCGGCCTCCTCCCTGCCGCCTGTCTGTGATGCACGTGCATGGATCTCGTGCCGAAAATATATATTAGAGCACATGCACCCAGGCCCTCTCTATCTATACATCCATTTCCTGCTTTAAGATTCGTTGCAAATACATTTCTCTTTTCGTTTCTCCCACATAGAATATATCTTGAAGTTCAAACCTATGCAGCGTGGCAAAGCTTTCTGAGTAGAATCTAGGATAAATCGTTCAGATTTTTTTGTCAAACGTAAATATACAAAATACGTTTTGTTGATTAAAAAATCATATTTTTTAGTATTTATGTCGGACAAAAAATTCTGAAAGATTTATCCTAGATTCTAGTTAGAAAGCTTTGCCATCCTGCATAAGTTTGAACTTCAAGATATGTTCTATGAAAAAGCAAAAAGAGAAAATTTTATATAAAAACTTAGTTGTGTCGTACGGATCTTAAATCGATATTGGAGAGTTAGGATAGCGGGCAGGGTGCAAGTGCTCTAAAAATCCACGTCCATCTCGTGCCCTGTGTGGGTTGCGGCGTCAATCTGGCACGCGACCATCGGCGAGCACCACCGGTTGTGTCCTCCGACGAGCCGTACGGGTGGTGCTCCGGCGCGGCGGCTAGCACTGTCTAGGCCCGGATCTGGCTCAGTGCGAGGCCGTGGTGTGGGGTTGGCGCAGGCCATGGCGCTATGGCCGCTGCTGCGGCGTGCGATGGAGTGGTGCGGCGCACTTCCAGATCTGGGTTGTGCATGGCTTCTGGCTTCTCCATGCCCGGCTCGGTACGAGGCCGCCCATTGGCGTGCTGGGCCTGCCGAGTTGGGCTGCTTAGCTCATTGTGGCTCTCTGCTGGGAGAGGACCACGACGCTGAGGTGCTAGCGTTTCGCGCGTGCGGTGGCCGGGCGACGACACTGAGGCGGTCTGCTGGTGGTGATACAGATCCATTTGACTGCATGGTGGTGATTGCAGTCAGCTCCACGACGCGGAAGTGGACATCAAATGATCTTCTAAAAGGCTCGTCTCTCTAGATCTGGTGATTAACTTCAGCGATGAGCAATCAAATTATGGACGAAGACTTGGCGCAGAGCAATGGTTGTGAATTGACGGCGGTTGCATCGCAAGTAGTTGTTGGGATCGCAGAAAAGTGGTGACAAAACCACATCATTGATTTTGTTGGTGGTGCTATTCAAGCACCCGGTCTTGAGCTCCAGTGTGAAAGCATAGGTCATACCCAAGTTGGTTATACAGCGGTGGTGATGTTTTTTACGTTGTTACCTTGTTGAAGGCATTGCTCCGGATATGCTCGAATCGATTATTCAGGTGAAAACCTAGATTCTAGCCTTGTTGGTTGGATCCGTGACGATGTCGCTTGAGTGTCGCCCCCTTCTTGAAGGCGTTGTTGTTCAAGAACCTCGTCATACATGTAGTGTCATGAGATGGTTGGTGCGGATACATTCATTTTTGTAGTCTGCTGATCATGGATCTGATCACTTTGGGGGTTTTATTCTCGCCTACGCATACCTTTGGTCTTATATGACTTTGCTATGTGATGGTATGTTTTTGTGTGTGCGCATTGGTGTTGGTTGTGTGCATCCTAGCTTTGTAGAGGCCGGGTGTATGCTTTTTTGTTTGTATCCTCTTGATGCTTCATTTTAAGCAATTACAAATTCGCCCTTTTTCAAAAAAAAGGAACTACATATGTACTGAAATGAGTGAACAAATACACAAAAGTGTGTCTAATATACATCCGAATCAGAAAAAAGATAGAACATGTTATATTTGTGAAAGGAAGACCCACACCTGGCGATGGCTCGGGGCCTTCCACACGGCCGAGCTCGAGGCCATGGAGTACGACCGCTGGCAGGTCCGCTACCACGGCGCGGCGGCTCGGCTCAATTTCCCCCCAGGCACAGCTCCGGTCCACCTCATCCCGCCGGAGCCGGGGGTGGTGAGCTCGACTATGGCACGAGAGGACCGCGAGGCGAGGGAGTGCCTCGAGGCCGAGGCCACCGATGAGGCCTATGCAAGAGCTCCGTCGGGAGCACCCGGAGCTCGTGAGGCACAACGGATGATCTTTGCCGATGCGGCGGCGAGGTTATCATTATCTCTGGTGGCCGAGGTCAAAGGCGGCGGCGGATGGCGGCGAGGTGGGCGGCAAGGCCGAGAATATCAACGTCGACAAGTGGAGGAGTATCTTCCTCAACGACCCCGACGACAACACAAACCCGGACCCGGCTCTCGGCACACCGTACTTGACGAGGAAGAATTTGATGGAAATATGCCCTAGAGGCAATAATAAAGTTGTTATTATTATATTTCCTTATTCATGATAAAGGTTTATTATTCATGCTATAATTGTATTGACCGGAAACTTAAATACATGTGTGGATACATAAACAAATACCGTGTCCCTAGTGAGCCTCTACTAGACTAGCTCGTTGATCAAAGATGGTTAAGGTTTCCTAACCATAGACATGAGTTGTCACTTGATAACGGGATCACGTGATTAGGAGAATGATGTGATGGACAAGACCCATCTGTTAGCTTAGCATATGATCGTTCAGTTTATTGCTATGCTTTCTTAATGTGAAATACATGCTCCTTCGACCATGAGATCATGCAACTCTCGGATACCGTAGGAATGCCTTATGTGCTATCAAATATCACAATGTAGCTGGGTGATTATAAAGATGCTCTGCAGGTATCTTCGAAGGTGTCTGTTGAGTTGGCATGGATCGAGATTGGGATTTATCACTCCGTGTATCGAAGAGGTATCTCTGGGCCATCTCGGTCATACACATCATAAGAAGCTTGCAAGCAAAGTGACTAAGGAGTTAGTTGCGAGATGACGTATTAAAGAACGAGTAAAGAGACTTGCCGGTAACGAGATTGAACTAGGTATGGAGATACCGACGATCGAATCTCGGGCAAATAACATATCGGCAGACAAAAGGAATTGCGTATTCATACATCTTCGTCGTATCTATAATTTTTGATTGTTCCATGCCAATATTATTCAACTTTCGTATACTTTTGGCAACTTTTTATATTATTTTTGGGACTAACATATTGATCCAGTTCCAGTGCCTTCCTATTTGTTGCATGTTTTATGTTTCATGAAACCCAATATCAAACGGAGTCCAAAGCGGTATAAAAGCAGACGGAGAATTATTTTGGAATATTTGTGATTTTTGGGAAGTAAAATCAACGCCGAGACGGTGCTCGTTGGGGATATAACTATTTGTGTAAGCCACCCGGGGAGGGGCCGGGTTACGCAAATAAGACTCATCGTGAAGAAGCCCAAAGACCAAACACGAAGATGGCGGTTCAATAAGGGTCTAAGGCCCACAGTGACTTAAGGCCCATAGTGATAAACCGCCATGATGGCATGACTTGTATCATAAGGTAGATTTAACTAGTCACCGAGCCGGACACTGTTTATGAGCCGGCCGGGACTCTGTAGGCCGCAGGGCGTCCCCCGTGTATATAAGGGGGCGACCCGCTGGCGGCTTAGGGGAAGAAACAACTCCTCGAGACCCGGGCATAGCATATCTCGCTCCCTGGTTATCGAAACATCAAGCAATACCAACCCAACTAGACGTAGGCCTTACCTTCACCGTAAGGGGCCGAACTAGTATAACTCTCTTGTGTCCTTTGTCCCGATTAACCCCTTTAAGCTTCCTAGTTGCGATGGCTCCACGGCTAAGTCCTTGCAAAAGGACATCTGCCGTGACAATCCCACGACAGATGGCGCCACCATGGGGCCAGCGCACGGTGGATTTGAGTTCTTGAAGGGCAGCTCAAGGGCTCAAGGGATACGTAGTTGGCCGGATGACCAAGAGTCGTCGCGGCAAGATCTACATCGACGACGAAGGTTGGGGCCCCGACGCCGGCTCAATTGAGTACGGGTACCGGGTCCCCTTTGGCGGAATCCACGTCTTCATCGGTCGGATTGGTGAGTGGGGCCCTGAGCCGGACAACTGCACCGACCTCGTCGAGACGGCTCAGTGTGCGAGACCCGCCCGAGCTCAACCCGTCATAAAGCATGCCTTCGTGGGCTACGTCCATGGAGAGGAACTTTCTGAAGGATCTGAAGATGGCGGTGAGACGGCCGACCTCTCGAATGGTGACTCGTCCGCCGGTTCAACAGGTTCGTTGTATCAAGTGCAAGATGGCGTGCTTGGGGGCTGTTCCGACGGCTCCAGTATTCCGGACCCCTATGAGCCGCCAAGCTGGGCAGGAGTCTTCATGGCTGGGACTCAACCCGGCCAAAACTCTACGGCTGCTGCGGCAATAACAACCGGGCCAGGAGCGACCGGGGCAGGATGCCCCAATAAGCGCCCTTGGCTCGAATCTTGATGGATCTCATGGATAAGCTTATGGCCACCATTAACCGCCACGGTTATTCCTGCAAATCAAGATGAACATAACGCGGAGGTGGCACAGGTGCGTGAAGTGATAGCTCAGGCCAAGGAGGCCTTGGAAGCTGAGGACACCAGGTTAGCTACAGAACGAGCGGCTTTGGATGCACGGCGCAGCGAGCTCCATCGAGAGGCTTTCCAGCAATATGAGCTTGAACGCATCTAATGAGGTAATGAGAAGGAGGCACCTGTAAAACTCAATCCCGTTTGCCTCCGGTTTAATTACCTTGAACCTCTTTGCTACACCCGGTGCCGGGCCCTAGCAACCCGCCCGAGGCAAATCAGTTCACAACAGCCGAGCGGGAGGACCGGCTCAGCTTCGAGAGATGGCACCTCCTCATGGGAGTATGGCCCCGCCTCGCTATGTACCACCAATACCACCGGTCACTTTTCCAACCCCATTGAGAACTTAATCGCAGCGTCGGTAGCGTTTGGCGGCTCTCCCGGTGGGACGGTGATGATCTGATAGCGGTGGAGACCGGAGGATCGAGAACTTGTTCGAGGCGGCCCTGGCAGCGACAAAGAGACTTATTCTTACAGCCGGGACAGGATTCACTCAACCCCTCCACCTTGGTTAGCACCGCCTCGTCAAAACCGGAGTCCGAGTTACAGCAGGCACATGGAGTCAGAAGCTTTGTCAAGCAATGCCCAGCGTCGTAACCGGCCTGGTGGCTATAACCCGGTGCAAGACCGAATACGCCGTCGAGGACGAGCGGACGGCTGAGCTAAGCGGCTCAACAAAGCGGCTCATCAAGATCTCCCAGTATCCGACGACTTCTGTTGGAGCAGGAGTGGCCACTAGAACCGGCGGTGTTCCTTGTTTGGTCTGCGGCTACGTGGGATGTACGTCTGCCCAAGGACTTCAAGGGACCTCGAAAGGTGCCGAATTACACGGCCGACTTACAGCCCGGAGCATGGATCGAAAGTTATGAGATGGCCATGGAGCTATTGGAGGTCGGCCGACGCAGCAATGGCTAAATACTTCACCATGATGTTAGACGGAACGGCCCGGTCTTGGTTAAAGGGTTTGCCGCCCAATTCCATTAGCTCATGGGCAGAGCTAAAGGCCCGGTTTATCCAGAACTTCAAGGACACTTGCAAGCAATCTATGTCAATTGTGGACTTGACCAATTGTAAACAGGAGGAGGGTGAATCCACAACCCATTGGGTGCGCCGGGTCAAGGAAATAATACACTCGTCTGATAAGATGGATGCCGGCTCTGCTGTCCTCATGTTGGAGAAAAATTGCCGCTTTGAGCGGTGAGGCAATCGGGGCGCCTTAAGCGTGATTGCAATGATATGGGTACGCTGATGGCGGCTTTAGTCAAATCTGGCCGATTCTGATAGTACCAAGGATCCCAGCGTCGATGAGGAAAAGACAGGTAAGGGAAAGAAGAAAGGCAATGGAAAGGGTCAGCAGCATAACCCGACAAATCAAGGAGGCAACAAAGCGTAAAGGCGAGGTAACCCGGAGTTTGTGGCCAATGCCAATGCACGTAGTAACAATCAGAGACGTAAGGAAAACCGCCCCCTCGATCCTGGCGGGTCGTGCCCATCTCTTGAGCAGCTTCTCAATGAGCCTTGCCCGAGACACGGCACCCGGGAACGACCCGCCACCCACTTATGGAAAGACTGCGCGATCATGAAGGCTTTCAAGAATTCCAACATGTTTGATGGCAATCATGGATCAGGCGGCGGTTCAGGGGCCAGCGGCTTTCATGGCCCGGGCGGCGGTTCAAGTTCCGGCTTTTAGGGAAGTCAAGGCGGCTATAATCAACAACAGCCTGGTCAAGGGGGACAACAACAGCAGCAGTCGGGTTATCAAAGCCATCTGAAGCAACTGAATAGTGGGCAGTATCATGTGTTCACTACTAGTTTATGCAAAGCGTGACGGAAAAGGTTCGTAAAAGGGTCAGAATTACATTGAGCCGGCAGTTCCCCGTTACTTGAGGTGGTCAAAGCAGCCTATTGTATGGAGCAGGGAAGATCACCCGCCCCGGGTTGATAATCTGGGTCAATTAGCTTTGGTGGTGGCACCTCAGGTTGGTGGATATAAATTTACCAAGGTACTCATGGACGGAGGTAGCAGTATGAACATCCTCTATTACGAGACCTTTCGACGCATGGGCTTGACTGACAAGGATTTAAGGACGTCCAACACCGTTTTCCATGGGGTGGTGCCTGGTAAGTCGTCATACCCGGTCGGTAAGATCGATTTGGAGGTGGCCTTTGGAGATGAATATGATTCGAGTGGTGAAATTAACGTTTGAGGTAGTCAAAATCAGGAGCCCATATCATGCTCGTTTGGGCGGCGGCTTATGCCAAGTTCATGGCACGGCCGTGTTATGTTTATCGCAGCTCAAGATGCGGGTCACAAAGGCACCATCACCGTGCATGGGAGTCGAAAGGTAGTCTTGGAGTGTGAAGAAAGCGTAGCGGCTTATGCTGGAGTCTGTTTGTGCAGCGAAGAGCTACAGTTTTATCAAAGTAATGTTGACCCGGCGGATATGACCTCTTTGAAGAAACCAACTACAGAGCATGACCCGGCATTGAAGTTTAAATCGGCCGCTGAAACAAAGCTTGTTGACTTTACTCCAGGCGACTCTTCCAAGCAGTTCAGCATCAGTGCTAACTTGGATCCTAAATAGGAAAGCGCGCTCATCGAGTTCATCCGTGAGAACCGGGACATCTTTGCATGGAAACCTTCTGACATGCCGGGTGTCCCGAGAGAACTCGCTGAGCACACTCTTAATATTGATCCGAAGTATAAGCCGGGCAGGCAATTTCTTCGACGGTTCAATGAGGAAAGACGGAAAGCTATTGGAGAGGAGGTCGCCCGGCTCTTAGCGGCTGGGTTCATTGTTGAAGTTTTCCACCCGGAGTGGTTGGCTAACCTGGTGCTTGTACTCAAGAAGAACGGCACCTGGCGGATGTGTGTGGATTACACGGACTTAAATAAAGCTTGTCCAGCTGATCCCTTTGCCCTCCCCCGTATCGATCAAATCATTGATGCTACGGCGGGTTGCGAGCGGTTGAGCTTTTTAGATGCTTACTCTGGCTATCATCAGATCAAAATGGCAGTTAAGGACCAGGAGAAGACGGCTTTCATCACTCCATTTGGAGCCTTACGCTATGTATCTATGCCATTTGGGCTCAAGAGTGCCCAAAGCGACTTATCGAGAGATGTGTACCAAACTGTCTCCACAGTCAAATTGGGCACAATGTTCATGCTTATGTGGATGACATCATGGTGAAATCTAGGAGAAGGAAACTTTGATATCTGATTTAAAGGAGACCTTTGATAATCTTCGGTTTATAAGATGATGCTTAACCCGGACAAGTGTGTGTTTGGTGTACTGCGGGCAAGCTTACGGGCTTTACGGTCTCAAACAGAGGCATTGAAGCTAACCCGAGAAGATCAAGGCAATCACTTCCTTGGCTAAACCGGCATGCATCAATGATGTTCAGCGATCGGGTCGTGGTTGCTGCTTTAAGCTGGTTCATAAGCCGGTTAGGTGAGAAGGCCCTGCCGCTGTATCAGATGATGAAGAAAATGGACGCTTTTGTCTGGAGTGATGCTGCTAACGCTGCCTTTGAAGATTTAAAGAGGCAGTTATCTGAGCCGCCGGTCCTTGCGGCTCCCATGGATAGAGAGCCATTACTATTATATGTGGCTGCTAACGCCCGAGCATTAGGTCGGGCGTTGCGGGAACGGGGTACCCAGACTTGCACACTGCGGCCTGTGGCGTGGCTCAAGGGGTGGCCCAAAGACGGCCCATCTTCATCAAGACAAGCTCAAGACCCTCGCGAGGGGCCAAGCCTCATGGGCGGACTGACAGAAGCCTCCTCGAGCACGCAGCCTCGTCGCCAGTTGGCTCACAGGAGGCGGAGAGATCAAGGCGGGTACCTCACGAGGTGCCCATGATGCAAGCCATGACGACCAAGAGGCGCCCGGTGAGCGCCAACCCAGCAGAGTGTCCTTGTTTCCTCTTTGGTGCAAAGGAGGCAAGCGCAAGCGAGAGCATGAAGCAAAGGCAGCCATTTCGGTGCAACAAGACCAAGACCAACACAACGGCAGGAAGGAGGTCATCGTGGAGCCCAAGCCAGCGTCATCGTCAGAGCCTTTGGCGGCCGAGACCAACTTTAGTCGGGATAAGTGTACTACTGTTCCCCTTCAAAATGGCCAACTGTTGGCGCCCTTCCCACTAAATATTTGGGTAGAGGCCCAGGGCCTCCGCCTATAAATAGGACTAGCCACACACTGGGTAGGGACTCGTTGTGGCATATTGGATCGAGAGAGAGAGAGAGAGAGAGAGAGAAGCGACCAGAACTCCCCACAGCAGTTAAATCGCATTCCGGCCAAGAAACAGACCCTCATGAGGCTATTCTTCCTTGTACTGTTCATCATCAGCCCACAGGGCAATCCACCACACACCACACACCTTTGGAGTAGGGTGTTACACCACAATGGTGGCCCGAACCAAGATAAACATTGTGTCCCTTGTGTTGCTCTTTGAGTAGTTTAGATCCTTGCGGCGACGAGGTGCAGGTTGGTATTGGGTGAGATCTCCAAGGCACCCCGAGTTCGAACCTAGAGGGTCTCTCTGAACCCGAAATCCGACATTTGGCGCACGGTAGGGGTGCGGAAGCTTTCCTTCCGCCGACCAGCTCTTCGCCAACATCGCGATTCACCTTCCTCGATGAGCGGGCGCCGCTCACCTGGGTCGCCAGGCCGCTTGGCCGGGGGCTCGAGCCTGGCCCCAGCCTTATGCAGACAGGTGCAATGGCCAACAAGTTCAAGCCGGAGGCGCCTGCCAAGCACGGCATCGACCGATCCACCGCCTTCCTGCGGTGTAGGAGGAGGCCGTCCTCAGCAGGAGGCGACGACAGGGTCATGGCTAACTGGCTTCCCATGGCCCTCACCGGCGCCCCGCGCATGTGGCTGCTCCACCTGCCAGCGGCTTCCGTGGCCTCTTGGGAGGAGTTGCGCAACCTCTTCCTCGCCCAGCACGCTGCGCCGGCGCCCCCGGTCGTCGCAGCTCTCCTGGGCGGCTCGCAGGCGCCACCTTCAGGCCGCCACGTCAAGCCATTCGTCCGCCAGATCAGCGCTGCTCCATGCGGCAGGGGGCTCCCCCAGGTCAGTCAGCGCCCAAGGCCGATCTGGCCTTCAGCTCGGAGGACCACCTCCAACACAACCTGCTTTCGGGCGCGCTCCCAATGCATGCACCCCCACCATCTGCCAGGTGGCCGTCACTAGGACTCTCATCGACGGCGGCGCGGGCCTCAGCATGCTCTTGGTTGAAGCCTTCAGCCTCCTCCACATACCGCCGGAGCGGCTTCAGCCTAGCAGGCCCTTCTTGGGCGTCGGAGGTGGTTCAGCCGGCTCCCTGGGGCAGATCCGTCTCCCGGTGACCTTCGGCACCTACGACAACTTCCGCATGGAGCTAATCAACTTCGACGTCTCCCCCATCGGCCTCCCGTACAACGCCATCCTCGGCTGCCCAGCACTAGCCCGATTCATGGCCGCGACTCACCCAAAGATACAACCTCATGAAGATGCGAGCAACGGGCATCCTCACCGTGTCCGGAGACGCCGAGGATGCGTTGCAAGTGCTCAAGCTCGTCTTCAAGGCTGCGGTGGCGGCACAGCCCGCCGACTCAGACGCCCCTGAGCCCAAGGGGGCTGCGCCGGCCAAGAAGAGGCAGCTGTTCACCCAAGACAAAGGCGGAAACCAAGCGAGAATCTTGGTCGACGAGGATGGGTCCACTAACGCCACCTTCACCATAGGCGCCAACCTCGAGCTCCGGCAGGAGGAGGCCACTGGTCAAGTTCTCTGCTGCGAATAAGAAGGTATTCGCATGGGAACCTGATCAGTTGGCAGGGATCCCGAGAGGCGTAATCGAGCACCACCTCAACGTGTGCCCCAACGTACGCCCCGTGAAGCAGAAAGCGAGACGGCAGTCCACTGAAAAGCAGGCTTTCATCGTCCAAGAGACCCGCAAGCTAGAAGCAGCAGGGGGCATTCGCGAGGTCCGATACCCAGATTGGTCGGCTAACCCGGTTGTCGTGCCAAAGAAAGGGGGGAAGGAACGCATGTGTGTCGACTTCACCAACCTCAACAAAGCCTGCCTGCAGGATCCATTCCCGCTCCCTCGTATCGATCAGCTCGTCGATTCCACCATCGAGTGCGACCTGTTATGTTTCCTGGATGCCTTCTCTAGCTATCACCAGATCAAGATGGCGGTAGAAGGCGTGGAAAAAGCGGCTTTCGACCCGTGTGGAGTGTACTTTGCTACACATGCATGCCGTTCGGGCTGCAACGCCTTGAGCGACCTTTCAGCCGATCGATGCACATCACCTTGGGTCCGCAGCTCGGGAGGAATGTTGAGGCTTACGTCGATGACATTGTGGTGAAGTCTCGGGAGGCCAAAACCACGATACAAGACCTGGAGGAAACCTTCATGAGCCACAACGCAGTGAACCTGCGGCTCAACCCGGAGAAGTGTGTGTTTGGGGTCCCCTCAGGCAAGCTCTTGGGCTTCCTCATGTCCCATCGGGGCATCGAGGCTAACCCGGAAAAGGTCAAGGCAGTCGAGGACATGAGCCCACCGAAGACCCTCGTGAGAAATCTGCAGAAGCTCATCAAGCGTGACCGCACTAGGGCGCTTCATCTCCAAGTTGGGGAACGAAGCGCTACCCTTCTTCAAGCTAATGAAGAAAAAGGGCCCCCTTGAATGGACCGAGGAGGCCGACAAGGCTTTCCAAGATCTCAAAAGGTACTTAACCAGCCCTCCAGTAATGGTGGCTCCGCGCCCCCAAGAGCCCCTGGTGCTCTACCTTGCAGCCACCCCCTACTCTGCCAGCGCAGCCCTGGTGGTGGTTAGGGAGGAGCGTCGGACCGAAGCCGCGGCAGCTGCCCGGGTCAAGGCGAAGCAGGATCAAGGGGGCCTCACAGAGACCACTACCACAGCCGGGAAGGATCAGCCGCCGCAGGGAAGCGCACTCGGAACAGAAGAGACCCCTCCCCCTGGCGACCAGCCACTTGGGGCTCCACTGTCTCAGGAGGCGCCACGGCCTCCGGAGGACGCCAACAACACCAACACTCCCAACCTCGTCGAACACCACAATGTACTTCGGCCAAGATCATTGTTGCGGGATGCGAGGGCGCGGTACCCATGCCCCGTAAACTCCTCCCAGCCGCTCTTGGTGGCTTCAAGCGCCAAGTCTGCGGCACTATTTTCAGGGGCCATCCCGTCAAGGTTGTCTCGGTGTACCCCTTGGAAAGGGTGCTCAGGAGCCCCAACTCAGCTGGAAGAGTCGCTGCCTGGAACATCGAGTTGCAAGCATTCCATCTAGAATTCAGCACCACCAGAGTCATCAAGGGAGCCGTGCTAGCGGACTTCGTGGCGGAATGGACGGAGGCGCCGGGCCTCAAAGCTGATGAGGATCGATCCCTCTCCCCGGGAAGCGAGGCACCGGACGGTTGGATCATGTAGTTCGACAGGCGTTCTCCGAGACCGCGGCTCGGGGAGCTGGCACAGGTTTATATCTCCTACTCAAGACAAGCTCTACTCGCCGCAGCTCTGTTTCCAAAGACGGAGAAAAGGTCTCCAACAACATAGCGGAATATGAGGGCACGATAGCAGGCACAGAAGGCCGCGACTGCCCTGGGAGTGAAGCGCCTTACCATCAAGGGTGATTCGCAACTCCTCGTCAACTTCTCCAACAAAGTATACGAGCCAGGGATGAGCACATGGAAGCCTACCTCGCAGAGGTCCGCAGGATGGAGAAGCAGTTCTGGGGACTAGAGTTGCAGCATGTGCCTCATGGCACCAATCAAGAGGCTGACGACATCGCCAAATGGGCATCCAGGCGGCTACCTCAGAGCCCAGCGTCTTCGAGGAGCGGCTCTTCAAGCCTCGGCAACACCATATTTGTCAAGCACGATGCAGCCTCGGGAAGAGCTCCCACCACCTGCCTCGGAGCCCGGGTCTGCGTGGCCCGGCCTCGGGAGCGCGACTGCTCCGAACGCTGGAGCCTCGGGAGGGATGTTGAATCATAGAGCTCCGGAGCTACCTGACGCAAGGGACCTTGCCGGAAAAGGAGGAGGAAGCGGAGCGTGTGGCACGGCAAGCCACGGCGTACTGCATCAGGGATGGAGAGCTCTACCGGAAGCGACCAAATGATGTGTCCCTGCATTGCATCTCCAGGGAGCAAGGGAAGGAGCTGCTGGCGGACATACACGGTGGAGATTGTGGGCATCATTCGTCATCCACGGACCCTCGTTGGCAAAGGCGTTCCCTTGCAGCGGTTTTATTGGCCCACTGCGCTCAATGATGCCGTGGAACTGGTGAAGGCTTGCGAGGCCTGCCAATTCCATGCCAAGCAGATCCATCAGCCGGCGGGAGGTCTGCAAACTATACCCCTCTCGTGATCATTCGCAGTCTGGGGGCTGGATATCCTGGGCCCGTTTCCTCGGGCGCCAGGAGGCTATCATTACCTCTACGTCGCCGTGGACAAGTTCACCAAGTGGACTGAAGTGGAAGTCGTCCGCACCATCCCTGCAGGTTCTGCGGTCAAGTTCATCAAGGGCATCGTGAGCCGGTTCGGGGTGCCGAACCGCATCATCACCAACAACGGTTCGCAGTTCACCAGTAACCTCTTCAAAACATATTGTGCTAACCTTGGGACGCAGGTATGTTACGCTTCGGTAGCGCACCCGCGGAGCAACGGTCAGGCCGAGCGGGCCAATGCAGAGGTCCTAAGGGGCCCCAAAACCAGGACGTTCAAGAAGAAGCTGGAGGCCTGCGGCAGAGGCTGGTACGACGAGCTTCAGTCCGTGTTGTGGTCCATCCGCACGACCGCGACCAAGCCGGATCGGGCGAGACCCCGTTCTTCTTGGTCTATGGAGCTGAAGCAGTCCTCCCTCACGAGGTCAGCGTCGCTCCGCATGGGTCCTGGCGTTCGGCGAGGCGCAGCGGGGCGCCATGCGGGGACCGGACCTCGTGGCCGGGGAGGAGCATCGTCGAGAAGCAGCCTTCGAGCGGCGAGGTACCAACAAGCACCGCGGTGATATCACCGCCGCAACATTACGCCCCAGAACTCTTGAGGTAGGGGACCTCGTGCTCAGACGGGTTCTCTCCAGGGAGGGACTGCATAAGCTTTCTCCCATGTGGGAGGGCCCGTTCAAGGTTGTTCATGTTTCGAGGCCCGGATCCGCATGCTTGGAGATTCAGGAGGGGGTGCCCGTCCAGAACGCGTGGAACATCCAGCGGCTCCGGAGGTTTTACCCCTAAAAAGGCCCGGTGCCTGTGAAGAAGGCAAAAACGCCTCGCGGAAGCTTATCTTTCCGAGAAAGGCCGGTGCTTGTGAAGAAGGCAAACGCTCGTGAAGCTTATCTTTACGAGAAAGGCCCGGTGCACGAAGAAGGCAAACACCGTGAAGCTTATCTTTACGAGAAAGGCCCGGTGCACTGTGAAGAAGGCCAACGCCGCTGTGAAGCTACGCCACCGTGACACTCTCACGTAATAATGAGTTGGGGCTGTACACGCCCGAGTCTCCGGAGCGCCGGACCTCAGCCTGGGGCTCCCTCCACGCCAGATGGCAGCACTTAGCTCCGCCTTTGGTGAGAAGACGTCGAAGACTAGATTAGGTGCCGGACGCGGCTTTTTTCATTTGCTTTCTGCGGTTGGCTTGTTCATTCTCATTTGAAGTGTTATTGAAGGTGTTGCCGTCTTTGGCTTGCGACTCTTTGCCTTCTTCGCTCTCCTACCTTGATTTCTCTCGCGCAAGTCTCGCGAGGGAGCAACGCAGGCATCCTCGCGAATGTTTTCTGTTCCTACTGTTTGAGGCTTCCCTAACCGGGTTCGCTACGGGAGCTCCCCTCCAGTCCGTGCCCCACGGGCACCACGACGCAAACACAGGACCTAGGTCGGTCGCCTCCACGACTGAGGCCGGAAACTACCTCTCTTGGCTAATTTTTGCAGGGCAGGAAGCGTTCGACAAGACCCTGGCCTCGGGAGGCGAAGACCACGACAGGTCGCCCCCAAGCTAAGTAATTTCTCACGCCTTGGCGTGTGATGGCAAGCCTAATATGAAAGTAGCAAGCAGACGATAATTAAAAAGCAACAGTCAAGTCCGAGCACGCCACCGCTGAGCCCTACCCACCGCCTCTTCTTTGCGCAGGAAAGGAAAATAACAAGGCAGCGCAGCTCGCTCAACACCAACTTGGCGGCGGCTCGAACTGCCTCCCGGAGCTCAGCGGACTCCCTCTCACGCTTCACCGAGGCGCAACGGCGGGCGGACGCGCTACCTCCCCTCCAGGCGGGCGCGGCCGCAGGCTGAGTCACGACCACCGCTGGAGGAGCCGCTGTCCAAGAAAAGTCGGCTGAAGCTTGACGAACCCGGCGCCCGCCAACCACGCAGCGCCCGCCATCTTCGTCCGTCGATCATGCGGGACTAGGCCCACGGCCGTGGTCGTCGTCCTTGGGGCAGCATCCGGCGCGGCGACCGTCTTCCCCGAACACCCTCACGTAGAGGGTGGCGTTGCCGTCGAACTTGAAATGCAGGGTGCACCGCCCGGCTCGAGACCTCATGTGGCAAACGTTTGCCGGCCAGCGGGTCAGGGCCACGCTCCACGTGGCGGAGACCTCAGTGAAGCCAGGAGGCCCGGCTGCGACAACCGTCCGCCTGGAGCAGAGGCGCCCAGGCGCCCGGCCGGAAGTTCACCTAAAAGGAAGCGGGTAAGCTGTAGCCGTGTCTTGGTTGGTTCCGCCGACCACCACGACAAACTCCGCAGCACCTCTGCCAAATGGAGCCAGCAGCCTAGGGGGTGGCCATCCAGAAGCGCCCCCATCAACGGCACGACGCCCATCGCCAGCAGGAGAGATCGCCTCCACGGCGCGAGAAGCCCTTCTGCAGAACCCACAGGGTGCTTGCAAGGGCGGCCTCGACCAGCTGCTAATGGCTGGGAGAGTCAGAGCTCCACTGGCGGGCCTTTCCCTTCTCCGTGGCCGAGAACCTCTTGGCGGAGCCATGGAGAAGAAGGAGAAGCGAGAAGAGGCAATTTGGAAGGGCACGCGCCATCCCGCATTTTATAACCGGGGAAGGCCAACCGTCGACCTCCACGATCACAGGTAATCATGACCCACCTTGCATGCAGGGACTTGTCAATTCGCGCAGTCGCCGAGGCGTCGTGGGGAAGCAGGGGCGCCCACGTCCAACCAACCGTCGCGCGGCGCCCAAGACCGCAGGCTATTAGGGCCCGCGGCGCTTCGCACTTGCCCCTTCGTTTCTCCGCCAAGCCAAGTCCAGGCGCGCCTTGGGCTCGGGCTCTGTCGGCGTTAAGGGAACGGGGTACCCAGACTTGCACGCCCTCGGCCTGTGGCGTGGCTCAAGGGTGGCCCAGACGGCCCATCTTCATCGGCACAAGCTCAAGACCCTCGCGAGGGCCAAGCCTCATGAGGCGGACGACGAAGCCTCCTCGAGCACGCAGCCTCGTCGAGGCTGGCTCGCGAGGAGGCGGAGAGATCAAGGCGGGGTACCTCACGAGGTGCCCATGACGCAAGCCATGACGACCAAAGGGCGCCAGTAGCCAGCCCGCTGCCAAGTGTCCTCTCGTTCCTCTTTGGTGCAAAAAGAGGCAAGCGCAGCGAGAGCATCAAGCAAAGGTAGCCATTTCGGTGCAACAAGACCAAGACCAACACAACGGTAGGAAGGAGGTCATCGTGGAGCCCAAGCCGGCGTCATCGTCTGAGCCTTTGGCAGGCGAGGACGAACTTTAGTCAGGATAATTGTACTTGATGTTCCCCTTCAAAATGGCCAACTGCTACGCCCTTCCCGCTCAATATTTGGGAAGAGGCCCAGGGCCTCCGCCTATAAATAGGACTAGCCACCCGCAGGGTAGGGACAGGTTGGGGCATCTTGGATCCAGAGAGAGAGAAAGAGAGAGAGCGACCGAACTCCCCCTAGCGTATCTTCGCACCAGCCAAGAACAGACCCTCGCGAGGCTGTTCTTCCTTGTATTGTTCATCATCAGCCCCTGAGGCAATCCACCACACCACACACTGGAGTAGGGTATTACACCACAATGGTGGCCCGAACCAGTATAAACATTGTGTCCCTTGTGTTGCTCTTCGAGTAGTTTAGATCCTTGCAGGCTGACGAGGTGCAGGTTGGTAGGGGTGAGATCTCCGCGCACACCCCGTAGTTCGAACCTAGAGGGTGCAGCCGAACCCGAAATCGACACCGTCGGTGTTGCTATCGTGGTGGAAGGAAAGGAGGTGGCAAGGAGCATCCAGTTCAACGGCCGGTTACTACATCAGTGAGGTGCTCATTGAGTATAAGCAAAGGTATCCACATTGGCAGAAACTTGTTTATGGAGTATTTATGGCAAGTCGGAAGTTGAAGCAGTACTTCCAAGGTCATCCTATCACTGTGGTAAGCTCTGCCCCCTTAGGAGACATCATACAGAATAGAGAGGCCACAGTGGACTAGTCGCCAAGTGGGCCATTGAGCTTGGGCCTCATGGTTTGAAATACATGCCTCGACCGCTATCAAGTCTCAAGCCACGGTGGATTTTATGAATGATTGGACAGAGTTGCAGGCACACGAGGAGAAGCCGGATAACACATATTGGACTATTATTCACTTTGATGGATCCAGGCAGTTTGGAAGGCTCGGGGTTGGAGTTGTTTGAACTTCCCCTCGAGGTGACAAATTTTGTTATGTGCTCTGGCTTATGTTTCCTTGTACTAACAATGCAGCTAAGTACGAGGCCTTACTCCATTGTCTCTGGATGGCCAAGGAGATGAATTTGAGCCGGGTAAGGTGCTTGGGCGACTCAGATCTTGTAGCTCAACAGGTGTCAGGCACGTGGGACTCCAAGGATCCCCTTATGGCGGCTTATCGCCGTGAATTTGATGTTGTGGCTGGGCACTTCAAAGGTTATCAAGTGGAGCACATTGATCGGAGGAAGAATGAGGCGGCTGATGCTTTAAGCCGGCTGGGATCTCGGCCAGAAGCGGTGCCGCCTAACACCTTTCTCGATGTTTTGCATAACCCTTACATCAAAGTGCCTCTGAGAGGAAGAGCTTGCGATTGCGGACACGGAGGCACACGGTGGTGGCAGCTCTCCACGTTATCCCGGATTGGACAGTCCCATATTTGGCTTATATGACCCGGGGGGAGTTGCCTGAGGATGAGACTTTGGCGAGACAAATCATCAGGCGGTCCAAATCTATGACAATTGTTCATGGCGAGTTACACCACCTTGATATTCTTGAGGCGTTTCAACGTTGTGTGTCGCTGCGGAGGGTCGTGAGATACTTCGTGAGATCCATGAAGGAGATTGTGGTCATCACGCCGGCTCAAAATCTCTGGTGGCCAAGGCTTTCGTCATGGTTTCTATTGGTGACGGCTCATGCCGATGCGTGGGATCCGGTTAGCAAATGTGACGGATGTCAAAAATTCTCACGACGAGCTCATGTGCCGGCTCAAGAGTTGAGGATGATTCCAATTACTTGGCCGTTTGCAGTCTGGGGGGCTTGACATGGTTGGACCTTTCAAGAGGTCTAAGGATAAAAAGACACGCCTCTTGGTGGCGATGGATAAATTCACAAAGTGGGTGGAGGCAGAGCCGGTCCGTAAGTGTGATGCAGCCACGGCGGTTCAGTTCATGAAAAAGGTGATCTTTCGTTTTGGTTTTCCGCACAGCATCATAACTCATAATGGTACTAATCTCTCCAAGGGTGCCATGGAAGAGTTCTGTCAACAAGAACATATCCGGCTTAACGTTTCGGTTGTTGCTCACCCTCAATCTAATGGTCAAGCAGAGAGAGCTAATCAAGAGATCTTGAAGGGTATCAAACCCCAGCTCCTGGTCCCTTTACAGCGAACTCCGGGTTGTTGGGTCGAGGAGCTACCCTCTGTACTGTGGAGCATCAACACTACGCCTAACGTGATCTACAGGTTACACCTTTCTTTATGGTGTACGGTGCAGAGCAGTCACGCCAGTGACATCCGGCATGACTCACCCCGCGTGGCGGCTTACGTTGAGGCTGATAATGAAAAAGCTTGTCAGGATGCACTTGACTTGTTGGATGAGGAACGAGACTTGGCAATAGCCCGCTCGGCCATTTACCAGCAAGACCTGCGCCACTATCACAGCCGCCGGGTTAGAAGCAGAACCTTTCAAGAAGGCGGCTTAGTGCTCCGACTCATCCAGGATCAATCTGATATGCATAAGTTATCCCCTCCTTGGGAAGGACCCTTTGTGGTCAGCAAGAATCTGAACAACGGGTCATACTACCTCATCGATGTTCAAGAGCACAAAGATTCACGTAAGTCAGAGGAGGAGACCCACCGGCCATGGAATATCGCCCATCTTCGGCCTTACTATACTTGAGCCACCGGCTCTCAAGATATATATATATATATATATATATATATAGATATATATATATATATATATATATATATATATATATATATTCTTTTTTGACAATGTATATATTATATAAAGCAATAAAGCAGGACCTCTTTGCTTTTCACCCTCAAAGGTTTACATATTTTCTTTACCAGGTGGTGGAAACAACCAACAGGGAGCGGATCATATCTGAATCCGGCTTTCCCTTTGGTCCGGCTTATGACCATATCTGAATCTAGCCATGGTCACTTGGGGGCTTCCTGTTCAAACATAGGTCGTATTCGAACCAAAGAGAACATAGTCATCGATACCCACTTGATCGGCATATCGCCAAACCCACTTGTGGGCTTCTTGATCATATTTGAATCATAGCTTAACCCCTTTGGGTCTGGCGTGGATCGATATCTGAATCAGCGTCATTAAACAACTCTTATGGTCACTTGGGGCTTCTGTTCAAACATAGGTCATCTTCGAACCAAAGAGAACATAGCTGTCGATACCCACTTGATCGGCATCGCCACGTACCATCGGGGCTATATGATCGTATCCGAATCTTAGCTTAACCCCTTTGGAACGGTTCATTGATCGTATTCGAATCAGAGGCCTTTTAAGTTTGGTTTATTATTTATCATGTTTTGTAAGTATAAATGTTTGACTATCGTGAGGCCTTCTTGAAAGTACTATGGGGTTCTCGTTCTGCCGGTTTAGCACATTGATCACTTCAGCTGTTAAAAGTCAGGTGAACATCCTATGTACCAACCTTCAGGAGTTAAATTTACTCTCATGATTTGGGTCACATAAGCTGGCAAGACTGCCAAACGGATCATAGGTATGCTATTCTGATTATGTTTAACAAATATGGTCATCAACCGGCTTTTATGTGATGTTTGGGTTTACATTCCGGGTTATCAGTACATTATGTAACCCCGTCGCGATAAGTCGCCAAGGGAAGTTTGCTTGTTCTATATGCAGGATAAGGCAGCAAATTTTTAACATCAAGGAAAGATCAACATAAACTGGAAATATATAGCGATGGCGGCTTACGAAAGTATTAAGCGCCACAAACATGCGCGAAGGCATGACAGAAATCAAGAATTTTTTCTACCCTGTTACAAGACTCCCTGAGTCTGAATAGTGAAGCATTGTTTTCACAGTCATAAACGCATGGCGGCTCACTCCTTAGGTGGGCTCGAAGATTCCGGGTTATCCTTCTTCGCCTCTCCGTCTGCTGCCCTGCCCTGGAAGGTTGACGAGGCCCAGTCAATGCCGCTTAAGGCTTCAAACTCAGCTTCATCATCTATTAAACCGGCTGGGTCAACTTCAGGGGCAAAGGTGTGCTTACGAGTTGGAGGGATCAGGCTGACGTCATCATAGTGAGGTGTTGGAATCCTCCGGTTCTCGCTATCGTAGCCCGACTGATACTTGGTAAGATAAATATCATTCCCAATGATGGTAGCCACAGGGCGTACGACTCTCACACAGGTGGTAAAGTCTGTTTCGTCAAACACAGAGCCGGCTTCCTTCAAGCTGGGATATCCAAGAGCAACGTCTGCCAGGTCTAACTCTGGAACCAACGCCTTCGCCCGGCTCAAGGCAGCTATAGCCCGGTTCAGCGGATGCCCGCCTTAGCTCTTGAATCCGCTAGGGTAGCACGGCAAGCCGCTTTAGCACATCTTGCAGGAGATGGGGAACGTCATTTGATAAAGCCACAACGGCCAAAGCACGTTGTGACCTGGTGTACAGCTGCTCCACCAGAGTATAAACCGCCTTCAGCTTGATCAACATGTTCTGCTTGAGGTTTGTGCTCCTGGGGCCTGTGTTTATAAGCATAAGGTGAGCCGGAGATGACACTTAAAATAGTCATTAAAGGAAGGATTGCGATATTCAAGGTTATATATAGTAACTTACCAAAGATTGCTGAGACCATTTGAGATATCTGGCGCTTTAAGCCGGACAGCTCGGCTGTTATACGCAAGTGACGTTTCTGCTTTCTCAGCCCGGGTCATCAGTGAGGCCTTTTCATCAGCCCAGATTTTCTTCTCCGCATCAAAATTCTTCTTCAATTTCTCTTGTTCAGAGATGCTGAATTCAAATTTAGAGTTGGCCTTTTGCAGTTCAAGCTCTTGAGCTGCCAGGCGGCTCTTCAGTCGACAATCTCCGACTCAAATTGACTTGTGGTGGCCTGCATTGATGCCGGGTTATAGTCAGAATTATGGTAAAGATATCATTAAGTCCCAATCACTTTGCAAGCAAAAGTACTTAACACTTGGGGTTAATGTATGCTAAAGAAAGTTAACGTACAGTGCCGGTTCATGGGAATTAAGTCCCAAACACTTTGCGAACAAAGATACTTGGCACTTGGGGGCTAATGCGTATCGCAAATTAAAGGTATCATGCTACAACCGGGTTAAAAGTTTTACATCTAAACCCGGACAAAGCAAAGGTTAAGCAGGTTTTTAAAGTCTACAACATATTTATTCATAAGCAATAGACTTGGGGGCTGACACAATAAGTATGATTAAGAAAAGTAACATAAGTCATACCTCAGATTTTTGCTGTATCTGCTTCACCATGTCAATTTCCAGGTCGCCGCTGCTATGTACTTGATTGAGATAGCCAGAGACTATATCTCCAATGCTCAAATGAGTATAATCTGCAATGTCTAATTTAGCCTTTTCGGCGCTCCAAAAGCTCCTCCTTGGCGAGCACTTGGCAAGGACGGTGGGCTGACTTGGCTCGACAAACCGAGTCTTGGTAATTTCAACTTCCGATCAATTGTCTTGACCGGGCTAGGCGTTCCGGTTTATCGAGCTGCCAAGAGTTTCTTCAATGCGGATCGGAGGATGGTGCTGGAATTTCATAAGTCAGATTCAGCCCGGTTGATGAGTGGAAGTGTCGTGGCTGTTCCGAGTTCCGCTCGATTACTACCGGTCTTGGGATGGCTTATTCTTTTTGCCCTCTTCATCGGGCTTCACTTGCACACTGTGGACAAGGCGGAAAGGATGCGTAAAAGCGTGAGTAAGGTACAACATAAGGTAAACAAAGTTACATTACCCAGGGGCGGTTTTGAAAGCCGGCATGTTAGATTGCATAGACTCGACGGAGGAAGGAGAGGTATCCTGATAATTGGAGTTAGATGAATTGAGAGGTTGTGAATTAAACCTGCCAAAGGATAAGCAGAGCGTAAATCGAGATAACCTCAGCCCGGCGCTTCACAGTTACGTCGGGTAAGCCGGAGGATAGCTCTATATCCTTGCTTGTTCTGGTTCCTCCGATTTTCAAATTGCATTGCTTCAAAAGAAATTGAGGATCTTGGTAAGCCAAAGGATGTGAAAATCGTACTTTCCGGGTTACCCTTCGGATTTTTGGCTTTGGCAAATGCTCTGAGTCAGAGGAGATTATAGTTACCTCTTCGTCAACCGCTTGGCTGTTCCCCATATCCTCCTGAAAGGGCAGAATGTCAATAAAATAATGACAACAGAGTTAGAAGAATTAAGGATTACCTCTTCTTCGTTGTCAGAAGTGTCATCCAATTTAAGTAAATCGAAGCGCTTGGCTTCTTCTTCCTTGAAGTTCCAGTCTTGGCGGCTTTCCTCTCGATTCTTTTTGTCATACAGCTTGTTTGGCCGCCTCATGGTCGTATTTGACCTTCCGAAGTTGTCATCAGCCGTGAAAAATGATAAAGGATTATGAGTAAAATCAAGGTGTAATATAACAAAGAGTATTCATTAAAGTTGATGACTCACTGCAGGGCTGGGTTCTTTTGCGAGAAGGAAGTAAGCCAAAGGCATTCTTTGGTCCGCTGCGCCCTCTTTTCAAAGAATGTCCGGGTCGTAGCATCCACCACATCATCTCGTAAGTCGTCGGAATTTGTGGCTGACGCAATGGGTCATTCTTCTACTTTGAGTAAGTGCACATTAACCCGGGGCGGCGGCTTAACGGAAGCACTCGCCAAGCGACCCAGACTCGGACCAGGTCAATACCGTCTAAGCCATTTCCCAACAGAGCTTTGATTTTACTAATGGTGGGAGCAAGTGGCAGACGCTCAACAGCAGTCAGTTTATCCGCCAGCGGGTGGTTGGATTCAAGGCGCAAGGCGCGGAAGCCGGGCAGAGGGTTTTCGTCAGCCGGAGAAGTATCCTCACAGTAAAACCATGTCTGATTCCAATCTTTTGGATGACTCGGCAGTTCAGCATAAGGAAAAAGGCAATCTCTCCGCCGCTGAATCGAGATGCCGCCAAGTTCCAAGCTGGGCCCGTTGGCGCGTTCGTTCTGCCAGTTTAAGTAAAACAATTCTCTGAATAAAAGTAAGCTGGGTTCTTCTCCAAGGTACACCTCACAGAAAACTTGGAAGTTGCAAATATTTGACACGGAATTGGGCCCGATGTCTTGAGGTCTGAGATCGAAGAAATGCAAAACATCCCTGAAGAATTTTGAACCGGGTGGAGCGAAGCCTCGGTTCATGTGATCGGTAAACACGATCACCTCCCCTTCCTTGGGTTGAGGCTTTTCCTCTGACAGGTTAGGAGCACGATAAGACATGACCTCCCTCTTAGGCAGATGGTCGGACTTCACGAATTCAGACAAGGTACTCTCTGTAACATTGGATTTGACCCAGTTGCAGGTCACGGGAGCTTTGGGAGCTTTGGGTGCCATTGTATAAATTGAAGCCTATGACAAACTAAGAAGTTCCGGTTCAAATTTAACCCGGAGGAAAACATTGTAAGTCTTTTCAAAGTGGCGGCTTAAGAAGGGGCCTAATGACGTATGGGTAACTATGCAATGATGTTTAAGCCGCTACAGGTATCAAGGGCAGTTAAATTTTCTTAAGCTGCGGGAAGCAAGCAAAGCTAACAATCAGTGTTGTCTTCTTAAACCGGCTACATGAGCTACCGTGTGAAGCAGATTTAACAGATACAGTTTTTTGGCTAAGTATGGAACAAACATGTTTCACAAGTGACAGCTATTATTTTGGATCAAACGGTTGTTCTGAAAGGAAAAATTTCTAGACCTACAACTGACACAGATGAAACTCATAGGCTCGAATGGGGCCTCTGTGCTATGAAAAGGGATCTAGGTGTATTTGGAAATGGGTATGAAACAGCTACCGCAGCAGTTTATACTATCTAAAGATCAGAAAAAGGCGTCAGAGGAGGAATCTATCAAGGGTTCGTGACGAACGGCGACGAACACCGACGAACTCGAAGTTCACTAATGCAGATCTGAGGAACAGGGAGGGAAAACTTACAGAGGCAGAGTTGCTGCGGAGATCCGTCGCGTTTTTCTGGTCAAGTCAGGTTGATGCAGCGGCCTGAGTTGGTGAGGACGAGGAGATCCGCGGCGGCGGCGGCGGCGAGGCTCGGACAGCAGAGAGACAGCGAGAGGAAGAAGATGAACGAAGGGGGAGAATGGAAAAGACCTAGGTCGTGCCTATTTATAAGGAAGGGCTGACTGAGACGGCGCGAGAAACGAGGAGGCCAGACATCATTATCCAGCGGCCCCGACGCCTCGGTTTTCAGAACGGTCAATCAAAGCAAGGATCCGTTGGAGGATCCGGTGGAGTAAAATATGAATTTGAGGAAGGATGACGTCACGGCGGGTTAACGCGGATCCAGAAGATGAGGTCATGGTGGGTTAAAAAACCTTTTGCACAAGCAGAAGGCTGAAGGTTTATTTCTAAGGTATTTTAAGATTGACATGAACAGGTTCAAGTCAATTTGGGGCCTAATGTTGGGGATATAACTTTTTGTGTAAGCCGTCCAGGAGGGGCTGGGTTACGCAAATAAGACTCATCAGGAAGAAGCCCAAAGACCAAACACGAAGATGGCGGTTCAATAAGGGGTCTAAGGCCCACAGCGGCTTAAGGCCCATAGTGATAAACCGCCATGATGGCATGACTTGTATCATAAGGTAGATTTAACTAGTCACCGAGCGGACACTCGTTTATGAGCCGGGCCGGGACTTCTCAGAGGGCCGCAGGACGTCCCCCGTGTATATAAGGGGGCGACCCGCTGGCGGCTTAGGGCAAGAAACAACTCCTCGAGACCTGGGCATAGCGTATCTCGCTACCTGGTTATCGAAACATCAAGGAATACCAACACAACTAGACGTAGGCCTTACCTTCACCGTAAGGGCCGAACTAGTATAACTCTCTCGTGTCCTTTGTCCCGATTAACCCCTTTAAGCTTCCTAGTTGCGATGGCTCCACGACTAAGTCCTTGCAAAAGGACATCTGCCGTGACAATTCCACGACAGTGCCCGAGGGGGCCACGAGGCAGGGGGGCGCGCCCCAGGGAGGCAGGCGCGCCCTGGACCCTCGTGGGCACCCTGTAAGGCGGTTAACGCTCTTCTTTTGCCACAAGAAAGCTAATTTTATGAGAAAAATCTGGGCGAAAGATTCACCCCAATCAGAGTTACGGATCTCCGGATATAAAAGAAACGGTGAAGGGGCAGAATATGAGAACGCAGAAACAGAGAAGGACAGAGAGATAGATCCAATCTCGGAGGGGCTCTCGCCCCTCCCACACCATGGGAGCCAAGGACCAGAGCGGAAACCCTTCTCCCATCTAGGGAGAAGGTCAATGAAGAAGAAGAAGAAGGGGGGCTCTCTCCCCCTTGCTTCCGGTGGCGCCGGAACACCGTCGGGGGCCATCATCATCACCGCCATCTACACCAACACCTCCGCCATCTTCACCAACATCTCCATCACCTTCCCCCATCTATATTCAGAGGTCCACTCACCCGCAACCTGCTGTACCCTCTACTTGAACATGGTGCTTTATACTTCATATTATTATCCAATGATGTGTTGCCATCCTATGATGTCTGAGTAGATTTTCGTTGTCCTACCGGTGATTGATGAATTGTTATGATTGGTTTAATTTGCTTGTGGTTATGTTGCTGTCCTATTGTGCCCTCCGTGTCGTGCAAGCATGAGGGATTACCGCTGTAGGGTGTTGCAATATGTTCATGATTCGCTTATAGTGGGTTGCTTGAGTGACAGAAGCATAAACCCGAGTAAGGGGGTTGTGGCGTATGTGATAAAGGGGACTTGATACTTTAATGCTATGATTGGGTTTTACCTTAATGATCTTTAGTAGTTGCGGATGCTTGCTAGAGTTCCAATCATAAGTGCATATGATCCAAGAAGAGAAAGTATGTTAGCTTATCCTCTCCCACATAAAACTTGCTATCGGTCTAGTAAAGTAGTCAATTGCTTAGGGACAATTTCACAACTCCTACCACCATTTTTCCACACTCGTTATATTTACTTTATTGCATCTTTATCTAAACAGCACCTAGTTTTTATTTACGTGTTCTTTATTATCTTGCAAACCTATCCAACAACACCTACAAAGTACTTCTAGTTTCATACTTGTTCTAGGTAAAGCGAACCCTAAGCGTGCGTAGAGTTGTATCGGTGGTCGATAGAACTTGAGGGAATATTCGTTACCTTTAGCTCCTCGTTGGGTTCAACACTCTTACTTATCGAAAGAGGCTACAATTGATCCCCTATACTTGTGGGTTATCAAGACCTTTTTCCGGCGCCGCTGTCGGGAGTCATAGCATGGGGTGAATATTCTCATGTGTGCTTGTTTGCTTTATCACTAAGTAATTTTTATTTTTTGCTTTTAGTTGTTCTCTATCTTTAGTTATGGATATGGAACACGAAATACCAAAAAAATTAGGTGTACTTGCTACTCATGGAGATGGGGAACCTCCCAAAACCCTCGATGCTCGTTATGTTCAAGATATTATGTACTACTTTGATAATCCTGAGAAAACCCCATTCAATTATGTTATGGGAGAACCACGTTGGATCAACGTGAATACTTTAGGGATTATCGCTTGACACAAAAAGGGAAACTATTATGGGATAAAATTCATATGTTGAAGTGGTATGCTAGGCAACTATGCTTGAGATATGATTATACTTGCTGCTCTAGGATGAAGGCTCCACACCTTCACTTTTCATGCAAATTTAATGAAAATAAAACCTTAGCTTCTTATGCTAATGGTATATATGATTACTATGATGTGGAACAAATAGAAGAATTTGTTGCTTTTATGGGTGCTTATGAAATAGAATCTTTGTTTAAAACGTGTGAAAATTTTGATGATGCTGTTTACAGACCTGAAATTTTTGCTATACTTAGATATTGCTATGAGAATTATGAATATAATGCCAATATTGATGCATTTATTGAGTAAGTCTCCGCTGTCCAAGAAGAGACTAATAATTTGCAGGAGTCTATGGAAGAAGAAAGTGATGAAACTGTGAGCTCATTGGATGAAAAAGACGATGAGGAGAGCGAAGAACAAAAGGAGGAAGAGCGGATTAGCTACCCATGCCCACCTTCTAATGAGAGTAACTCTTCAACTCATACATTGTTTAATTCCCCTTCGTGCTTACCAAGGATGATTGCTATGATGATTGTTATGATCCCGTTGATTATCTTGAAATACCCCTTTTTGATGATGCTTGCTATGCTTGTGGCCAAGATGCCAATATGAATTATACTTATGGAGATGAACTTGCTATAGTTCCTTATGTCAAACATTAAATTGTTGTTACTGCACCCACGCATGATAGTCCTATTATCTTTTTGAATTCTCCCAACTACACTATATCAGAGAAGTTTGTGCTTATTAAGGATTATATTGATTGGTTGCCTTTTACCGTTGCACATGATAATTTTGATGAATGTAATATGCATGTGCTTGCTGCTCCTACTTGCAATTATTATGAGAGAAGAACTATATCTCCAACTCTCTATGTTTCCAATATGATAAAATTGCAAGAAACTGCTTATACTATGCATTGGCCTTTACTTGGTGTGCATGAATTGTTCTCTTATGACATGCCGATGCATAGGAAGAGAGTTAGACTTCGTTATTGCTTGATATATATTACTTTGTGCTCACTACTAAATTACAAATCATTGTCAATTAAAATTGGCTTCGATATACCTTGGGATCCGGGTGGATCCATTACTTGAGCACTATATGCCTAGCTTAATGGCTTCAAAGAAAGCGCTGCCATGGAAACAACCCGGAAGTTTTAGAGAGTCATTTATTTCTGTTGAGTGCTTTCATATAGTTTAAAAACAAAAAAATAAAGAGGGGAACCCAAAACTTTTCAAAAAGGAAAGTGAAAGTGAGAGAGACAAGCATTGTTGAAGTGGGAGAGCTCCTTGAACTTTGTTCATGCTCACGGAAACTTTGTGAATCTTAATTACAGAAAATTTTCATCAAAAATAATTATCCCTTGTACAATTCCATTGTATTATAAAAATAATGTGCCAAGGTTTGCCTTTAGGATGTTTACAATGCATGTTGGTTTGTACAATGCAGGACAGAAACTTTGGCTGTAGTGCGTGATTTTACATTTTTTACTGGAATGTCAAACGGTTCTGATTCTTTTTGCACTGCCTTGATGTACAAATTTTTTATTTTTCATAATTTTGGTAGAAATTTTGGGGTACCAGAAGTATGGTGAATGTTCAGATTGCTACAGACTGTTCTGTTTTTGACAGATTCTGTTTTTGATGCATAGTTTGCTTGTTTTGATGAAACTATCAATTTCTATCAGTGGATTAAGCCATAAAAAAGTTATATTACAGTAGAAACAATGCAAAAACCAAAATTTGAATTGGTTTGCAATAGTACTTAGAGTAGTGATTTGCTTTATTATACTAACGGATCTTACCAAGTTTTCTGTTGAAGTTTTGTGTGGATGAAGTGTTTGATCGAGAAGGTCTCGATATGAGGAAAAGGAAGAGAGGCAAGAGCTCAAGCTTGGGGATACCCAAGGCACCCCAAGTAAATATTCAAGGAGACTCAAGCGTCTAAGCTTGGGGATGCCCCGGAAGGCATCCCCTCTTTCTTCAACAAGTATGGGTATGTTTTTGTTTTCATTTCGTTCATGCGATATGTGCAAGTCTTGGAGCGTCTTTTGCATTTAGTTTTCACTTTTCTTTTATGCACCATGATGGTATGAGATAGTCCTTGGTTGATTTATAGAATGCTTATTGCACTTCACTTAAATCTTTTGAGTATGGCTTTATAGAATGATTCACGTGCTTCACTTATATCATTTGAAGTTTGGATTGCCTGTTCTCTTCACATAGAAAACCGCCATTTGTAGAATGCTTTTTTACTTCACTTATATTTGTTAGAGTGTGGGCTTATCTTTTGTAGAAAGAATTAAACTCTCTTGCTTCACTTATATCTATTTAGAGAGATGACATGAATTGGTCATTTACATGGTTAGTCATAAAATCCTACATAAAACTTGTAGATCACTTAATATGATATGTTTGATTCCTTGCAATAGTTTTGGATATAAAGGTGGTGATATTAGAGGCATGCTAGTTGAGTAATTGTGAAATTGAGAAAAGGTTTGCAAGTCCCGTAAAATGCACGTATGGTGAACCGTTATGTAACGAAGTTGGAGCATGAGGTGTTCTTTGATTGCTTTCCTTATGAGTGGCGGCCGGGGACGAGTGATGGTCTTTTCCTACCAATCTATCCCCCTAGGGGCATGCGTAGTAGTACTTTTCTTCGAGGGCTAATAAACTTTTGCAATAAGTATATGAGTTCTTTATGACTAATGTGAGTCCATGGATTATACGCACTCTCACCTTTCCATCATTGCTGGCCTCTTCTGTACCGTGCATTGCCCTTTCTCACCTTGAGAGTTGGTGCAAACTCCGTCGGTCCATCCAAACCCCGTGATACGATATGCTCTATCACACATAAGCCTCATTATATCTTCCTAAAAACAACCACCATACCTACCTATCACAGCATTTCCATAGCCATTCCGAGATATATTGCCATGCAACTTCCATCATCATCATATACATGACTTAGCATTCATTGTCATATTGCTTTGCATGATCGTAAGATAGCTAGCATCATGTTTTCATGGCTTGTCCGTTTTTTTATGTCATTGCTACGCTAGATCATTGCACATCCTGGTACACCGCCGGAGGCATTCATAGAGTCATATCTTTGTTCAAGATCGAGTCGTAATATCGAGTTGTAAGTAAATAAAAGTGTGATGATCATCATTATTAGAGCATTGCCCTAGTGAGGAAAGGATGATGGAGACTATGATTCCCCCACAAGTCGGGATGAGTCTCCGGACTTTATGAAAAATAAAAGAGGCCAAAGAAGCCCAAAAAAAGAGGCCAAAGAAGCCCACCAAAAAATAAAAAAAGATAAAAAAAGAAAATTAAAAAAATCAGAGAAAAAGAGAGAAGGGGAAATGTTACTATCCTTTTACCACACTTGTGCTTCAGAGTAGCACCATGTTCTTCATAGAGAGAGTCTCCTATGCTTTCACTTTCATATACTAGTGGGGATTTTCATTATAGAACTTGGCTTGTATATTCCGATGATGGGCTTCCTCAAATGCCCGAGGTCTTCATGAGCAAGCAAGTTGGATGCACACCCACTTAGTTTCTAGTTTGAGCTTTCATACACTTATAGCCCTTAGTGCATCTGTTGCATGTCAATCCCTACTCCTCGCATTGACATCAATTGATGGGCATCTCCATAGCCCGTTGATTAGCCGCGTCGATGTGAGACATTCTTCCTTTTGTCTTCTCCACATAAACCCCCTCACCATCATATACTATTCCACCTATAGTGCTATATCCATGGCTTGCGCTCATGTATTGCGTGAGGGTTGAAAAAGGCTGAAGCTGCTAAAAGTATGAACCAATTTCTCGGCTTGTCATCGGGGTTGTGCATGATTTGAATTCTTTGTGTGGTGAAGATGGAGCATAGCCAGACTATATGATTTTGTAGGGGTGAGCTTTCTTTGGCTATGTTATTTCGATAAGACATAATTGCTTGGTGAGTATGCTTGAAGTATTATTGTTTTTATGTCAAATGATAGGCTATTGCTTTGAATCACTCGTGTCTTAATATTCATGCCATGATTAGATTACATGATCAAGATTATGCTAGGTAGCATTCCACATCAAAAATTATCTTTTTATCATTTACCTACTCGAGGACGAGCAGGAATTAAGCTTGGGGATGCTGATATGTCTCCGTCGTATCAATAATATTTTATTTTTCCATGCCAATATTATTCAACTTTCGTATACTCTTGGCAACTTTTTATATTATTTTTGGGACTAACATATTGATCCAGTGCCCAGTGCCAGTTCCTGTTTCTTGTGTGTTTTATGTTTCGCAGAAACCCAATATAAAACGGAGTCCAAACGGGATAAAAACTGACGGAGAATTATTTTGGAATATTTATGATTTTTGGGAAGTAAAATCAATGCGAGACGGTGCCCGAGGGGCCACGAGGTAGGGGGCGCGCCCAGGAGGCAAGGCGCGCCTGGACCTCGTGGGCACCCAGAAGGGCAGTTGACGCCTTCTTCTTTTGCCACAAGAAAGCTAATTTTATGAGAAAAATCTGGGCGAATGATTCAACCCAATCGGAGTTACGGATCTCCGGATATAAAAGAAACGGTGCCAGGGCGGAATCTGAGAACGCAGAAACAGAGAGAGACAGAGAGATAGATCCAATCTTGGAGGGGCTCTCGCCCCTCCCACGCCATGGGAGCCAAGGACCAGAGGGGAAACCCTTCTCCCATCTAGGGAGAAGGTCAAGGAAGAAGAAGAAGAAGGGGGCTCTCTCCCCCTTGCTTCCGGTGGCGCCGGAACGCCGCCGGGGGCCATCATCATCACCGCGATCTACACCAACACCTCCATCATCTTCACCAACATCTCCATCACCTTCCCCCATCTATATTCAGCGGTCCACTCTCCCGCAACCCGTTGTACCCTCTACTTGAACATGGTGCTTTATACTTCATATTATTATCCAATGATGTGTTGCCATCCTATGATATATCTGAGTAGATTTTCGTTGTCCTACCGGTGATTGATGAATTGCTATGATTGGTTTAATTTGCTTATGGTTATGTTGCTGTCCTATTGTGCCCTCCGTGCCGCGCAAGCGTGGGGGATTACCGTTGTAGGGTGTTGCAATATGTTCATGATTCGCTTATAGTGGGTTGCTTGAGTGACAGAAGCATAAACCAGTAAGGGGTTGTGGGCGTATGGGATAAAGGGACTTGATACTTTAATGCTATGGTTTGGTTTTACCTTAATGATCTTTAGTAGTTGTGGATGCTTGCTAGAGTTCCAATCATAAGTGCATATGATCCAAGAAGAGAAAGTATGTTAGTTTATGCCTCTCCCACATAAAACTTGCTATCGGTCTAGTAAAGTAGTCAATTGCTTAGGGATAATTTCACAACTCCTGCCACCACTTTTCCCCACTCGTTATATTTACTTTATTGCATCTTTATCTAAACAGCCCCTACTTTTTATTTACGTGTTCTTTATTATCTTGCAAACCTATCCAACAACACCTACGAAGTACTTCTAGTTTCATACTTGTTCTAGGTAAAGCGAACGCTAAGCGTGCGTAGAGTTGTATCGGTGGTCGATAGAGCTTGAGGGAATATTTGTTCTACCTTTAGCTCCTCGTTGGGTTCGACACTCTTACTTATTGAAAGAGGCTCGTATGTTGTCATAAAGGTTCTTCCAATAAAGATCTTCGTAGAATATGTAGGAACTAATATGGGCATCCAGGTCCCGCTATTGGTTATTGACCGAAGAAGCGTCTCGGTCATGTCTACATCATTCTCAAACCCGTAGGGTCCGCACGCTTAACGTTCATTGACGATATAGTATTGTATGAGGTATGTGAGTTGATGACCGAATGTTGTTCGGAGTTCAAGAAGAGATCGCGGACATGACAAGGAGCTCTGGAATGGTCCAAAGGTAAATATTGATATATAGGACGATAGTATTTGTTCACCGGGAAGGTTTCGAAAGTATCAGGTATTCATCAGAGTGCCGGAAGGGGTTCCGGGAGGCCACTGGTAAGAAGTGGGCCTTATGGGCCAAGGGGGGAAGCACACCAGCCCACAAGGGGGCTGGCGCGCCCCTCCACCCCTGCCCACGCGCCTAGGAGGGAGGGAAAGGAAAGGGGAGGTGCCCTAAGAGCAACTCTAGCAGAGCCCGCATCCGGCGGGCCCGCAAAACGCGTTTGCAGTTCGTGGAAAACGGCCTTTGCGAGCTGGCTCGGACGTCCACAGATGCAGACCCCCCAAACGGACCCGTATAAAAGCATACTCGCGGAATATACTTTTTACGAGTTGGCTTTATGGGTCTGCCGCACCGCCAAGATCGACCATAAGCAAAAAACGCTGAATTCTCAAATTTGACATAGGTGCCCACAAATAAGTTCAAATTCAAACAACATAACACAGTTCTGGCATAAATAAAAGCCTCGGTTTAGTAGGAGAAACACAAAAGATGGTCTTGCAAAAGAGGATTCGACATCATCTTGGTCGATCTTCACTCCGCGCCATCGAGTCCATCTTGAAGTTCATCGCCACCACATAATCCACCTCCGGCACTTGTTCGAACTCCCGCACCGAAATCATCAACATTGCCACCATATGGAGCAGAGAAAACATCTCTGGAGCTATAACACGCACTGGCCGACGCAACCATTCTCCTCTTCAAGATTTCTCTCCTTGCCATATCATGCCATGTTTTGGTGAGGTCGTCCATGTCATTGCGGTTCATTGACATGATCTTGTTCTCTTCGGCGAGCAACGTGGACATGGCTTTGTTTTCAGTGGCACGTGCTCTTCTCTCCTCAATGGCCGCTTTGCGCAGCCCCTCTTCCTTGAGCAATTGCCACTTTTCTTGCTTCTCCTTTGCCTTGTTCTCGGCCAACTCTTTCTTGATCTCCAACGAGTTCAACTCATTTGATTGCACCATGGCATCAATCTTTTCCCTCAAGCTCGATGCTTCATGCTCTCTCTTCATCTTCTCCTTAGTCTTCTTGTCGCCATTGGGCTTGTTCAAATTTCTTGGGCCATCATCATCCTCATCTTCATCCATCTTGGTAAGTGAGCCTCTCTTCGGTGGGGATTCTTTGTCGATCAACTTCCACTTCTCACACTTTTGGAGCAAGTCCCAACAATGCTCTAGTTTGAAGAATTTGCCTTCCGAAGCTTCCATGTCTTTGTATCTATGTTGGGTAATTTTGTCCTACACAATGTGAACAAAGTGAAATGATGCAACCATTTCATATGATGCAATATGATGATGCACAACTTGAACAAAGGGAAAACAAACTCACATAATAGGATTCCATGGTTCCACTTGGAGGTGCATTGCATACTTGCTCCAAGCAAGCTGCCTAACGGCTGCACATAGGCTTGATCACCTCCCAACGACCTTGAAGCGATCGAAATGTGTGTGGAGTCCTATTGGGGTACTTTGCCATCATGCGGAAGTATTGATCTTCGATCCTTTGCCAATACCTCTTGGCGGTTTGAGAAGTACCCGTGCATGCATCAAGAGACACCACACTCCATGCATTGATGAGAACTTGATCTTCCATGATCGTGTAGTTCTTCGATCTCTGGCTTTTCCCAGTTTTTGTTTGCGATTGCTCATACGCTTCCGCTTTGATCTCCTCTAATTCTTCCTCACAACCATGATCGTCCACGCCGCCCTCCGTTTCGTTGTAGTCGAATGCAGTGAATGGGGCTTGATCAATGTCAACGGCGTTGGTGTCCAACAAGTTCACGAACTCGGCAGTTGCATTGTTCAAACCACTGCTATAGTGAACGACAACAAGTCACGAGCTATCGCAAAATGGCGAAAAGCAAAGAAAATTGCCATGACCGAAGACGCATACCTTCCGGCCATTTCGTCGAACTCCTCGCTTGCGGGGGGAGCAGCACCATTGAGCGGCATCGCCGGGGCACCTCTTTCCAGGACGGAGTGAGCAGATGAAGGAGGCAGTTCTTTGTAGCCGGTATCCTCTTCCTCTTGCCGCCGCCGGCCTTAGCGACCTTCTCCGCTGCCGGCCGAGATCGCGCCTTGAGCGTTGGCACCGGAGCGGGCCCTCATGGCGGGGCTGCCGGATTCCACCTTCGCACGACCACGTTGCCTGCTGTTTGCAGGCGGTAGCGGCGTTACCTTAAGCGGCAGCGGGGCCAACATGGCGGCAGCGAGATCCGCCCGAGGGAAGGGCGTGGCGACATCGGCGATGTGAGGGACAAAGGAGTCATCCATGGCGGCGAAGGACGGCCGGGGAAGATGCACCGGAGCGTGAGGTGGCGGAGCAATGGTGGCGGAGGGTCGGGTGGAGCGGGAACGGCCGCGGAAACGTCCCTCAGGCCAAATCTCGCTGCGGATAGGGGCTGAGCTCGGGTCGTCCTCCCAGCCCGTGAATCTAGAGGCCGGGGGAGATGTTTTGCCGCACCCCGCAAAAACAATTTGCGGGTCGGGACGGGATGCAGGGTCTGATCGGGCAAGTTTTCCTTCCCCGACCCGCACTTTGGCCGTTATTTTACGGATCGGGGCGAGATGCGGGGTCTGCTAGAGTTGCTCTAAGGCAGCCAGCCCCCCTTTCCTTTCCCCCCATGTTCAAATATGGAAGGGGGGCGTGGCTAGGCAGGCGCCTAGGGCAGCCGCCGGCCACTTGGGGGCGCCCTAGGGCTGCCTCCTCTCCCCCACCCCCTCTATTTTACCATCAATGCATCATAAATTTACGTTCCGTAAGTTTTGTCTTATTTGCGACGTAAAAAGAGACCGTAAGAAAATATATAATAAATAAGTAAAAATATTTTATGTTATATAAAATTACAAACGTAAAAACATAGTGTAAAATACACATAAACTACAAATTTTCTTGTCTTATAATCTATATTTTTATTTTCTCATGCCAAATTTTACGTAGTGAATCAATAGGAATGTAACTATTTGAATTCTAAACATAATTTAATTATGAAATGATCGTAAGATTACCTTGGGTGAAGAATAAGTTATTTTGCACCCTGTGTGATGAATAGTATCACAACATATATATATGACAAATGTTTCCTAAAAGCAGTGGTAATTACCACCACTTGCGTTTTGTATGTTGTATGTAGTATCCGTCGAAATCGAGAGTATGTAATGCAGTAGTATGTAGTTTATAACAATGATTAGGTAGTATATATACTAATATTTAGGTAGTATATAACATGTTTTGACTATGCTTTTTTAGTATAAATATGTATGTATTTCATAAATATAACAAAAATTATGAGCTCATATGCTATTTTTTCATATAACTTGCTTTGAAATATCTTAGATATAGTATACTGAATATATTTAAAATGATAAAGTAGTATATATAGTACCACATATACCACGAGTGTGTGTGTGTGGAGGAGAGGGCAACATACACCACGATTCCCAAGTGGGTGTCTTGGCGTCCCTCCCCCTAGTTCATCCTCGGTCATACTTTCGTAGTGCTCGGTGAAGCCCTGCGGAGATAGTTGCATCACCACCGTCACCACGCCGTCGTGCTGCTGGAACTCATCTACTACTTTGCGTGTCTTGCTGGATCAAGAAGGCGAGGACGTCGTCGCTGAACGTGTGTTGAACGCGGAGGTGCCGTACGTTCGGTACTTGATCGGGTGGATCATAAAGGTGTACAACTACATCAACCGCGTTGATAAACGCTTCCGCTTAACGGTCTACGAGGGTACGTAGACACACTCTCCCCTCTCATAGCTATGCATCTTCATGGATAGATCTTGCGTGTGCGTAATTTTTTTTTCATGCAACGTTCCCCAACAGGATTGGCTCGACCTCTAGTTCCACCGAAAATAGTTTAATTGGTTAGTTTAGTTTAAATTTATGTTTTATGTGCAAAATTATATATGTTTATTTTTAAATGCATGCTACTTTTGGTTCAAATTGCTTCGAAATTGATCAAATTGAAGTTTACTCCATTAAGTTTAGGGGATCGGCTAGAAACGGCCAAAAAATAGTGAAGTATATATACTCTACTAAGGGTTTTACTCCGTTAACTTATAGAGGATCTGTTAGAGATGGCCTTAAATGTTACATGAAACCAATTTGGCGTTTGGTACTGCATCATCTGAGAAATTGGAAAGTTCTGTACAAAACATGATTGTGGATTGTTGGGCTGCTTCAGGGAGAATCTACAAATCATGGTGCTTTCTGGAAAGCACACTCACACATGCTAGTCATGGTTGATACACCTCTCTAGACTTCCAGATAAAGAACCCACGGAAGACCATGGCATCCATGATTAATTGAGAGGACATGTGAGTGTTGTTGTTTTACTGTAGTCTGCCTGTTATAAATTCTCACATCTGTTGAGGGTTCCAGAGGCTAACACTTGTGGTGGTAACGTGATGTACCTTTAATTTTCTATAGAGCCTTGTGGCTGAATCTGGGTTGTGAATTTGGTGGTTTCGTTCTATGAACAAAACTAGGGAATAAAAACCTTGATTTTAAAGATGGCATTATCGGCGTAGGTATGGTGTTCTGCGACCACCAGAGCTGCATCATCTTCACTGCTTTCAGAGGTATCCTAGTGTGTGATGATCTTTTAGAGGCGCCTGAGCTCGCCAGATGTATGATTGCAATGAGCTTGCGTCGCGGTAGACGCCTCTGCCTGTCATCACCCAAAAAAGATAGTTCTGAGGTGTCTAAGGGCAACTCTAACGCATCCACCCCTGCCCACGCGCCTAGGAGGGAGGGAAAGGAAAGGAGGCGCCTGGCAGCCATTCCCTTTTCTTTCCCCCCCGTTTGAGAGAGGGGGGCTTAGAGGCGCCCTAGGGCTGCCTCCTCTCCCCCTCCACCTATATATATGTGGAGGAGAGGGCAACATACATCATGGTTCCCAAGCCATGTGCGGTGCCCTCTCCCCTAGTTTATCCTCGGCCATATTTTTGTAGTGCTCGGCGCCCGGTGGGAGAGGGGGCAGCGTCCACTCTTACGCCTCCCTCCGCCTCGGGCGCCCGATGGTCAACTCCTAGCCATTGCCGCTGCACACTATGCCGTGGAAGTACACGCCCGGAGTGCACGACCACAAGAACGCCACCTCGTGCGCACGGCGACCTTCACCGTGACGCCAACGGCGGCTGCGATGAGCCGCATCTACGATGCTACATGCCCGTCCACCAGTCTCGTCACTACCAGGTGAACACCATCCCCGTGCATGACTGGCATTTGAACCTGGATAGTGGCCACAGACCGCACGCGGGAGGCGGAGATCCGCCCTGTCGCGCTCAGCTCTCGGTCGACCTCCGGCATGACATGGCGTTCGCGGTGGACTCCACATAGTGGGACACGTGATTCATCGACGAGCACGATCGCTTATTGGGTCGTGTTTCAGCGCCCTGCGCCCCACACGCGCTCCAGCACCACAACCGACGGTAGAGGAATAGAGGAGGCCCATGAGGCTATGAAGAAGGCCATCAAAGACTCCCATCTCGACGAGCTCGCCATGTGGCCTGGCCTGCCACAGGTGCTGGTCGAATCAGACGGAGTACAGGTTGCCGCACCTCCGCCCAGCCCGTGCTCTAGCCAGAGTAGGAACCGTGGCCGCCACTGGTGGGCACGCGTGGTTGTGGACCTCCACGGCCCGTGCACGCCCGAGTGTCAAGGATGGACGGCACGAGCAAGCTTTTCGGCCCGCTCGTGGCCCGTTAAGGACCGGACTATATGGTCCAGGACTGGTAGGAAAACTGATCGGTTCGGGCTGCCAGTTTCTGCCCGAGAAAATGTCGGTCCGGTCTGGTCATTAACCGAGCCGCTCGGTCGGACGGAGGAAATGTAGTCACCGCCGCTGCCGTGCCTCATCGTCGTGGCCACCGGCAGCCCCCGTGTGAACTCCGAGCATCCCTGTCATTCCTTTCTCACCTCCCAGTGCGCCATAGCCTCTTGGCGACGTTCGCCATCGCTGTCGTGCCTGCACCGCCGCCGATCTGATGTTCTCGACCATGGAGTCGACCCCATACCTGGCACCAATTCCTGCCATGGCGACAACACGTACGCCGGCCACTAGCTACCCAAGGTAGGCAAACGCCTCGCCGGCATGACCAGGAATAACTTGGCACGATCCGAACGCTCTGAAGGTGACGCCGCCGCTGTTGTTCGAGGAGTTCCTCTGTACTCGTCGGGATTTCTCGCGCACATCAGTTTCGTCAGTGTAAGAACGAGAACAGGAGAGAAACAGCTCGTATGTTCATGTATCTGTCGAGTGTTACGAATGTACATAGATAAGCTCGTCAGTTTCGTCAGTGTAAGAAGGAGCACGCAGGTGCGGCCAAACCTCTGTAACAAACGAATCTAGATAAGAGCTTGTGGGGATGCCTCTGATGTCGAGTTTTTGGGGAGCTGAAAGAGAATTTGTTGTAGGAAAATTAACAAATGCCCTGTTGCTTCCTTAAAAAACTAATCAAACTTGTTGAAGCATCGGTTAAGTCTACTGTTGGGAAACTCTAGCCTGCGACCATTCCATCTCTGTGGCCATATAATCCAACATTTCTGAGTAAAAAGTTCATTAGAAGTTACTTTTCCTTGTTATCATCAGTGATAGATTTAGTTAAATTCAGTATATTTTTTTTCGAGAATGAAATTCAGTATATCAAACTTGGATAGGTGTAATTTCCTGTAGTTCAAATTACCTGACTCAAGTTCCAGCGCTGAATAAACTGGCATTGAAAGCTAATTTGTTTGAGATCCTTGTTTGGCATGTAAATAGTTTAGCATTTAAAATTTAAAATTCATGCCATCACCATCTTTGTGCTGCAGCAGTTGCTGCTTAACCAGGAGAAAAATAGTTCCGCATGTTAGAATAAATCCGAGGCACTCCATCGATCATCTGAGAACCAAGCAATTACACGAGCACGACACCGAGATTTGTTAACGAGGTTCACCGATATAGCTACATCCCCGGGGCAATGACTACGTGCGCTCCTCCCCGTGACACCGCTACAATACCACTTTCGGCCGCTTGGAGGCGGCACAAGCCGCGGCTTCCCTGCGTTCCGGTGCTATTATGTTGGCATAGGTTACATCATGTGTCTACCCCCGATATATATGAGAGGCCTAGGATACAAGTGTCCTATTAGGACACAACTCCTACTCTGTCTACACACAGTCCAAAACCAAATCCAACTGTAACCTACCTTGTATAATAATATTCGACACAACTCTAACAAACTCCACCTTGGTGAATATTCTTCCCCACCTTCAATTTGTCCATGCGTCAAACTTCCATGTACATTGGACTTGAGTTTATCCCATGAGCACCGCTGCTACTTCAAAGACTCCATATGACTCCACCCGCAACTTGTAGTCCTTTATTTTCTTGACCACAGTCAATGCTCGAGCAAAATTAAGTTCCTCTTTACTCTAGTCTCAGGCTCCCAACTTCCGAGTATCTGTTTAACGCCATCACACACCGATCATGACCTGCCACTAGTAGAAAAGGGGCTTTCCCAGTGCCGCTTTAGCCCATTAGTCCGGTTCAATCCAGAACCGGGACCAATGGAGCTATTTGCCCTTTCAGTGAGCCAGGGGCCGCCAGCCACGTGGGCCATTGGTCCCGGTTCGTCCAGGACCTTTTGGTCCCGTTGGTGGGACAAACCGGGACCAATGGTCCTGCTCTGGCCCACCACTATTGGTCCGGTTGGTGGCATGAACTGGGACCAAAGGCTGCCCTTTTAGTCCGGTTCATGCCACCAACCGGTCTAATGGTGCTGCTTATATATAGCCCCTCACAGCAAGAGCAGAGCACACCGCTCTGCTTTTTCCGCCGAGGGGAGAGGGCTTGGTGGTGCTCTAGCTCACCTCCTATGCACACAAGGTGTTCGATGGAATGCCCGAGCCACAGATTTAAGGTTTCTCCTCCAAGCTCGACCGCCAAGCTCCGCTTTTCCTCAAGATTGATCTAGGTTTAGCGGTCCGTCACGCCCGTCCCGTCTTCACCGCCGTCGATCACCATTGATCTCATCGCCGGCACCACCGTGGTGAGCCTCTTGTTCTTATCTTCTTTCTGAAAGGAAAAACATTCTTACTTGTATGTTTAGATAGATACTTGTATTATTTTCTTACTTCTATTATTGCATCTTATATAGTGCGATGGTTTGGTATCCGCCCCGTTGGCCTAAATCCACATCTATGATTCGGATGTGGTATATATTATCTTTTCATAACTATTGGTTCATTTATTGTTTATGAAAATTATGCCACCAACGTGACATAGATTTTATTTATCTAGGAGGTTGTTGAACCGAAATTCCAACCGACCCTATTGTCGAGAGGTTAAATTTAGTTGAAGAAGAAAACAATTTCTTGAAGGAAAAATAAAAAACTTGAGGAGGAGAAGATGATATTGGAGTTGCATGTTGCGGATGTCATGCGATGATCACAAGATCAAGATGGATGCAATGCGCTTGAAGATGAGAAAGATTAGAAAATATGCCATTCATACCGAGGCTTGGTATCATTATGCCGTTGGATCGATTGTTACCTTGGTTGCGATTATGATCGCATTTGTTTTCTCATTGAAATGTTTTACATAGTTTCAATGTATGGTTTAATTAATTTAGATGCTCTGCAGAGCTTTATGTTGTTAGATGAGAACTATGTATGTACTTTGGTTTTTATGTGATGATGAACTTCTATTAGTTTAGTCACTTATAATTATCTATACATGATGTTCTGTAATGATTTTTGACACACTTAATTATATATAATGCACGCAGATGAACCGGCAATGGATGTACGGTGACAGACACACCTCCGAGTACATTAAGGGGGTGCATGATTTTCTCGAAGTGGCTGAGGCAAACAAGCAGAATGGTTTTATGTGTTGTCCATGCCCTATATGTGGGAATACGAAGTCTTACTCGACCGGAAAATCCTTCACACCCACCGCTTTACAAGGGTTTCATGCCACACTATAATGTTTGGACGAGGCACGGAGAAATAGGGGTTATGATGGAAGACGGCGATGAAGAAGAGTACGATGACAACTATGTGCCCCCTGAATACGGTGATGCTCTTGAACATCAAGATGCACTGACGATGTGCACGATGGTGCTGCAACTAAAGGTTGCTGAAGATCAAGAGGAACCAGACGATGTGCCCGATGATGATGATCTCCGCGGGTCATTGTCGATGCAAGGACACAATGCGAAAGTCAAAAGGAGAAGCTGAAGTTCGATCGCATGTTAGAGGATCACAAAAAGGGGTTGTACCCCAATTGCGAAGATGGCAACACAAAGCTCGGTACTGCACTCGAATTGCTGCGGTGGAAGGCGGAGAATCTTTGTGCTCGACAAAGGATTTGAGAAGCTACCGAAAATAATGAAGAAGAAGCTTCCAAAGGATAACGAATTGCCCGACAAGTACATACGCAGCAAAGAAGGTCGTATGCCCTCTAGGATTGGAGGTGGAGAAGATACATGCATGCCCTAATGATCGCATCCTCTACCGCGGTGCCTACAAGGATCTGAACGCATGCCGGTGTCACGGTGCATTGCGGTATAAGATCGACGAGATGACCCTGGTGATGTTGGCCGGCGAGCCTCCCGGAAGAGGGTTCTGCGAAGGTGATGTGGTATGCTCCTATAATACCACGGTTGAAACGTCTGCTCGTAAGCGGAGAGCATGCCAAGTTGATGCGATGGCACGGTGAGGACCGTAAGAAAGACGGAAGTTGAGAGCACCCGGACGGGTCGCAGTGGAGAAAATTGAGAGAAAATCTGGGATGAGTTTGCAAAGGACCCAAGGAACGTATGGTTTGCTTTAAGCGCGGATGGCATTAATCCTTTCGGGAGCGAGCAGCAATCACAGCACCGCCCGTGACTCTATGTATGTATAACCTTCCTCCTTGGATGTGCATGAAGCGGAAGTTCATTATGATGCCAGTTCTCATCCAAGGCCCTAAGCAACCCGGCAACGACATTGATGTGTACCTAAGGCCATTAGTTGAAGAACTTTTACAGCTGTGGAATGGAAAGCGGTGTACGTGCGTGGATGAGCACAAAAGGAGGAATTTGACCTAAAGGCGTTGCTGTTCGTGACCATCAACGATTGGCCCGCTCAAGAACCTTTCGTGACGCATAAACAAGGGATACCACGCGCATGCACGCCATCGTTTACTTGACACCGATAGTATATACCTAGGAAGCTGCGGGAAGAATGTGTACCAGGCCATCGCCGATTTCTTCCGACCAACCATCAATGTCGGAAAGAAAGGCAAGCATTTCAAAGCGAGGCAGATCACCGGAAGAAGCCGCGATGCGTGCGGTGATCACGTGCTTGCTATGGTCAATGATTTACACGTAATCTTTGGAAAGGGTCGGCCGGACTAGCTGTTCGAATGACGCCGAGAATCACGCACCCATGTGGAAGAAGAAATCTATATTTTGGGACCTACCCTCTTTGGAAAGACCTAGAGGTCCGCTCTTGATCGACGTGATGCACGTGGACGAAGAACCTTTGCGTGAACCTGCTAGGCTTCTTGGGCGTGTATGGGAAGACAAAAGATACACACGAGGCACGAGAGGACACGCAACGCTTGCACGAAAAAAGAGGGCATGCCTCCAAGCGGTATGAAGGTCCTGCCGGCTACGCTCTTACGAAGAAGAAAGAAATATTCTTTTCAATGCCTGCTCGAAGATGAAGGTCGGCGGCTTCTCGTCGAATATAAAGGGAATAATAAATATGCCGGAGAAAAGTTCCGTAACCTAAAGTCTCATGACTGCCACGTGATTATGACGCAACTGCTTCCGGTTGCATTGAGGGGCTTCTGCGAAAACGTCCGATTAGCCATTGTGAAGCTATGTGCATTCCTCAATGCAATATCTCGAGAAGGTGATCGATCCAGAAATCGTACCAACGCTAAGGAGTGATGTGGCGCAATGTCTTGTCGGGCTTCGAGCTGGTGTTCCCACCATCCTTCTTCAATATCATGACGCACGCCCTAGTTCATCTAGTCGACGAGATTGTCATTCTGGGGCCCGTATTTCTACACAATATGTACCCCTTTGAGAGGTTCATGGGAGTCCTAAAGAAATATGTTCAGAATCGCTTAGGCCGAAGGAAGCATCTCCATGGGCCATCAAACGAGAGGATGTCATCGGGTTTTGTGTTGACTTCATTCCTGGCCTTAAGAAGATAGGTCTCCCTAAATCGCGGTATGAGGGGAGACTGACCGAAAAGGCACGCTTGGAAGGGACTCAATAATATGCAGGACGGATATTCTTGGTCTCAAGCACACTACAGCTTCTCTGAGAACTCTACCTTGGTGACCCGTATGTCGATGAACACAAGAACAATCTGCGCTCCAAACACCCGGAGCAAAGGCGATTTAATCGGATTACATGTGAACACATCAGGACTTTCAGCAGCTTGGTTGGAAACACGTCTCGTAGGTGACAGCACTGCTTGTGATGAGCTTTACTTGTTGTCCAGGGGACCATCTTCGACTGTAATGATTTGGAAAGGATACGAGATAAATGGGAATACATTTTACACGATTGACCAAGATGAAAAGAGCACCAACCAAAACAGCGGTGTCCGCTTTGATGCAAAGAACCGACAAGGGAAATGACACATATTATGGTTACATAGTAGACATATGGGAACTTGACTACGGAGTAGATTTTAAGGTCCCTTTGTTTAAGTGCAAGTGGGTCAATACTGTCAGAGGCGGAAGTGCAGGTAGACCCACAAAGACGGAATGACAACAGTGGATCTGAAAAATCTTGGGTACACCGACGAACCGTTCGTCCTAGCCAATGATGTGGCACAGGTTATCTATGTGAAGGACATGTTTACCGGACCGAGGAAAAGAAAAGATAAGGAAGCGAATACATCATACAATGAGCCAAAGCGCCACATAGTTCTTTTCAGGAAAAAGGGACATCCTGGGAGTGGAGGGCAAGACAGACATGTCTGAAGAGTATGAAAAGTTTCATGAAATTCCCCCCTTCAAAGTCAAGGCTGACCCAAGCATCCTGATAAACGATGAAGATTATCCATGGTTACGGCGTAATAAGCAAACGACACAAGCGAAGAAAAAGTGAAGACTTTCTCCCGCAACTATTATGATGATACCATGCCAACTTTGTAACAGACGAGTATGATACCATTGTCCGTTTTGTACATGCACATGCTATGCCAACTTTTTCAGAGTTCATTTGAAAACTATGAATTTGAAAACCTCGCCAACTGAAGGGCGCCACACCGGTTTATAAGCCCGTCCTCTACACGCCTTGTTGAGCTCACAAACTTGTGATTCACACAAATTTCAATGAAAACTAATGGCACAAACAGAAAGTTTATAATTTTGCCGACCTAAAAGCAAAAAAGAATTAAAAAATAAAGCAAAAACCAAAAGAAAATAAATAATGCAGAAAACAAAACAAAAAAACTTGAAAAAAATTAAAAATAGCAACAATTAGTATTTTGTTGTAAGTAGAAACAAAATAAAATAAATAAATAAAGCAAAAAAAAATTTTCAAATTTGAAAACTAATGGCACAAACAGAAAGTTTATAATTTTGTCAATTTAAAAGCAAAAAAAGAATTAAAAAATAAAGCAAAAAACCAAAAGAAAATAAATAATGCAGAAAACAAAACAAAAAACTTGAAAAAAATAAAAAAAGCAACAATAAGTATTATGTTGTAAGTAGAAACCAAATAAAATAAATAAATAAAGCAAAAAAGTGTTTTCAAATTTGAAAACTAATGGCACAAACAGAAAGTTTATAATTTTTCTAAAACTAAAAGCAAAAAGAATTAAAAAATAAAGCAAAAGACAACAAAAATAAATAATGCAGAAAAGCAAAACCAAAAACTGGAAAAAAATTAAAATAGCATCACTAAGTATTTTGTTGTAAGTAGAAACAAAATAAAATAAATAAAGCAACAAAGAAAACAAAAACAAAAAAAAAATGCCACCCATCGGGCCCCCACGGCCTGAATACGACTAGAAACCCTACCATGGGCCGTGATTCGTGCCAGGAGGCCCAAGAGTCTGGCTGTGCAGAGATAGCACGGTTAGGCCCGAAGCTGCAGTTGAGAGGAGCTCGAGTGGGTGGGCGCAGCAGGCTTATAAACCACACCGAGCTCTCTCAACTAGCAAGGTGGGACTAAACTTTTGGCTGGCAAAGACAGGCCTTTGGTCCCGGTTGGTGGCACCAACCGACTAGTAGATCCCGGTTCGTGGCACCAACTCGATTAATGCTTTAGTCGGTTGGTGCCACCAACCGACCAAAGGCCAATTCAGTTTGGTCCCGGTTGGTGGCACCAACCGACTAAAGCAGATAGTCCCGGTTCGTACACGAACCGGGACCAATGGCTTTGCTATATAAGCAAAGACTTAGCGTTTTCAGATTCATCCTGCAGCTTCCTCGCCCGACGACGCCACCAGTTGCTCGACTCGCCCGACGACGCCGTCAGTCGCCTGTCTTCGCCGTCGCCGTCGTCCGCGCCTGCTGCTCGCCGTCGCCCGCCTCGCCTGCCTGCTCGCCGCCTCGCCTCGCCTCTGCCCCGCCTCAGGCGCCGGGCGCCTCGCCGCCCCGTCAGCCTCGAGCTCCCCTCACATACAGCTCGCCGTCGCCGCCTCGCCTCGTCGTCACATCGCCCTGCCTCGCCCTGCCCCCGCCTCACACGCCCGCCTCACACAGAGCCGCCCTGCTTTTTTTTATTAGTTTAATTTTTTCATATATATATATAATGTTTATGCTATGTTTTTTTATTTTTATGCTCTGTTTTTATATGTGATGTATATGTGTATGTGTATGTGGCTACAATGTATATGTGTATATGGCTATAATGTATATGTGTATGTGAACAATGCAAAAGATAATTTTTAGAAAAATTAGGATTTTTCTCTTCATAGATTTTTTAGTGATATTAATTATTGTAAATATGCAAATGTTTGTATATTCATATGAACAATGAATTAGGCAATACTACTTCATGTATTTTTAAGAAGGAAGAAGAAGAAAAGAATGAGAGGAAAAAGGAAATAAGAAGAGGAAGAAAGGAGAAGAAGAGGGGAGAGGAAGAAGAGGAGAAATAAATAAGAAGAAGAAAAGAAGAAAAGAAGAGGAGAAGAAGAAAGGAATAGGAGAAGAAGAAAAATAGAAAAAATTCTATTTTTCTTCTTTCTCCTCTATTCTTTCTTCTTCTCCTCTTTTTTTTTCTTCTTCTTCTTCCTTCTTCCTTCTTCCTCTTTTCTTCCTTTTTCCTTATTTTCCTTTCTCGAGGGATAAGAAGAAAAAGAAGAGGAGAAGAAGAAAGAAAGGAATAGAGGAGAAAGAAGAAACTTTGACACGAGGGGGGGGTACCGATAACATTATTTTCCCATGTATATGTATGTTGCGTCGTTGTCGATATAACGAGGGTGTCGAGGATCGCCGAGGGTCGAGGGTCGGGAACTAGGGTAGAGGGTCGAGGGTCGTTAAGGGGTCAAGGGTCAAGGTTTCAGTGGTCGAGGTTCCTATAGTGTCAAAGTATTGAAGAAATCCATGGCTTCATCATTAGCGGAAGTAACCATGGCATGATGGTACGAAGTCCTCCAAAGTTATTACGAATGGAGTTCCGGATAGGATAATTTGCCTTTTATGCGAATCTCAGCAAAGGCCTTTCAAATAACGTATATTCGGAAGGTTCTTGCTGAACTTTGTACCAAAAAGCTTAATTATCCTATCTCGACTCCGCCCAAAATAACTTTGGAGAGCTTCGCATCATCATGCACCTATTTTCGCCTAATGATGAAGACATGGTTTTGTTGAACTTTGACACTAGGCAACCTCCCGACCTCGGCGATCTTCGACCCCTTGAGCCTCGACTGCCGGGCGATCCACGACCCTCTACCCCTATCATGGACGCCGATGCCCACGCCACTTGTGGGACATAGATGTAGTGTTCAACGCCGACCCCTCCCGATAGCTTCAACACATGGGGGGGTCGAGACACTTACCCTCCTAGCTTGAAGCGTTCTCGAGGCCACCCCTAATCCTTGAAGCGTTGTCGAGGCCACCCCAAACCCTAGAGAAGCAAAGTCGAGGCCACTAATATGATTCCTTATTGTGATTAGCTAGCTAGTTCTACATTTGCCACTAATATATCCATATCTGTCATGTTTGAATAATAATTGCCATGTTGTAAATATTTGTAGAAACTATGGACACCCCCGAGACGAAGCACAAGAAGCGTTGTTGAGGCACATAATCGCACAAGGAAGTGATGCCGCTGCTCGTTGATGTTTCTCAACGACAACGATGGTCTCGAAGGAGAGGGTGAAGAAGCAAATGGCTATTTACATGGTCTGGCGACCCAATGCGGTGCAAGAAGGAGAGGGTGAAGAAGTAGACCGTGAGGACGGCTCCGGTGATCACCAAACCGAGTCCGCCAGGTATATATATTAGTTAAGCCTGTGGCCGACTAGCTAATTGATGCATTCATTGTTTTGGTATATATGTAAACATATTAATTAACTCTCGCCTTTTGTTCTTTTTCTAGCCCTCCGGATCGAAAGCACAACTTCGTAAAGAGACGAGGCCCAAGAAAAGTTGAGCTCGGATGAAAAGTTTGAGATCATACAAATCGCGGGACGGCCAACCCGATTGAACCCTACCCGGACAAAGAAGGCATTTGTTGCTCGGTCATGGGTTCTCGTTAGGGACAAGATCCCGATCAGCATCCACCAATGGTATAAGCTTCAAGAACGAAGACCCCGAGGTGTCTTATGTCAATGATATGCGTAAAATGATCTTTGGACCGAGCTGAAGTCAATTTCACCCTACCGCCGGAGAATGATCCGGAGAAGCCAGTTATAGAGCCATTAATCAAGTCTTTTGCTCAAGAAGATGGCAGACCTATTCAGAATTGGAAGAAAGACCTCAATAGGTATGTCGAAAATAATGAGACACCAGAATTCAAGGGCAAATATGAGAAGATCAAAGATGATCGCCCGCATTTGTGGCCCACAAGACATCGGAAAAGAGTAAAAAGATGTCGGCGACAAACAAGAGAAATGCTGCGAAGAAGAAGCTTCACCATCGCACGGGGTCGTGGCTACCTCTTAGCCCGGCTAAGTGGGACAAGGCCGAGAATGATCTGCATGATAAAGGGATCGAACCAGAGACAATGAATCGCTGCACTGCTGCCGGACTTGGTTCTTTGGGGCGGCGGATCCTTGGACCCTATAACAGGAAGTGCATTTGGGCCAGGCGAACAATTGGACATACCACCAAGAGGCTTCAGAATATATCGGGCAAAGGCAGTTAAGGGACGTTCGTTCGAGCATGGGAGAAGGACGAGCTCACAATGGCCCTCGGCAATCCCGAGCACCCTGGACGGACACGAAGGCACGCCAGCTCCGTTCGTGGAAGGCTGGATTTTGACGCAGGGGTTACAAAACCTGTGAGAGGAGGAAGAAACCGGAGCAGAGCCAACCGCAGCGCCGCTGCGAAAGGGTAATGGGGCTAGAGGAACGAGAAGCGATCGCAGCAAACGACCACCAAGCTTCCCCGGTTACCCCGCCATCTCGGCGGAGAAAGCAGCGTGGCTTCCACCGAGCTGCTTCAGCGTAGCATGCCTTGACGGCTCCTGCCGGCTATCCCGTGGATGCTATCACGGATGCTGAAAATTGCCACCTTATGGCGTAATGGAGCAATTTGAAGGTCAAGGCGGCCGTTGGCTCAGCTTTATCCTACTAAACCCGACTCAACTTTTCACCGCCGCCGATTCGAAGGATATGCTAAGGTGATGGTCGATGAAATAACGGAGGGATTTGAGGACCTCGGCTGACCACCCTACCGGTGAAGGGGAGTATCGGCTGGGTTCTCGCTCAAGACTCCATGCCTATGGCGGAAGGATCTCATCAACCTTACAGGAACTGGACGCCTCCGCCTCCTCCTCCTCCTCCTCCGTGAGTCGGCACTCCGCCTCCTCCTCCTCCTCCAGTGAGTGATCAGGGCACTCGGCCGGCTCCTTCTCCGGCGTGGCGGCACTCCGCCTCCTTCTCCGCTGCGCCAGCGCGCCCGAGCAGCCAGCCTCCTCCTTCTCCGCCACAAGAAGGCGGAAGAGACCCGCCGCCCGCTCCGCTGCTCCGGCGCCGTAGTCCTTCTCCTCCGCCTCGTAAGCAAGGAAAGAAGACATCCGCCTGGCTCGCTCGCCAGCTGTTTAGCAAAGACAAAGCCAAAGGCGGAGGAGATATAGATTCGGGTCCTTCTCAAGACTCGCAGAAGTTACCGTGACGAGAGGAGCGAGGAGGAAAACGCGAAGATCGCGCAGATCAAGTGGATGACTGGTTTCAAGGGTTGCAAGCAAAGAGACATCCACCTCCGGAGGAGAAGGTAGATCCGTGAAAGCGAAGCGCACTCTGGCTGCCCGACAAAACCACCCAAGTCTCCGCCGAAAGGCAACTATGAGCGCATTATTGGAAAGGCATTTGCCGGCGGAGAGGTCCGGAAGTACTAAAAGTGATCAAAGGATGAAAGAACGACGAGCTGGGAAACAAATTGCCTAGCTCGCGAACAAGCCGGGCAATCGTGCCCCCGCTCAAGGTGCTCGCGAAGCGACATCGCCGATCCGAGGATGGTGCCCGGTTATGGCAATCCTGCAGACACCGCCCGACGATGTACATTATGATTTCTTGAGGTGCAGATACAAAGATACGTAGTACGGGAAGCCTCTCGTCAAAGATGAAAGTTCTCTATCAATGATGATGCGAAGATTGCATGATTGGTACATGAAAACCTGCAAAGAGTCCGATGGGAGGAGTACTTTGTATGTGAGAGTTAAAAGGAGCATGACCTCCATGGAATTGAACTGCTGCCTATTCCATTTGAGGATTTCTATCATTTTTCAATCAATTGGCCATCAATAAATCAACGGTCACCGCCATCGCTCTGTAAGTAGTACTACTTCTATCATTAAGTCTCTCTATATAACTCAGCCCTTTCATTGCATGTATTTATAATTATCCTCACTATATTATGCAGATTGAAGATCGCCGAATTGAAGAAAAGACAAGGGGGAGATATTGGGTTCATTAACACGTATCTCATAGATGCAACTAAGGTTAAATATCGTGCCCAAGAAACCGAGGCCAACTTGCTACGATCGTTGGAAATAAATGAACACAAAGATATAATACTCTTTCCTTACAACTTCAAGTAAGTGTTACTGTCTTGTGGCATATTCGGTTTCCTTATTAGTCCAGGTTATAGTAATGTAATATTGATGAGTTATGCATGTGCGCAGCTACCACTATATTCTCCTAGAGATTAAGCTTGAGAAGGGAGTAGTAACTGTCTTAGACTCGGCGAAAAGATCCCAAGGAGTATGCGGACATGACCTGAACTGCTCGAGAAGTAAGTTAAATCGATCATTATCCACCATATCAGCAACTTTGTTCATTTCGATATCAAGTAATTGTTTTCTTTGTATGACAGGCTTGGAGAAAATTCACCAAAAAGCTCCGGACTACCGAAGAACCTGCAATTTAGGCACCAAAGTAAGTACTATATAGTAGCATATTCCACGCATCTCCTAGTGATTCAAGCGCTTAGTTTCATCAATACCATTTAGCATGCTTGCTAATTATCAGTTTGATTGACCTCTATTTCTTGTAAAGTGGTTGTGGCAGGAACAAGGGAATGATTTCTGTGGATACTACATTTGCGAGTCCATCCGCCACACGACACTGTGAGCGGGCTACTCCGACAAACAATATGAAGTGCGTAAATAACAATATTCACAATTTTATTTTATAACCATCATTTGTGTTGACTTTCATTCATTCATATATATAAATATTTATTGACCCCTTCTTAAAATTAGATGTTTTCGATGCGGATGAACTCCTAGCACCAGATCGCATGCAGCAATTCAAGAGGAATTGGCGGCATTCTTTCTTGACCACGTGATCGCCAAGACGGAGAATACTATGTGGACCACGCGTCTGTATGTTAGGAGATTATATATTTGTAAAAGATAATTATTGTATATATGTAGCGGTAGTGTCGGATAGATATACGAGAACTTGTTGTTCACCAATCTCTCGGAGAAGGAGAGGTGGTCGATATCACTTCTCTCTCTGTATGCATATATGTTCATGACGATCTTCTGTTTGCTTACTAGCTAGCTAGCGTGTCTAGCTAGTCCTCTCTATACGTATGTATGGTACGTGAGGCCGACCAAGCACCTGACAAAAGAGAGGACACTTCTCTCTATTAATTAGCTAGCTATAGCACAATATATGAAACACCTAAATTAACCCCCAAAACCCCCAAACCCCCTTCAAAAAAAACAAAACCACAGCCACATAAATGTCGACGCTGGATGTTTGATTGGTCCCGGTTGGTGCCACTAACCGACCAAAGGCCCTCCGCCTGGGCTCAGCGAACAGGCCACGTGGAGGCCCTTCCGTCCCGGTTCGATTGAACCGACTAAAGGGGTCAGATTAGTATCGACCTTTAGTCCCGGTTCATGAACCGGGACTAAAGGCCCTCACCAACCGGGACTATAGGCCCTTTTTCTACTAGTGTGCGTGAAAGAGAACAACTCACATATTGGGTGTCACACATAAGAGTTACCTGAACTCAACATCACCGCTCCTTTCTTGACCGCCTGTCTGAAACTTGAAGGAATTTCACCATTGCTTGTAATCACCCCGAGTCAAATTCGCAGTTGTCTCACCACATGTATGACCACCAGAGCCCTGGTCCGTCTCCATGCCTCGTGCGTACCGCACGCCTCGCCGCTATTACCGCGTCGAGCCTCCGCTGTCCCGGTCGAATCTCAAGGGCCGAAACCACACCACTCAACCCCCACTACAGTAGTACCACCGACCATCACCGACCGATGACGAAGTTTCACGCTCCATCGTAATTCACTGGGCTCCAGACGTAATTCACGCATCCCTCGCTTTTCCCGCTGAATAGGCTTCGACTCCGACTTCACGCCTTTAGCCCTCAATCAAGACGGCGAAGTCTTCCGCCGACTCAGCTCCACCTTCAACATGACTCCATGGTCCTTGTATCGTCCCACCTCGCTACCGTCGACTTCAAGCTCCGTGTGTACACCACCTTGAATCAACCCCGCGCCATAGTCTTGTCGGTCACACAAGCCCTCGGCTCATGACACGTGTTTCCACGCCCGATATCACCACCATCAAGACCACGCTCCTATGTCGCCGTCACGATCCCACCACCGCTTCAGACCAAATTGACTTATGCCGATCCGTTAGACTATCTAGTCCGACCCAGCCGGATTTGTCCTACTGCATGACACGCTCGAGGCTCTCAAATCGTCTTCCAAGATTTCCGTCCATCACATGATAATTTTATCTTAACTTACATGACTTCCCGCAACGCCCTCAAGCATCCATGTTGTACCAACAAATCTTTCACCCTGTCTTCCATAACCCAAGGTTTTCAGTTACCCATGAGCGCCATGGTCCTTTGTATGGCTGACCCTACGAAAAAATTATCCACGCTTTCCACGTGATGCCTCAAGCGCACGGACAGCCTCCACATACTAATAGCAATTCCAACAAAAAAAACCTTTGATCTTCACGTGGTGGCTCCCTTGCACAAAACTTGCAATGCTAGCTTTTGCGTTGTCAATGTCCCTGCTAGTTTCAATGAATATGTATCGCGTGACGGATCTTTCCCTTACGCTGACTGATTTGCCTGCCTGTCCGTATCATATACAAGGACTCGGTCCTCTTTTTATCTAAAACAAATCTCCTGGAGTATATCAATCGAACCTGTAACGCAGACCTTCCACGCAGAGCCTAGCCAGCTCCTTCCGCGCCTGGTCCACTAGCACAAAACGTACACGCACCAGCTAGCCCCGTTGGGCCAGCCCACACCGCGCGCACTTCGGCTTCAGCTGCCTGGCCTGCCACGCGCGCCTCTGTACGCTCGCCCGATCGATCCTGATCGACCGCCGCATGTCTCTTGCTGCTGCAACACGCACGCAAGCCTTCCGCTCATCCGACGCCTGCTGCAACGGCTGCTTTCAATCTCGCCGAGAACTCCGCCGGCTTCGGATTGCTTCTTTTTCAATCTTGTCGAGAACCACATCATAGTCGGCTGCATCTCAAACTTGATATTTCCTCTAAATCAACTGAACCGCGACCTCCTCGTAACCTTGCTCATGATATCACTTGTTAGAATAAATCCGAGGTACTTTGTCGATCATCTGAGGACCAAGCAATCACACGAGCACGACACCGAGATTTGTTAACTAGGTTAACCGATATGGCTATTTGTTAGAGTTGTGTCGAATATTATTGTACAAGGTAGATTATAGTTGGACATGATTTTGGACTGTGTGTAGACAGAGGAGTTGTGTCCTAATAGGACACTTGTATCCTAGGCCTCTCATATATATCGGGGGTAGACACACGATGTAACTTATGCCAACATAATAGCACCGGAACGCAGGGGAAGCCGGCGGCTTGTGCCGGCGTCCAGGGCGGTCGGGTGCGGTATTGTAGCGGTGTCACGGGTAGGAGCGCCCGTAGTCATGCCCCGGGGATGTAGCCATATCGGTGAACCTCGTTAACAAATCTCGATTGTCGTGCTCGTGTGATTGCTTGGTCCTCGGATGATCGACGGAGTGCCTCGGATTTATTCTAACACCGCATTTGCATTCATGCTATCACCATCTTGTTATTTCTTCTATGGATTTCCTCGTGTTTGATTGTTACTCTCTTATTATGTTAGGTAATATTTAAAAGGTTCGCCAAGGATCAGGCAGGTTACTAGGATAGTTTGTTGAGAATGAGTAAGAAAAGATCGAGTCCGTCTGATGGAGCTATATATACACACTGCATGATTAGTTTCTAGATAACTGACGGAACTTCTTCATTACCTTGCTATGTTGCCGACTGAATGATCTGCTTACACCACGCATGCAGGTATTCAGACAGTGAAAGCTGAGACCGAGGGGTTCAAAAGCCTCGATTTAGATGATTTTGGGGTGCCTTGTCTATCTTGTAAACTCCATTTCAAATTTGAGCAGATGATTTATTGCCAAAGGACATACTCTTACTCTCTGAGATGGATGTTGATGAGCGGCACAGCCGAAAACTCTGAGGCTGGGCTTTGCACAAAGTGTATAAAATAAATTTTTCTCGGTTGATTCTTGTCTACTCCACCAAGTGTCCGAAACAAGATTTTTGTATGTCTCAGCTTATTCTTGGGCATGTCTGGCACTCTAGTTAAGTGAAGTTCCAGTTTTACTTCTTTGCCAGAGACCGATCGCTGAATGAGATTATATATAGTGCAGTACAAGGACAGAGTCCTTGCTTCTTAGACAGAAACAAGCTGACAATTAAAGGATGATGTGCTTGAGGCAAGATGAATGAGCTTTAGATCCGGCAACAAACAGCTAAAACATTCATAAATTGTGCTAGTATGGTGCACGTTCATTTCAGTTACAAGCTATGGTGGATGCACATTTCTGTCATTTCACCGCTAGTTGGAGCACACGAACCAAACACAAACGAATATCAGCAGCCTCAACTCAAAAAAAAGGAAAAGGAAGAATATCGCGAGAGGGCAGTCTATGAAAAGGTGTTGTATTCTTTCATCATGATCACAAAAATTTGTTGTTGTGCATGACTATAAGCAAAGTGAAATTTCCACCCTCTATTTCAGATAAATGTTTGGGTCTGCTAAAGCACACCACCTTTCATGGCACTTGCTTTTGTAACTGTTTTTGTTTCCTCATCGGCAGTCTGCAAGCAAAGGCACACGAGACATAACAACATAACAGCATAACAGCATAAGAAGCAGAAATAGAAATGAGGAAATTAGACCTAGAGTTTAGTCAAGAGACTCGTCAGCTTAGCAATTAGGCTCTCAATTCCATCAACCTGTGTGTGCATGAAAGCATTATGTCTGTCATTAATCTGAAGTGCAAGAATTAATGGAGAAATAACATCAGAGACTAGTAGAGAGTTTCCTAGCTAAACAGCATGCACCTTCTTCAAGAAGCCTTTTAAAATTGTCACAGGCGTCGGGCTGATGCATCCCCCTCATCTCTTGAGGAATTCCGCCAGGAAGCTCAAAGGAATCCTGCAAAATCGAAATGTTTAGAAGAACATGTAACCTGCAGGAAGGCTAGCTTGATTGTTATGAATTTGACCTGACAAGCCAAACAGGTGTGCTGCTTTCATCAGTTAAAAAAACTAAACTAATAGGATTGGTGCCGAAATAAAGCATTGACATTATAACTACTAGTCCCAAAAGAGCACTAAGCAGCATATATATTGCTAGCAGAAGAGATAAATCGCCAAAAAAGAGTATTTTGAGCTGTCACTTTCAAAATCAAAGCACTTGCGTGCTAGTTTTGTAACGCAGTGACCATGTATGTAATGCCAGAAGAAGATTCTGAAGTCTTGCAGCACAGGAATTCCCAACCAGCTAATTTAACTGTTTATAAACAACTAATGTGATCATCATTGTCTGTTTTAAACCTAATAGTCAATGACATTTTGAGCATGATTTACTCCAGTGCTTGATAAAGCACAAAGCTGGGACAGAATCAGAACAAGGGTTGCTTCTGCTAGGAGGGAGGGAGGGAGCTTGAAGTCGGCTCCTAGCTACCAAAGAGGTATCGAAGCCCAGATCTGGAGCTCGTGTGCTCTGTGCTGGGCGTCGGCGAAGCAATTGAGGATTCAGAGATGAAAGGAGGAACATCAGTTGCAGCCGCCATGAGAACCGTCCGTGCTCCGCTGGTAACAGAGTTTTCTTAATCTCTACTATGGCCGTAATTTTATTTTAAAAATAAATAAACCCATGCAACAGACTAATGGATAAATAAAGTATACTGCTTCATCTGTCTTGCCAAATAAAATTTATCTTTCGCTCACTCTGTAGCTGATGGTCTACATTCTGCTTGCTCTGTCTATCTAGTACGAGCATGGTGAGGAAAATACTAGTATGCACATGGTTCGTATCACCCGGACATCAGAGTTTCCGATTCCAAAACTGTGGTTGACGATTACATGATATAAGGGTCTATATGGATCTGGATGTGGATGTGAAGGTTCCTCGACCATCTAGAACGTGATACCTCTCCATGAGTGTTTCACTGTGTGAAGGTGAAATTCCTGATGCTTCCAATCCCTAGTATGCCCTAGCTCACTTTGTATTATCACGGACATGGATAACCAGTGTCAAAAGCTAGTGGGAGTCCCCTTGTATAATAGCAAGTGTAACATGTCACCGATACCCTTCGGCTGGCTTATATAACCATCTCATGTAAGATTGGTGTGTAAAAGTTTAATTTAGTACCCACCTTTTGGCCCATGCTTTATTGTTGTACCGTGTGTACTACGACTTCAGTTGTGGCAATAATTTACATTTCACTCGGTTCATTACAAAGGTCAGTAATTATGTGATAAGAAAAAAGGTTTCCCCCGCTTTATATTATAAAGCAACGAACCAAGCATCCAACACTTCAGTACAAAGTACAGTCAAGTCATAAAGTCACTGGGGCACAGCAGACAAGCCCCAAACAAATATGAAAAAGCTAATCCGCTCGGGAGGTGGTGGCGGTGGTGGCGGAGGTGGAGCGAAAGCCGATGCCGAGGAACGAAGACCCGCAATGATGATGTCGATGACGTCTCGGTCGCGCCACTTGCTAAGCGGTCTCCAGAGCTGTAAGAAGCCATACATTTTATAAATTGCATCAGTCACACGGCACAGAATCGCGTGTTTGATGACTAGTTTATTGCGGCCACACCGTAGGGTCCAGGCCAGGGTACCCAAAGCCACCCAAGTGGGGGCTCGATTAGGACCGGGAGCCTAAAGGCCTCCCAAACAAGTCCGGAGGTTGTCGTGGCACCAATTTGCCGCCAACCACCTCCCGGAAACAACTCCATAGGAACCTGCTACCGTCGGGCACCGGAAAAGATGTGGTTGCAATCCTCCGGTACCATACAAATGGGGTCGGGCTGTCCCCAGACCATTACGCTTTCGGACCTCCAAGAATAATGTGATGACCAATGCCATTACTAGCTGCAAGAAAGTAGCACGATAGACATCTTTAATCTTCTTTAATTACCTCAAAACCAATCCTACTGAAAGAAATATTGATAATTGATTGATGGTTCTATATGCTTCTACTTCATCTGCCCTTTGTTCATATCCTCCGTTTTGACCAAGAACCCTCTATTTCCATCATTCTATGTGATGACTAAACTACAGCCAAAAAAGGCTGCAAGTGAATAAAAATAGTAGCTTTATGTGTCTAATTCATCTTGCTCGAGTCATAGTTCAATTCATAGATCGGATCCCTCCGCCTCCCTCCTCCCGTCCAGATCCTGTCCTACCATCCTCCTCCTCCGCCTCCCCGGCCCACCTCCCCTACAGATCCCCTCCACCTCCCTCCTGATCCCCTCCGCCTCCCGTCTGCCTCCCCTTCCGCCGCCGTCATATCCTGGCTGGGCAAAGCCCGTGCAGGGGGATGCTGGCGGCGGTGGGGCGTCCCTCCGTCGTGGCTTAAAGGCGTGGATGTGACAGTGGATCTTGAGTGGGCGCCTCGGGATGACGTGTGCATGGCCATGGGACCGGTCATGCAGCGATGAGACCTCCTCTACCATTGGCTGCCTTCATCATCGGTCCAAAGAGATTTGGTCGGTGGGTGTTGCCTAGCGGTGGCTTCCCGATGACGGATCAAGTGAAGGAGGAGATGGTGGCCTAGCTACTGAAGCGGGTGAGGATGCCACCATCGCTGGCGGCGCTTGCATGGTGTCGTTTTCCTCGTTGGAGATGATGGTGGGGGCGTCCCTCGCTCCATTGTTTCCGAGGCAAACCTCATATCTGGAGGAGGCTACCATTGACGGCGGCGCCTGTGGGCATCGTAGCCCTCATTGGAGGCGTTGAGGGGCCTCCTGGATTGGATGATGGCGACGTCTTCGTCGTCACCTCCATGGGGGCATCATCTATGGAGACATTCATCGGCTGGGCGGACATGTGGATGGCTTGGTGGTTGGGCGTCGGTAGGTGGTGGAGCGGTGCTTCATTCTACACATCGATGGCGGCGGATCTCGGCGGCATGGCGCAGTGGAGACTCGGAGTCCGATGGGTGGCGATGGACTCGTGCAGGAGGACGACGTTGTCTGGTGTCGTGGTGGCGTTGATGGCAGAGAGGCCTGGCAAGGTCGATGCGTCAGTATCTGATCTGAGGATGGATTGGTGGGTGGAGGAGGTGACAATCATTGCAGCGGCGCATGTGGTGCCCATCGAAAGTGCGCCAGCCGGTGTGTAACCTAGTCTAGGTATATGGCTTGGATGGGGCATCCAGCATTAGATGTTAGGTGTTGGTGCGATGTCTGTTTGGTATTAGGCTTGGACATTCGGCACCCCTTCATCACGAGGATAGGAGTAGCGATAGGTGTTGCCAAGGTGGTGGCTGGACTTTGTGAATAATTAATAAAATAGCTGCATGCATCGTCCAGATAGAGGCCGGTGGTACATCTTCATTTTTTTTAAATGTTCAATTCACAATAAGCGAATTTGTTTACCTAAGTATGTGCAGCAGCAGCGCAAAACATGCGTTGGTCCACGCGGTGGACGGAGTAACCGGACATACATTTAGTAACGTTCCTCTACAGCTCAACAATCTGACGTTACTCCATGTTCGCCGCGCGTGATGCTTATGTGCACCACCGTGCACTTGTCCTAGCAGGCCGTTGTGAGAGATTCAGAGAAGGAGTGAACAATGGGCAGAAGCAATTATGGGTCGCTTTGTTCTACACTCACTGTGATATGGTTATGGTCCTTTCGCTGTAGACGGTGTTGTATGATCTTGGGTGGTGTTGTATGGTAGTTCTTGTGGACTATTGGTTGGTTGTACATGCAGTCCTCCTGCATGATTCAAAAAAAATGGTAAATTAATTAGTTCACCTGTTGGAGGGGTGATTTTGCTTCATTGCGAACAGTGCAACCACCTCCTTCCCTTTTGAGCTAAAGAGCAGAGAACTTCTCGGACAGCTTGTTTATATAAGTATGTACCACTTCGTCCATTGGTCCAATGGCGACATCGTCGACGCAAATCCTAAGCAGAGCCATTGACACAGAATGAGGAGTCATTGTCTGTTGAATAAGATTGCCAAGGCGTTCAGACCTTGACCCATCCCATATAGATAGACATGTCTTCATCATGTTCAGACCTTGATCCCTCCCCAAGTCCTCTCATGACTACATGTAGCATCACGCTCAGACCTTGATCCATCCCCAAGTCCTCTCATAGATAGGCCTTGATCGAGATAGGTGGACCTGGATGGCCGAACCCCATGACCTGATGAAGTTGAATGTTCAGACAAGGGCGTGGCTAGACATCAGTCACAACTGAGTAGACGGCGTACCCCCTTGCGTCGAGCTCCATATAGAGTGTGAGGGAGGGTCACACGTGACTGCGGTGGAAGTATCATTCCTGATGCCTCTAAATCCTAGCATGCCCTAATTTTCTTAGTGTACTGTTGACACATGTAGATGGCAACAAAATGGTTTTGACCAAAATAGTTGGAAGTCCTCTCGTATTGAGCATAGCTTGAGACCTATGCTTCTTCGGCTGGCTTATATATAGTTCCTTTTCTTCCGAAGAATAGTGACAATTTAATATGCACCTACTTTTGATTATTTGCATTTGTTGTTGTACTACGTGGGACTTTAGTTATGGCAACTCCACGCTCTGCTGCGTGGTACGTGTGCACACGCAACTGCGAAATTCATGGGCGTCGTGCACCAAAGCAACACTGTTTGGCTAGGAGCCCAAAAACAGCAACTTATCCAGCGGCATCAAAGAAGCAAAGAACATGGAGATGAATTTGGCAGTTGCCATAGTTTCTGACGTTTGTTGATGAACTATATGATGAAAATTTGTAGTCCATCGAGCTCTTCCGGTTCCAAAAGAAAATTTACCTACTTCCCAAAAATGTACTTGAAAGCAAAATATGTCAGCCACTCTACATTAGGCAAAGCGAGGATGAATACCGACCACATCGTTCAGTTTGTCATTGAAGAAAAAAAGAGAGAGATCCAAGCTTCAAATGAGTACAGATCCCGTAACAGTCACATCTCACACGTAGCATGCCCCAGCTACTGCTACTTCTATGCATGCAGCACTGGCTGAATTACACCTTACACTGCAAAAGAACTCATACACTTTTGCCGATGCAATTCAAATTTGAAAATTGGAGATATATATATATCTATACCTACTATTAAAGGGAATAGATATTTTTGGTTTGGTTCCGTTTTGTTTCGTCCTGTTTTAAGTATTTTTATGTGCACTATTATTTTAGTTCTGTCCTATTTTTTAGATGGATATACGCGATGTGGTACTAATTCCAGAAAACACGCTGTGTGCATCGAACGATGGTGCATATAGCTGCGTTGTTGGGCCTCAGATTCTCCCATCGCACATGCCCCCTTCCCGGACTCCCTGGGCCACATCGATGGCTCATGGGCCTGTTCCTAGGAGCATATAAAAAAGAAGAGCTGGCTAACAGAAACAAACGCTACTTTTTTTCATCCCTTCGCCTTGATCTTTCCCGATAGACCGACTGGAGCTGAAAACCATGCAGACCTTGCCTTGGGCATGCATCCTCATCCTGGAGGAAACCACGCAGGTGTTGGCTGGCCCAGACCCGGAGATCAGGCTAGCACGACCCTTGCGACAGGCTACGCTAATCACGCGCGGGGACCTAGGATGTCTCCCTCGCATGACCCACTCGCCAAACTCGGAGGCTCCCGCTCCTGCTTGCAAAGTTCGTTGCTCCTGCTGGGCGGCAACTGTCCGCTCGCCAACCTCGCAAGGCCACAGCTTTCCGAAACAAAGGTCCCCACCCGCGTCTCCTTTGCTTTGTGCTGCAGACAGGACTAGATAACCCTTGCTGCCATAGATGTGATTTATATTAAGAATGTGGCAGTGGCACAAGTAGTGCAAAGCAACGTCCAATCTCTAAAGCTTTTCGTCCAGTGACCAGTAAGTTAGCACGGCATGCAACAGGTAATGACGGATGTCAGTTGAGCTTCCAAATTCTCCGGCTTCTGATCCTACGTGAATGATTATGCTGAAATAACAACACGCAGCATTGTTGAATTTTAAGAGAATTCATATATTATAAAAACCAAAAATCCCACAGGTATGAGGACTTATAAAAACCAAAAATCCCAAGAAAGCACATGTAAGGCTATCTCAAAGGAATCGGCACGGAGGAGAGGGCCAAAGCAAAAGCGGAGGGCAGACCAACGAGGTAGGTAGTAGCATACTCTGCTGGATTAGTTCCAAATTTCAAGGATACGTAATGTTCAAAAATAACTAATGTAAACACCGAACATGTTAGTTTGATCAACTCCGCCTATCAGTTATATGAATGTTCTTCTCTCTTCCGGGTTGTGTGACATGGATTATTGAATTTTAGAGTACGTATGTTTTAGGATTTTTGATGATGTTTTGTTCAAGCAAAGAAGAAACTTAATTATGCTAGAGATTTTTTATATTTATTACTTTGTGTCAGAACTTTTTATTAAATATTTTTCCCAGGCGTAACACTAAACTATGGAGTCATAATCAGCCATTAATTTAGTTTTGGAGATACAGTAAATTGACACAGAAAAAGTAGAAATACATAACATGTCTGCATGTATTTCTGGCTTTTCATTGCTAGAGTTAAATTACCTGAAACTGTTGAATGAGAGGCTTTAATTTAAGTTATCAAATTCTAAAGCTGGATCTCTTCATCAGTTGGTGATTTTGTATATGTTGTGCCACATATCTTATTCAAGATTTACTGTCTTTGGTTCATTAAATCAGTTTTTCTTCTCTCACACAGATGCTCCATGTCATAAATAGTTTCTGGATTATTTTGGTATTCTTGCAGGTCTGTGCAATAATGTTGTTGCAAACATACACTAATCTGTTAGCAGCTCTCAAGTTATGACACTAGCCTCCCCCAGATCCTCTTTATCAACTGCAATCTCTGCTTGCCCAGGTTAAGACCCCCTCCTCCTTACCAACAACCCTCCTTGATGGTGGCTTGCCACAAAAAGCATTGACCCTACAGCGGAGCCGGTTATGCATCTCATCGCTTTTCCCCCTGCTGTAACGCATCGGCAATTTTACTAGTATATATATATATATATATATATATATATATATATATAGACGGTCTATTCTGCTAATATTAGCAGAATAACTATTCTGCACACCACTCCCGACTGCACGCTGAACACAAGTGCACGCCATTCTTTGAACCAAGTGTGCTGCAAGACTACATGAGTGAACTTCTCGTCGGAAAAAATGCACGCGTTATTTTTTCGGTACTGTTTTCGCTCTAATTTTTAACCGCTTATCGGAATGAGGCGTGTAATATACCATTGAAAAGCTATGGATTAGGCGCAACTTCAATATGTTGAACACTTTACGAGATTCCACACGGTTTAAGAGCAGTTTTCAAAATGGTGCGGCCCATGACGAGTGACAGCGATCGTTTTTTCGCGATTTCTTCTAAACCGCTCGTCGGACTAAAGCAAACGATACGCCGCTAGATAGATATCATCGAGGCGCATCTTTTTCATATATAAATGTTTCTCTTATTCCTTACGGTTTAAAAGCAGTTTCAATTTTACTAAATCGCTGAATTCTGTTTTTCAAATTTTTTCAAATTTTCGGTACTGTTTTCGCTCCAGTTTTTTAACCGTTTGTCGAAACAAGGTGTGTAATATATCCTTGAAAAGCTATGGACGAGGCGCAACTTTCATATGTTGCAATGTTTTTGAGATTCCTTACGGGTTTAAGTTAATTTTGAAAATCGTGTGGCGGCCGATTTAGTGGCAGCTGCTGTTTTTCGCGAATTTTTACCAACCGCTGCTCGGAATGATTCAAACGATACGCCATTGGAAAGGTATCGAAGAGGCGCAACTTTTTCATGTAGAACACTCTCTCTAATTCTTTACGGTTTAAGAGCAGTTTTAAATTTACCGAAATTGCGGACACTCTGTTTTTCGCGACACCCAAATCGACATGCGTACTTCATCCGACTGAAAACCGCACTGCATCGGACGAAATGCCGCACTGCATTAGACGGGCAAGAGAACTGCATGGTTTTCTTTTGGTGGGACGTAAATTTTTGAAGACGAGGAAGAAAACCGCATTGCTTTTAGACGGAAAAGCGCACTACATCAAAGAGTCAAGCGAACTTCATGATTTTCTTGTCGGGCGTAAATTTTCTCAGATAAGCTTTTGTGAGTTTTCGTTGTCATTTTTTTTATGAACGACAGAAAAATGCACTGCTTCAGTCTGAAAACCTCACTGCATGAGACGGTCAAACAAACTTCATTATTTCTTTCTGTCGGACGTAAACTTAAAGTGAACCTCACGACTTTTTGTTGCCTTTTTTCGTATTTTTACAGTGAACCTCATGACTTTTTGTTGCCTTTTTTCGTATTTTTTTCATCGACAAAGTGATTGCATTCGAGGGCAAACCGCACTGCAATGTCTTCTAAGAGGAGTACACACGTTTTTTCCTTTGCAGACAATCGACCGCACTGCTTCATTTGAAAAACCGCACTTCATCAAATGGTTAAGTGAATGACATTATTTTTTTGTCGCTTCTCTACCATTTTTCATTTCGGTTTCCACATTGGCGGCTGTACATCGCATGCGAATAAGCGAACCGCACGGTCGAGGGAAATGAACCGCAACACAATTCGAAATGAACTTCTTTTGTAAACAAAATCTTTTTATATACACGCATGAAAAACATCACAATCATATTCTTTCCCCCACATTCATATCTTCTTTACACAACCATGGCATCTTTTTGTCTCACACCTAAACGGCTAAACCTATCCTCGCAAGCAACAAGACAAGAGCACCGTGATAGCCAACGGCGTGAGTCGTCAGCGCTCCTTGTGCAATCGCACGTTAACACACCTAACGCCGCCATCCTTTATAGCTAACTGAATTGCACAATGGAGTGTCTTGAACATCTTATGGAAAACAAAAAAGCGAATGGCACAAAATCAATTAGGGGCGGTAAGAACTGCAGAAGTCAGCCAAATTACATCACCATGCCTGCGCTGTGCTGCACTGCATCACCGCCAGAGCCGAACTGCACTCCTAAGAAGATCGGATCTCACCCGCCGGCAGCTCGTGCCGTCGCCGAGGGGAGGGGTAGAGATATAGATAGAGGGGACTGGGGTCACCGGGTCGGTGGGTGCCAGTAGACCGCATGTGGAGTACACGGGCACCTTTTTGCCTTCTTTGATGCGCCATGGGAAGACAAATCACGGAGGAGGAGGAGGGCGGTTGTCGGGCGATCTGCAGATTGGGGAGGAGAGAGCTGCGGGGTTGCGGTGGCGAATCGTGCATCGTGTTGCGGTGGGAGCTAAAGCAGAGGAGAGGGTGTCAGAGTCGCACAAGTGACACAATCAAGCCGCAAACGACATGTCCAAATTCAGCCAGTACCGCACGTGCCGCCTCGGATTTAATCACACATAGTGGCAGAGGATGCGGTGCTCGCGCGACATGATGTAGGCGAGTCTTCGTCGGCATAGCTCCTGCAACAGAGAAGATTAGGAAAGGTGGAAGAAAGGAAAAGGGGGAACAGGGGCAGTGCTCACCTGAGGATCCCCGCCGGTCAGTACTAGGATTCCACCCAGTACTGCACTATCCCGTGGGACGTACTTCTCGCCCCCGTGGGCTGAGCTGCACGCGACACCCGCAGCGGCCGACGCTAACAGCTGCGCCTGGATGTAGACAAGGGGAGGAGCAGGACTCCAGCCGTCCGATGGTGGCGCTGTCGTTGCCCTCCTTGTGCGCCTCCCGGCGACCAAGATTGTGACACGCACGAGATCCACGTTCCATGGATCCAGTGAACCCGGCGGCCGAATTTGGCGTGAGACGGGCCATGGCAAGGCGGAGATCGCCGGAGTCCGGCCAGAGGAGAGGGAAGGTCCGTCGGTGATGGAGATACAGTGCACAGCCGCCGAAAGGAAGATGGGGGGGGCTGGTTGACACACCCATGGCCGTCGCGGCCAATTTTGGTTGCTTAAATGCGCGTCAGGGGCCGGTGGCTGCTGGAAACCAGTGGTTGAATGTTGCGCCATGGGCCGATGGCGGCCGGATACGGCAGTTGACTACGCGCCGGGGGCTGTGGTGGCCGGATCCGGTGATTGAGGCCGCGTCGGGGCCTGTTGGTGGCAGATCTTGCCATTACCGATGGTGGCACGGGAGAAAGAGGGGGAGGGTTGCGGCGTCGTAGATGGTGGTGTGTGGGGTTGGGGAAAGGTGCGGCGTCGGGGGGCGATGGTCGGAGAAAGGTAGAGGGGTGGGGACGCCGGCGTTCGGACGGGATTGTGGGCACACCGGCCGGATCAGGAGGTGGAAAAGGGGGGTGGTCGAGGCAGCGCGTCGGGTAGGGTGGCGGCATGTTGGGGGTAGGGCGGCAGGCGGCTGGGCTGCTTCGGTGCGGCTCCGGCGTGCGGAAGAAGGTGGTAGGAGGGCGGTGGTTAGGGAGGAAGAAGGCTGGAGGTGGGCACGGGATGCGGGAGCGGGAGGGAAGGTGTGCGGGCTAGCAGAGGTTGGTGGGATGTGGAGAGGGGGGAGTGGGTCTCCTCGCAGTTCGTTTTGTGTTGCGCTGGTTGGTTCGAGAGGTGTTAGCAGAACTCCTAGCCAAACTCCGAGATATCGCACCTCGTTGTCCGGCGTACCTCCAAGTGCGGCCGAGTGTATCGTTGAACACACAAACAAGTGTACTAGTAAAGGAATTTAAAAATTCTATGAGAATATAAACATGGACTTCGTCACAAAATTATCCAATCACATCCATGTTTGTAAGAAAGGCCGGTGTGAAACGAATATATGCCAATAATCCTTTTTTAAGGAGAATATATTAAGGGAAATGATTGGGATCACCCGACGGAACAAGACTCGTGCGTCTGCCATCTCCGTGGCTGTTGGATCAGATTTTCATGAGATGACTAAAAGCAACATATTACCTAGACTAGTTTTTGCAAATCGAGTGGTTGTTGCAATTTCTCCCATCGTAACAACTGGTGTGTTGCGGGATCTGAATCTGGATCCCCTCGAGAGCAGCCACCACCCGTGCTCCTCCAAAGCACCCCCGGTGCACCACCGCTGAAGCCGGCGAGCACCTCCATCGCGCCACTGCCAAGCACCCCCGTTGTGCAGCAAGATCGACGCTGTGAGCGCGCTGGCTGGCCCGTATGCGGTTGTCGGCCGCCCCACCACCATCCACCCTCTCCTCCTCCCTCTTCTCACCTTCATCTGCATCAAAGGCCGGTCACAAAGAAGGTTACCGCCGAGCACCACCATCGACGCCGGTGAGCACATGCTCCACCATCGCGTCGCCGCCGCCCAATACCATCAACCCTCTCCTCCTCCCTCTTCTCTCCTTCATCCACTACCGACGCCGGCAAGCACGCACTTCACCGTCGTGATCGCCGTCCCGCCCACCACCACCCACCCTCTCTCCTCCTCCTCTTCTTCGACGACGGCACCCGCCCGTTGTTACCGGTGATGAAGAAGACGACCTCCGCCGACACGAAGACGAAGGCGCTCCACTTCGCAACATCACCGTTGTTGCAAAAAAAGTGCAACAAGACCGTTGCTGCCAAAAAATCACACTAAGACCTCAAGGTGCAAAAATCCAAGAATAATACCTTTGTTGCAAAAAATCTGCAACACAACTTTTTTGCAAAACAATTCTGCAACACAACCTCTGTTGCACAAAAAATTCTACAACGCAATCTCTGTTGCAAATGTTTCTGCAACAAGCATCTTCGTTGCAAAGTAGAGAAAAGTTCACCAATTGACGTTTCAGAAGGTGGCGGATCTTTTAAAAAGATCCGCCGCCGACGCAGTAACAGCCCTCATATATTAATATATCGCAAAGATACCAATTACACCCGCCTCTACACCAACAAGATACCAAACACATCCAGGATGCACACAACCAAGAACAAAATAAAAACAAGAAATATAAAAACAAAGACCCCGTCAGAGTGATGAAACACTCGCAACAACTACTCTCTAACCACCACCAAAGACAACACTGGACAAAGCAAAAGAGCTTCTCCAAAAATGATGCCTCCGAGAAGGAAACAATGCACAAGCATTGTCAAGCCGCCAATCAAGTATCTTGAGTTTTCACCCTCAAGAAAGACCGAGATCCCAAAACAATGCCTTCAAAGAAGGCCATTGCCACGTACAATCAATGAGGGCCAGACCTTGGGCCTTCAACCTGGAAATCATGGCTCAGCACTTGAGAGCACCACCATAAATGCTTTCTGCATGTGTTGCCGCCCCCTCCTGCCAAGACCGCTACTGCAAGTACTCAACACCCGACACATAGGAAATACTTGTGCCGCAAGCCTTCATCGTAATCAAATCTCCTCTCCGCCATCAGAAGCCTCCGATCGCAGCCACCATGACTTTCTTCACCATTGTCAATGCTTGGAAATCTATACTTAGACATGTCCCATGGCATCGACAAGATAGCAAAGCTTCGCGCCACACCCTCATGAAGCCTCTCTGGCCGAAGATAAGGGTGCACCCGACCCGACAATTCTGATCTAAAAATCTAGTAGCGCCATGCGCCAATAGCTGAGATCTTGGAGAGGAAGACCAAAACTCACAAAGATCCAAATCGAGGAGGCCAAAGATGAAGCGTATCAATGAATTGGAACTTGAAGAATAGCAGGCCAACCACCTTTATTCAAGTCGAGCCAAAGAGCTCCCCACACCACCAGCTAACCGCAGAGGAGAAGACTAACCATATGAAAGGGATCGAGAAGAGGTGTCTAGAGGGGGGTGATTAGACACTAAGTACCAAAAGTTGCGCTTTTAACTTCCTTAAGTTTAAGTGGAGTTTAGGCACAACTTTAACATTCACAATACATAACAAGCAAGCATGCAAAGAGTATATGAGCAGCGGAAAGTAAAGCATGCAACTTGCAAGAATGTAAAGGGAAGGGATTGGAGGATTCAAACGCAATTTGGAGACACGGTGATTTTTGAGCCGTGGTTCCGAGTAGGTGGTGCTATCGCACATCCATGTTGATGGAGACTTCAAACCACGAAGGGTAACGGGTTGCGCTGAGTCCACGGAGGGCTCCACCCACGAAGGGTCCACGAAGAAGCAACCTTGTCTATCCCACCATGGCCGCCGCCCACGAAGGACTTGCCTCACTAGCGGTAGATCTTCACGAAGTAGGCGATCTCCTTGCCCTTACAAACTCCTTGGTTCAACTCCACAATCTTGCTCTGAGGCTCCCAAGTGACACCCAGCCAATCTAGGAGACACCACTCTCCAAGAAGTAACAAATGGTGTGTTGATGATGAACTCCTTGCTCTTGTAAGCTTCAAATGATAGTCTCCCCAACACTCAACTCTCTCTCATAGGATTTGGATCTGGTGGAAAGAAGATTTGAGTCGAAAGCAACTTGGGAAGGCTAGAGATCAAGATTCATATGGTAGGAATGGAATATCTTGGCCTCAACACATGAGTAGGTAGTCCTCTCTCAGAAATGGTAAGTTAGAAGTGTAGGTTTGTTCTGATGGCTCTCTCCACGAATGAAGAGGAGGTGGAGGGGTATATATAGCCTCCACACAAAATCTAACCGCTACACACAATTCTACCAATCTCGGTGGGACCGAATCAATCAAACTCGGTCTGACCGATTCAGTAAACCTAGTGACCGTTAGGATTTTCGGTGGGACCGACATACAACTCGGTAGGACCGATATGGTTAGGGTTAGGGCATAATGTAATCTCAGTGAGACCGATTACACAAACTCGGTGAGACCAATTTTGGTAATTAGCTAACCAGAGAGTTGGTCAGGCAAACTCGGTGAGACCGATTACACAAACTCAGTGGGACCGATTTTGGTAATAAGCTAACCAGAAAGTTTGCATTGTAATCTCGGTAGTACAGATCGCTCAAACTCGGTGAGACCGATTTTGGTAATGGACATACATAGAGAGATTACAATCCCATCTCGGTGAGACCGAGATCCCTATCAGTGAGACCGATTTGCCTAGGGTTTGTGGCAGTGGCTATGACATCTAAACTCGGTGGCTCCGGATAGAAAGAATCGGTGGGGCCGAGTTAGACTTTATGTATTGGTCATATGTGTGGATGTGGGAAAGTAGTTGAGGGCTTTGGAGCATATCACTAAGCACTGTGGAGCAAGAAACTCATTAAGCAACACCTCATCCCTCCTTGATAGTATTGGCTTTTCCTATAGACTCAATGTGATCTTGGATCACTAAAATATAAAATGCAGAGTCTTGATCTTGAAGCTTGAGCCAATCCTTTGTCCTTAGCATCTTGAAGGGATTCCACATCCTTTAGTCCATGCCACTCCATAGTTGAACTTGTCTGAAATATGCTAGATAAAAGTGTTAGTCCAACAAGAGATATGTTGACATTAATTACCAAAACCACCCAGGGAACACTTGTGCTTTCAATCTCCCCCTTTTTGGTAATTGATGACAACATACATCAAAGCTTAAAGATAGAGAGAATAGCAAGTAAAGCTTTGGAAGGACATGTAACATGCATAGGCTCCCCTTACATGTATGCAATCATGTGAATATGGAATGTAGAAGCATGTGAATGCATGAACATGACAGAGTAAGCAATGTGTTACATGTATCTTGGTCATATGCATCAGAGAAAAAGATAACAATAGATGTGTATGTGGGAAATGTACCTTCATTCTCATGAGTCCTTCTTGCAAACAATATGTACATCAGCAAAAATTCCTCATACACATGATTGTGATGCATATACTTACCTTGTGGTCTTGAGTTGGCTTAGGATGGAATGAACCTGCGTAAACAAGGTTAGATAACACAGATACACTTACTAGCCAGAGCAAACAGAAGAAACCATAAGAATACCAAGACTGGGATGACATGTAGAGAGTGAGTACTAAGTACCACACTTGATATAGACATGTCCCCAAAGGTAAAGATGTGCAATGAATTTAAATGATTTCTTTCCCTTAGATGTCTTGTCTCACTCGAATCTACCATGGGATACTGGGATAAGATAGGGAACAGAAAATCAAAGCAAAAAAATGCAAAATCAGAGCTAATGCAAATAAGCACATATGAACATGTCTTTCTTTCCCCCTCATGAAGAGATGTGGCATCTCTCCTCTTGATCATCAAGCATCTGGGATCCTTGAGAATTACTCTCTGCTTGAGTATTCTCTCCCCCTGGAGATCTCTCTCTCTCCCCCTATGGAGGTGATACTCTCTCTCCTTTGGAAGTGATAAGTTTTGATGGGATCTCTAAGTGATAAGCTTTGATGTGATCTCTCTCTCCCCTTTGACATCAATTTCCAAGAAGGGCCTTCTGAATTTGTTGTGAATGGGTTTGGTCCTTGAGTCACAAACACAAAGCAATCGATAAAAAATGTGATGCTTGTAGAGGACAAGATTCATTGAGTGGAGCTGGATCAAAAGTAAATCGAAACAAGTGGCGAATGTTTTTCCTGTAGTGAAATCGGTGGCACCGAGTGGTTTGCTTCGTTGCACTAAAAAGGATTCGTTGGACCGAAAAATGTAAAACCGCGAGACCGAAGTTCATCGCAGAGAAAAACTTTGTCACATCAGCTCACTAGACAAGTAAAATCTCACAGGGATTTGCAAGGAATTAACTGAAGGATATGCAATGAATTGGATGAAGGGAATGCAGAACAAAGAGAAAAGAAAGAAATCTAGATGAAGTTTTTTTTTGAAAGGGGAAACAAACGGGCATGAGACAAATGCAAAAGCACAAAAAAGAACACAAGTAAACTTCATCTAGAGATGGTCGGCGACAAGGTCACCTATGTTAGAGTATATTGACTTAGGAGTCAAGTGAGGTCACTTGATCATAGGTCATACTCATCGTTTAAGCTCAAAATGGGGTTACCATTTATCGTTTAAGCATCTTGATGTATTCACATCTTGTCGAGGTGCTTTGACTCATGACTTTGAGTAAAGCTTCTCTAAGATGGAATGACATACCTTGGGTGGTGCTGTTGATCATGATCATGTAGTTGAACTTGTGTGGGTTGCTCAAGGTTGATGTTGCTCATCAAGAGTTGGGAGCACCACTTGGAATTTGAGTTCATCTACCTACATGGGTTAGTTCTTGCAAGGAAGAGCACTTGTGTATCCAAAATGACAATCATGAAACTCAACATAGAGTTTGTCAAAGGATATGTTTGAGTGGTTTCGTGCTTCTTGTCTTCAACCACCATTGTGTAGAGACTTGGTGATGTAGAGACTGCTCAAGATGTGAGTGAGTTGCAATCTCCTAGACTTAGATTCATCCAAGTACCTACAAGGGTTAGATAACATGCAAGATGCTATTTTATCCAAGACATAAGATTATCATCATAAGAGACATATCAAGGATTAGTCATAAGCTCATGTCTTGCATGTATCCAATGGAGTTTCTACTCCAAGTTTGAAGCATCAATGATGTTCAATTCTCCTCTCAACCTGCAAAACACTTTCTCATCAAGAGGTTTGGTGAAAATATCCGCTAATTGTTTTTCGGAAGTAACATGCTTAAGATTAATGTCACCCTTAGCAACATGATCTCGAATGAAATGATGACGAACTTCAATATGCTTAGTTCGAGAGTGTTGCACGGGATTGTGAGCAATCTTGATAGAACTTTCATTGTCACAAAGTAATGGAACATGTTTCACATATATCCCATAATCTTTAAGAGTTTGGGTCATCCAAAGTAACTGAGCACAACATGAACCAGCGGGTAATGTATTCCGCTTCAAGGTGGATAAGGATACTAAGTTTTGTTTCTTGGAAGACCAAGACACAAGAGATCTACCAAGAAATTGACAAGTACCAAGTGGACTTTCTATCAACCTTGTCACCGCATAGTCTCGAGCCTGAGTAGCCAACAAGATCGAAAGAGGCCCTCTTAGGATACCAAATGCCAAAGTTTGGTGTATGGATTAAGTATCTCACTATCCTTTTCACGGCCTTAAGGTGACATTCTTTAGGAGCAGCTTGATATCGTGCACACATGCACACACTCAAAGATGATATCGGGACGTGAAGCACATAGATATAACAATGAACCAATCATAGAGCGATAAACCTTTTGATCGATCGGTTCACCATCTTTGGTCAAATCAAGATGTCCACTAGTAGGCATGGGTGTAGTCATACCTTTGCATTCTTGCATATTGAACTTCTTGAATAAGTCGTTGGTGTACTTCGTTTGAGAGACAAAGGTTCCCTCCTTAGTTTGCTTGATTTGCAAAACCAAGAAAGAATTTGAGTTCACTCATCATAGACATCTCAAACTTCTCCGACATTAGCTTTCCAAACTTTTCACTAAAATGAGGGTTAGTAGAACCAAATATAAAATCATCAACATAGATTTGGCACACAAATAGTTCTCCATTAACCCTTTTAGTAAAAAGAGTAGAATCAATTTTTCCGATTTCAAAGCCTTTTTCAATAAGGAACTTGGTCAAGCATTTATACCACGCTCTAGGAGCTTGTTTAAGACCATAAAGAGCTTTGTGAAGTTTGTAAACATGATCGTGTTTCTTAGGATTAACAAAGCCGGAGGTTGCTTAACATAAACTTCCTCCTCAATTTCACCATTTAAAAGCACTTTTAATGTCCATTTGGTACAAGGTGATATCATGGTGATTAGCATAGGTAAGTAAGATGCTAATGGACTCAAGTCTAGCAACGGGAGCATAAGTCTCACCATAGTCCATACCTTCGACTTGTGTGTAGCCTTGGGCATTTAGACGTGCTTTGTTGCGGACTACTTGTCCATCTTCATCTTGCTTGTTGCTAAACACCCATTTGGTACCAGAGCGACCGACCTCGAGACGTCAAGTCTCGTGGTTTCGTGTCATCCCGGATCAAGAATGTCGACACACACAAGATTTCAAGGATTTATAATGTAGTAGCAATCACACACTTATTACATCGAATGTCTCAAAAGAGAACTTATTACAAGAATATGGCTTAAGGCCATCTAATGCGATAACAATGGAAGGCTTGGAAGATAAAGTGAGTCCATCAACTCCAACGGCATAATCGAGCTGCACGGCAAACGACCTATCGAACCTTACTCCTCGTTTGAAAAGTTTGCAACATAATACGTTGCAGCCCGAGAACGGGTCAGCACATGGAATATGCTGGCAATGTAACACAATAGAGCAATAACAGAATAATGCTACTACTACATGCATATTTGGCTGGTGGAAAGCTCTCTACGGTTACAGCTTTTTGTGGAAAGCCAATTTTTCCCTACAACAAAGGAATAAATTTTAATTTAACTATCATGGTGGTTGAAACATCATTGAGAAGGTATAACCCCAACTCAATCCCAATTAAAGTAGTTAACATCCCAAAGAATATTAATTTAGAGTGATGAGATACATGTAAATACTCAAGTACTAGATACTCCGAATTGTCCATAACCGGGGACACGGCTAACCATGATTAGATTGTACACTCTGCAGAGGTTTGCGACTTTTCCCCACAAGACTCGATCGCCTCCGCTGATTTCTCGCAGACCGCATGGTGTTTGAGAAACGGATGACCGAGACACGCCTTTTCGTAAACATTAACTCTTTACTCCGGGTAGACCATACCAAACCTACAAACCCACTACCGCTGATCTACCTCTTCAAGAGCTTCACGTAATTTACTCAACTATGCTAGAGCCCATAATAGCTTGTGGCTGCACACGGAAGTTTCTAGCATGAATAATCTCAGTTCCCCTTTGAGCCCTGGTGGCGGTCCATAGGAAGATCACACGGGTACCCCGGGATTTCCAAAACAAATGCACAACACTGGGTTCCCCAGTGCCTCAATCCACCCAGATGTGTATTAAAGTTGCCACCTTAAGTTAACCATTAATTAACAATCTCACATCTGTTATGGATAACTCTCAAACCCAACCACGTCTACGAGCATAGCATAGAAATATAAGCAACACGTAGAAGTAACTCCCAAGGGTTTGATAATAACAGGGCAATAGGTTCTACCTCAACTACTACTTCCCAACACACAAATTAATGACATCCTAATCATGCAATGTGTGAGGGTTGAATCTAATGCATAAAAACTGGGTATGAAAAGAGTATGATCAGTGTTACTTGCTTTGGTCGACGATCCGAATCCTAGAGACTCAGAGTAACACGCCGCAGACCGAATTCTATCGCAAGCAAACAATACATACATAAGTAAACAAGCAAAGATGCACAAACGAAACTTCAACTGAAAGAGGTTGACCGGAGAGTTCAACTTAAGAACTCCGGTTCACAAAAAGAATCAAACCAAACGGAGATGAAACTCAAACGGCGAAAGAAACAAGATTTGTTTACTAATCTGAGCTAGGGTCAAATTTTACAGAGGCAAAAACTTGTTTGAGTTGGCTATTTGGAAAGAGGTTTTCGAGATGAAACTCCAGGCGCTTGAATCGCCTGATTCCGATAAACGAGCGAAAAGTTAAGCTAGAACGAAAATCGGATCAGAAATCGCGATCAGGAAAATCGCGGAATAAATCCGATAAAAAGAAAAATGACGAACGGCTCAACGAACGAATATTCGTTAGCAGAAACTAAACGACGAACACGTTCGTTAGAACGAACGAACGAGCGAACGCTCGCTAAGTAAATAAACCAGAAAAAATATAAAACCGATCTATAAAAAACGAACTAGGGTTATTTTTTTCTAAAAAAAAACCAAGGGTTTTTTTTAAAAAAACCGGCGGCGGGGGCTACCTCGACGCAGTCGCCGGCGAGGCGGGCGGCCTGCGGGGCTCGGCGAGGGGTGGCAGGGTGGCGGGGTCTCGGTGGGGCTTGGGGCGGGCGGCGGGACTCGGCGGGCGGCCGGCATGGCTGGCGGGCGGGCGGCTGGCCTGGCCTCGGCCCTGCCCGGGTGGTGGTGGTGGTGGTTAGAGGGGGTGGTGGCGATATAAAGGGGGGGGTGGCCACTTGGAGGAGGGGGCAAGGCGCTGGCGGAGGCGGAGTCCCGGCTCGGACTCCAGATTTGCCGACGGCTGCCACAGCAGAGGTCAAGGCTATGACGGCGGGCGGTTTGGCCGGGCTCGCCAGTCAGGGCCCTAGGCCCAATGGCGCTGTCTTTTTTTAAACGTTCACCAAACTTAGAAAAATCCTAGAAAAATAAATAAAAATCTAAAAATACCAAAATAAGTTTTCTCCGCCTAAATGGAATATTTAGAACAGGATGAACTTTTCTTGGCCCCTAAAATGCAATTTTTAAAACATGCAAATTTTTCTAGGCTTAATAAAATTCCAAAATAAATCCAATAAAACCAAATAATAATTTTAACATTTTTCCTCCGATATTTCAATTATTTTGGAGAAGTCATATTATCTCCCTCATTTATTATAAAAATGAAATATTTTCGGAGAGAAAAATAATTAAAACCAAAATCCTCGCCTTCACTACTTGATAAAATCAAATATGAAAATCAAAATCCCCAACTCTCTCCGAGGGTCCTTGAGTTGCTTAGGATTTCGAGGATGGCAAACAAAAGGCAATAAAATATGATATGCATGGATGACCTATGTATAACATGCCAAATTAAAATTTTGGGATGTTACAGTACCGATGATGTTGTGGTTGTTGTCGGGCTTCTCAACCAATGTCCACACTTGATTTCTCTCAAAGTTGTGTAGCTCTTCGTGCATGGCGTTTATCCAATCCGGATCTTCCAATGCTTCTTCAACCTTCATAGGTTCAATGCTAGAGATGAATGAGTAGTGTTCACAAAAGTTAGCTAAACGAAGTTTTAGAGCGAGTGATTCTCCCGGTTTGGATATCATTGTAGATTTGCTCGATGGGATGGTCTTTAGCAATTCTTGCTCGAACTCGTGGAAAGCTTTTTGCTTGGTTCTTGGTTGAACATCTTCTTCATCTTGTTCTTCTTCTTGGCCTTCTTCATTGTTGGCGTTGTCGTTCTCTTCTTGTCGTGGTGGAGAAGGAGGTTGTTGGCGTTCATCTTGGTGCACTTCCTCGTTTTCTTCATCTTGGTGTGTTCCACTTGTGGATGCTTCCATATCAACTCTTGGTTCACCTTGTCGTGAGGTAGAAGCTTCCACTTGGACGGACGAGGTACTCTCCTTCAACTCCGATGGGCGAATCTTACCAATAGACAAGTCTTGAATTGTTTCCGAGGGGTCTTTCTCCTACATCAATTGGCAATTGCTCTACTTACTTGAGTCGTTAGATTCATCAAACTTCACATCTACCGCTTTCTTCAACCTTTCGGTGAAAATGTTGTAGACACGGTATGTGTGAGAGTTTGATCCATAACCAAGTAGGAAACCTTCATGAGACTTAGGAGCAAATTTAGAACGACGATGCTTATCAAGAATGTAGCACTTTGAGCCGAATACTCGAAAAGTATCCAACTTGGGGTTTGTTACCGGTGAGAAGCTCAGATGTCGCCTTGTCAATAGCTTGTAAAGATACAAGCGATTTGTTGCATGACAAGCTGTCTCAACCGCTTCCGCCTAAAAAGTGCTTCTATTGCCTTGTACTCATCAAGCATCGTTCTCGCCATTTCGATGAGCGTCCGGTTCTTCCTCTCAACAACTCCATTTTGTTGAGGTGTGTATGTAGTCGAGAACTTGTGTGAAAGCCCTTCTTCGTCAAGAAAGGTGTCCACATTTATGCTCTTGAACTCCGTTCCGTTGTCGCCGCTAACCTTCTTGATCTTCACTTCAAATTGATTTTGGGCCTTCAGAGCGAAGTTTTTGAAGATCTTTTGAACCTGCGATTTATCATCGAGAAAGAACACCCACGTAAATCTTGAAAAATCATCAACTATAACTAGACCAAAAGAATTTCCACCGAGACTTTTGTAAGCTGTTAGGACCAAAGAGATCCATATGAAGTAGCTCGAGTGGCCTCCTTTGTGGTCATGATGTTCTTCACGGGATGCCTTCCTCCAACCTGCTTACCTGCCTGACAAGCGCTGCAAAGTCTATCCTTATCAAATATGACATCGTTAACTCCAAGGATATGATTTCCTTTAATAAGCTTGTCAAGGTTTCGCATACCAACATGACCTAATCGTCTATGCCATAAACCAACCTTTTTTAGAGGATTTAGCAATGAAGCAAGTTCTAGGTTGAGCCTTTTTAGTGAAATCAACAATGTATAGATCACCTCTACGTATACCGGTAAAGACCATTTTATGATTGTCTCTACGAAACACTTGGCAATCTACTTCGGTAATAGGACATTGAAACCAAAGTCGGCTAGTCTAGATACTGAAAGTAAGTTGTACCCAAGAGATTCAACGAGCATAACATTTTGTATGGTGCTATCATGTGATATGGCCACCTTACCGAGGCCAACCACCTTACCCTTTGAGTTGTCACCGAAAGTGACATACTTTCGAAGACCATTGTTTTCAGCAAGCTCACGAAACATGTCTTTATCTCCGGTCATGTGATCGGTACATCCACTATCAAGAACCCATACCTTTCCTCCTGCCATATATCCCCAAAGATTTGCCATAAGACCAAAGTGTCTCTTTGCATCATCAAGATCAAGTCACTATCATCATCCTCATCATAGTATCCATGTTCAACATCGTCATGTGGTGGATCAAATCCTAGAGAGGGTGATTCGTTAGAGTGAGTTTGATAATGATCTTGCTTATGAATTTTTATAGCTTCGAAAATAATATCACTAATAATTCCAACATCTCCTTTGGCACGCATAAGGTTTGTAAGCTCAAATAGACAATCACCAAACATAGGATCACTAGAATTCATCTTACTGAAGGCAATAGAGTTATGGAGAATTTCATCTAAATTTTTCAAAGAATAATTTGGAAATCGTTCCTCAAGAAATTTCCATATGGTATAGGCACAATCAAGAGTAGGCAAACTAGCAATGAAGTTTTTGGGCAATCCTCTTATGATAAGATTGATGGTTCTAAGATTGCGAATCATGTCAAGATCCTCTTCGGGTGTGGGATGCAAGGGGTCAATATGAGGTGCACAAGGGCTAGCAATGTACTTGTTCAAATGATATTGATTGAAAATTACAAGCATCTCATTTTTCCACTCATGAAAATACTCCCCATCAAGTATAGGCACTCTATGTCTAAGACTCCCCAAAGTAGACTCATCCATCTTCCTCCAATGGTGATTAAACCAAAGCAATGGAGACCAATGCTCTGATACCAATTGAAAGGGATCGAGAAGAGGTGTCTAGAGGGGGTGATTAGACACTAAGTACCAAAAGTTGCAGTTTTAACTTCTTTAAGTTTAAGTGGAGTTTAGGCACAACTTTAACATTCACAATACATAACAAGCAAGCATGCAAAGAGTATATGAGCAGGAAAGTAAAGCATGCAACTTGCAAGAATGTAAAGGGAAGGGATTGGAGGATTCAAACGCAATTTGGAGACACGGTGATTTTTGAGCCGTGGTTCTGAGTAGGTGGTGCTATCGTACATCCACGTTGATGGAGACTTCAACCCACGTAGGGTAACGGTTGCATGATTCCACGGAGGGCTCCACCCACAAAGGGTCCACAAAGAAGCAACCTTGTCTATCCCACCATGGCCGTCGCCCACGAAGGACTTGCCTCACTAGCGGTAGATCTTCACGAAGTAGGCGATCTCCTTGCCCTTACAAACTCCTTGGTTCAACTCCACAATCTTGTCACAGGCTCCCAAGTGACACCTAGCCAATCTAGGAGACACCACTCTCCAAGAAGTAACAACTGGTGTGTTGATGATGAACTCCTTGCTCTTGTGCTTCAAATGATAGTCTCCAACACTCAACTCTATCTCATAGGATTTGGATCTGGTGGAAAGAAGATTTGAGTGGAAAGCAACTTGGGAAGGCTAGAGATCAAGATTCATCTCGTAGGGAATGGAATATCTTGGCCTCAACACATGAGTAGGTAGTCCTCTCGTAAATGGTAAGTTGGAAGTGTAGGTTTGTTCGATGGCTCTCTCCACGAATGAAGAGGAGGTGGAGGGGTATATATAGCCTCCACACAAAATCTAACTGCTACACACAATTTACCAATCTCGTGGGACCGAATCAATCAAACTCGTCCGACCGATTCAAGAAACCTAGTGACCGTTCGGATTTTCGGTGGGACCGACATGCAACTCGGTAGGACCGATATGGTTAGGGTTAGGGCATAACGTAATCTCGGTGAGACTAACACAAACTCGGTGAGACCGATTTTGGTAATTAGCTAACCAGAGAGTTGGTCAGGCAAACTTGGTGAGACCGATTACACAAACTCGGTGGGACCGATTTTGGTAATAAGCTAACTAGAAAGTTTGCATTGTAATCTCGGTAGTACCGATCGCTCAAACTCGGTGAGACCGATTTTGGTAATGGACATACATAGAGAGATTACAATCCCATCTCGGTGAGACCGAGATCCCTATCGGTGAGACCGATTTGCCTAGGGTTTGTGGCAGTGGCTATGACATCCTAACTTGGTGGCTTCGGATAGAAAGAATCGGTGGGGCCGAAGTTAGACTTTAGGTTTTGGTCATATGTGTGGATGTGGGAAATTAGTTGAGGGCTTTGGAGCATATCACTAAGCATTGTGGAGTAAGAAACTCATTAAGCAACACCTCATCCCTCCTTGATAGTATTGGCTTTTCCTATAGACTCAATGTGATCTTGGATCACTAAAATATAAAATGCGTAGTCTTGATCTTGAAGCTTGAGCCAATCCTTTGTCCTTAGCATCTTGAAGGGATTCCACATCCTTTAGTCCATGCCACTCCATAGTTGAACTTGTCTCGAAATATGCTAGATAAAAGTGTTAGTCCAACAAGAGATATGTTGACATTAATTACCAAAACCACCTGTGGAGCACTTGTGCTTTCACTGCACCATAGCCGATCTCACTGGATACGGTGGAGATCAGACCAAAACATGCTCGCCACCTCCCGCAGACGGCAAGTTGTTCCGGGGCACGCAGCGATCGCCGCAACCCGTCGGCCCAGATTGGCCCTAGAACAGGCCCGGCTGCTGCTGCCGCCCGCCATGCTAGCAACACCTCGAATCGCATCGCCGAGGACCGGCCTCGCCGATCCGCCCACTCCCAAGCGCAGCCACCACAGCCGCTTTGTCCTCCACATCCCACCATCCCCATGCCCCGCCACTATGCATCTCCGCCCGATGCACCATCGCTGCGTTCCTCCTCGCCTCCGCCTTTGGCGAGACGAGCTCGGCCACCACCGGCGGCGCCGACGGCGATCGCGCCAGGAGGTCGGCCTAAGGCTAGTGCCGGCTAGGGTGGGGGCCTCCTGCCTCCCGAGCGGGACGACATGGGAGGAAATTGCTTCCCATGACGCTGTTTGGTGGGTGGCGGCGCTTAGATCGCGATCGTTAGGTCATGGTCCATGCCAATAGTCCATGTTAAGAAATCAGTATGTCCCTTCAAAAAATAAAATCTGTCTCAGTAGCACTAACAACGAACCATAGTAACTATTTGGGCGTATGTTATGGTCGGTTAGGGCATGGAGGAAGATGGCGTTTGTGGTCCCATACAATCAGAGCGCCCTCGATAGCCCATTTAGGGCATGTACAATGGTGCTATCTTAGGAGTGCCATGTAGGATAAATGATGAGGTGGAGGAGAGAGAACTTATAAGAAAAGGCTTGTCTTCTCTTGTTTAGGAGAAGACAAGAGATGATCTCTTAGCACAATATTTCTCACCACGTTTTTAGGAAAAACTAGTTATTGAAGATAATGCTAAGAGATGACCCACTATAGACATCTTTTTTGTCATCTCTAAATAAATGCAAGACTTAAAGGTAAAACTATCTTATCAACCATTGCACATGCCTTTATGAAGTTAATCATTGTTTCTAGCTGAGGCGGAACTTGTTGGCTCTTGCAGCGAGTGTTTTTTTTCTAAAAACCCCAACAAAATGCTGGCTTTGCATGTATTAGCAGGCAGAAGAACACACTTAGTCAGTAAACTGGTTAAGCGATTCTCCGGATTGCTTAGTTAGTAAACTTATAGACGATATATTTGTCATTCGTGATCACTAAAGCTAGCCATGATGGTGTTCCCTAAAAAACAAAAATGCAGGCAGAAGAACACACTTACTAGTTGGATATCAACCATGATCAAGCAACAAAAGAAAAAAGGAAAGAGGGACACAGAAAAAAGGCCACACAGTGGCCAAGAGCATAGGAGCGATCCTTTCAGCAGCTTGGTTCCTAAATGGGGTTGCATACATTTCGTGCTTCAAGAAAGGCACCATTGCTCATGGTGAGCTCAATGCTTGAAAACATCGCCCTAAAGGCATGCCAACCAAGAGCTCACCAGAGTTTATGTAAATGGCGGTGCCGAGCCCCGGCATGTGACCTAGGTGCAGGTTCGTAGATTCGCTTTTAGTTGTATTTTAGGGAAACAACAGACTCGGGCTGAGTTTTTTATTGATTTTAAATAAATAATCCAAGGTCCAGTAGCCAAAACAAAAAGTAAAAACAAAACAATAAAAAGCATAAGGAAATAGAAATTACAACAACAACATGAATACTAGCCGTAGCCAAGATTGAGGTCCACTATACATTAAATAAACAAGCAAACATGTTATCCGAACGAGTCCACCCAATCGAGGCAGGGAAGCAAAAGACCACCTCTTGGCTCGATGAGTAGGAAACTTCAGTTCTTCTTTGAGCCTGTGCCTGCATGCGTAAAGACTTGGACAAACATCTTTGAAGATGAAATCATTTCTTCTGCTCTATATGGCCCAAGGCACATGAATGACGATGTCCATCGAAAAAGGCATCTTCAGCAGGTGGCACAGCCTAGCCACATGTACGTGCTTGCACATTCGAATGAATTGGGCTCCATTGTGGGCAAATGTACTGCCAACAATGTTGTGCAAACCTGCAATGGAAAAATAGATGATCCCTAGTTTCAAGGTGAAGTCATTACACATAGGGCTAGTGTAATATTCAATGAAGAAAGATTCTTCCGAGGAGCAGCGCCTTTGTGTTTAATCTGTTCATAAGCAGAGCCAAACGAAGATCTTGTGCTTGAGTTGGCTACAAGCTTTCCAAAGCCACCGATGGCAGGCATGACTTGTTGGGAGACAATGAGTAGCAAATATGCAGATTTTATCAGAATTTATTAGATCCCCTTGAAATTGCCAAGTGTCAGTTTATGGGTTGACATCAAAGGAATTGATAATGTTCGTGATCTCCTAGTATTGCTTAAAGACTTCAACCGACAAAGGCAGATGGAATAATGATGTGAGGTCATGAGTATTCATAATGGTGTGCATAGAACTAGCAGGACTCTTGAAAAGCCAAATATCGCTCATGGGACGATCATTCCAACTATCCTCCCAAAAAAGGGTGGAATTTCCAAAAGCCGAATAGAATATGCAAATTCTTTGTATTGGGGATCAACTTCGCACAATCCCTCCACTAGAAGGAACATCGGGCCACCTGCTCGGTGGTAAACCTTAATCGTAGTAGGATTCCCACACCAATTTGACCCTGTGGAATATCCATAGAATTATAGAACTTGTGAACCATTTTGAGAAGTAGGTCGCCATTATGAACCTCAAGGTCAATATTCGCTCTAGTTGTGGAAGTGTCATTCCTTATGCCTCTAAATCCTAGCATGCCATTTTCTTGGTATGTGCATTGAGACACATATAAAAACAAAATGGTGTTGTACAAAGTAGTTGGAATTCCTATCGCTTTTAGCATAGCGTGAGATCGATGCTACTTCAGCCAAATTTTATATTACCTTTTCTTTAGAGAGAATGCCAATTCAATATGCCACCTATTTTTGGATTATTTGCATTTGTTATTGTACTACATTTGAATTTAGTTGTGGAAACACCATGCCCTGTTGTGTGGTTCGTGTGCATGCAGTCCTGGAATTCATGGGCACCGTGTGCTAGAGCGACATTGTGCGATTGGGAGACCATAGAACAACGACCTATCCGGTGGCATCAATTAAAGAAATAGAGAACATGAGGATCAATTTTGCAATTGCCATAGTTGCTGACCTTTATTGATGAACTATGGCTAATTGGCAGTCTCTTTGATGATCTGCCACAATGAAAAAGTGCAGCCCACTTTGAGTTCTTCCGGTTCCATAACAAAATATACCTACTTCCCAAAAATACTAGATGATTCAAAGCGAGGATGAATACCAATCACATCGCCACATTGTCATTGTTTCCTAACCAAAAAGAGAAGCTTCAAATGAGCTGTGACATGCCCCCACTATTGCTACTTCTATGTGTGCAGCCACTGCCGATGGAATTCATATTTGAAAATGTAGAAGGAAAAATTCAAAAATGCAGGTGGACATGACGAAGCGATCGTATAATTGAGCGCATTGAAAATCATCTCTCAATTTTCAAGTTGAACTTTGTTTGCACTTGTGAACACGAAAAGAATACACAAGAATTCATTGATCATAACTTCATCGGTAAACACATTGGTTTTGTGAGACAGATGCATGCTTCTCTTAATCCATTAGCCGGTGGTGCTCTTGCGCACCCATATTTCTCGAGATCGGCAACTCATCACCGGAGGTTCCTCCTAGTGCGGTCGGGTGTATTTGCTATGCACACACACAAACAAGAGAACATGTAAACTAATTTGAAAATGCTACGAGAATTGAAAGATGGGTTTAGTTGCAAAGTTATCTAATCACATCCATCTTTGTAAGAAGTCCAAAGTGTTGGCCGACGCGAAATGATTAGCTTGCAACAGTCCATATTTAGAGAGGCCTTGGAAGCGTAACTTGGTGCGTGCATGGAAGGACTTTCCTTAGCCCTCACACGCATCGACTTGCCGCTGCAACGGAGATGGATTCTTGGGTAGCAAATAAGATGATTCAAGCTCACGCTATTGATAGATCGCTCTACTCGCCCTTGGTGAAGAAGATCAAGTACCTCATGGGTCTTCGAGGATTGTATTACTCACATTAGTCGCTTTTAATAGAGTTAGTGACTCTTTGGCGATCTTTGCTCATGTAGAGGATAGAACCATGACCTGGTTCGGGTTTGGTCCACCTGAAGCTATTGTGTTAAACAACACTGATTGTAATTTTGTCTGATGTGAGTAATACAAGTTTTACCCGCAAAATAAACAGTAGTAACCATCTGGGCACATGTTGTGGCTAGCCAGGGCAAGGAGGAAGGTTGTGGTGGTGGGGACATGGGAAGGCAGATGAGGGGGAGCCATGTGGAGTATAGTCTGTGTTTTTTGTGTATCATCTCGCTTATGCTTCATTTCATCCAAGTTGTATGGGCATATGGATGCAAAGCTTATCGAGCATCGTAACTGTGATGGATCCCAGTGAAGGTATCATTCTTGATGCCTCTAAATCCTAGTGCCGCCTAGCTCCCTTGGTATGTGCATGTGGACACGTGAGTCCTCTCGTGATAGTGGCCATAATATGAGAGACATGCCCTTCAAGTGGCTTATATTACCTTCTATTGTGAGAGTTGTGTGTCACACTATAATTTGGTACCTACCTTTTGATTCTACATTTGTTGTTGCACCATGTACAACTTTAGTTGTCATGATAAATTTATATTTTACTGACTTGTACAAAGTTTAGGTGTTGTATGATGGCTCATGCAAATGCCTTCCTTAGGCGTAATGCATATAAACTTCTTTTAATTTTCTTTATTATTACAAAGTGACATAAAAATCATATATTATAGAAACATTACTTTCTCACCAAGTGCATGATATTAGTTAGTTTGGTAAATGTCAGGATAGTGGAGTAATCATTTTTTACAGTGAATTCCATTTTTATCCCATGTTTTGCATTTGTGACAACAACAACATTATTTATGAGAATTTATCCGAGTAACCCAATTAGCAGGAATTTCCACATTTTACCCCATTCAATTTTTGCGCCCTTCACCTTAGGCACACATCTCGTAGTTGTAGTGTGACACCGGCTTGTTAAGTCACATTCGTCATGGTTATTAAATGACCACCCATAGTGGCAGAGAAATGTAGGTCTGCACGGTCTAACCTGCAGTCACATGGTGTTGATTGATCAATTGACGAGGGGTGATATTGAGCGGGACGAGTCAAGCGACATGGCTTACAGATTCAAGGCTACGCTCTTGATCTCGCCTTAGTATTTTTGGAGGACAACCAAGAAGAGTCGGTTTTAGGGATGTTGAGGCATTGGATGATGAGGACCACTATGTTGTTATTTGGTCATGTTCATGCGAATGGTGTCGATGAATGGTTTTGGTGACTAAGCTTAGAACCGCTTTCCTAGGCCACCGTAATGCACATGCCCAGGTTTTGTCATTTAGTCTAATGTATGTGATCCATGATCATTCTTGAACTCATGAAAGAATACATGAGAAAGAAACACAAATTGGGAAGAAATTAGCACATAGCTACACCATCTCTTAGGTTCATCGCCGATTCACCACATGTCGGCCGACATCCCGAGCCTGTTGTCGTGGGTCGATAATCACTGGCCCTGGCTATATCTCCCGTAAACAACAACAAGGAGCTCCAGGAGACATATGGTCGAGCCCTAGTCTTAGCAAGAGAGAGTCCGGCCTCTAATGTTGGAACCACACACACATGCACATTTGTAGGATGTACGTTGAGTCAAGGGCATGATACTCACAGCACCACATTCAATCCCTTCCGATCCTCTACCCCAATTTACACCCAATGGTCATGCCATGTGTCAAGGACATAAAGATATTTTTATTACAAATTATTTTGGCACAAAAGAGTCTAAACTCATTTTATTATCCAAAACCCTAAATTAGAGGCTTGAACTAAAAGTATTTATTTTTACAAAACAATAGTTCATTCAAGATTATTACTGAGGTATAATATATATATATATATATATATATATATATATATATATATATATATATATATATATATGACCACTATTTCCATCAAAAATAATAAATAATTTAAAAATATTTAAGCCATCTTTAAAAATACTTTAATTAAATGCCAGAAATGTTTTAAATTAAGGAAAATGATTTATTACTTCTAAAATCAAGAGAAAATTAGGAGAGACTTGTTTGGACATTATGATCAATATATGTGAGTCTCACAACATGGCATGAGCCCATCTTACCCAAAAAAGCATCAAATACCTCCTGGACATTTGGCGTATACATCGGTTCACAACAAAGCATAGGAAAGTCATCATGGAGCTTGCTTCACAAGAGTCCTCCATTGCTTTAAACTACTCCACAATAGGTTTGATTGTATTGTGGGGCAGTCTTGACTATTCGATGTGGCATGTCATGGCTGCCAACATTTGATCTCGAGTTGTCATAGTGGGTCCAAAACTTATATACGATAAAATGTAGATATATTTCAACTAAATGAGTAATTTGGTAGAATTCTCGTAAAATGAGATAATAGCTTTTAGATGGCCAACTAAGAAATAAAAAGTGGAATACACTCATTATATTGGATAAACACTAGATAATAGATCATGTCTTCTTACTTATTGAAAACTATGAAACTATCCCTCTAGAGAAGGTATACAAACATATTTATGTAAATGTGGGTATGAAAATGTGACCACTATGGAGTTGTGCACAAGATCACAAGATGGATTTTGGCAAGTCAATTACTTAATTTATAATAGCTACTGAAAGATCGAGGATGTCGCCTAGAGGGGGGGTGAATAGGCGCTTTAAAATAATTACGGTTTAGGCTTGAACAAATGCGGAATAAACCTAACGGTTAATTTGCCAAGAACAAAACCTACAACAACTAGGCTCACCTATGTGCACCAACAACTTATGCTAAGCAAGAAAAGCAACTATGAGATAGCAAGATATATGACAAAGAACAATATGGCTATCACAAAGTAAAGTGCATAAGTAAAGGGGCTCGTAAGAGATAACCGAGGCACGCGGAGACGACGATGTATCCCGAAGTTCACACCCTTGCGGATGCTAATCTCCGCTTGGAGCGGTGTGGAGGCACAATGCTCCCCAAGAAGCCACTAGGGCCACTCAGAATCTCCTCACGCCTCGCACAATGCAAGATGCCGTGGATTCCACTAAGGGACCCTTGAGGGCGGTCACCGAACCCGCATAAATGGCAACCCTTGGGGCGGTCACCGAACCCAGACACTTTGAAACCCTTGGGGCGGTCACTGAACCCTGCCAAATTGCTCGGGCGATCTCCACAACCTAATTGAGACCCCGACGCTTGCCCGGAGCTTTACACCACAATGATTGAGCTCGAACACCACCAACTGCCTAGGGCGCCCAAGCACCCAAGAGGAACAAGCTCAAGGGCACCAAGCACCCAAGAGTAATAAGCTTCTCAACTTGTAACTTCCACGTATCACCGTGGAGAACTCAAACCGATGCACAAATGTAATGGCAAGGGCACAGAGTGCCCAAGTCCTTCTCTCTCAAATCCCACCAAAGCAACTAATGCTAGGGAGGAAAATGAGAGGAAGAACAAGAAGGAGAACACCAAGAACTCCAAGATCTAGATCCAAGGGGTTCCCCTCACATAGAGGAGAAAGTGATTGGTGGAAATGTGGATCTAGATCTCTCTCTTTTCCCTCAAAAACTAGCAAGAATCCATGGAGGGATTGAGAGTTAGCAAGCTCAAGAAGGTCAACAATGGGGAAGAACACGAGCTCAAAGGATAAGGTTCAATGGGGAAGAAGACCCCTTTATAGGAGGGGAAAATCCAACCGTTACCCCAATCGAATATCCTCAAGACAGAGCGGTACTACCGCTAGGGAAGGGCGGTATTACCGCTGAGGGCGGTACTACCGCTCTCACCCACGCAGATCTTGCCACGACGAGGAGGTCAAGGCTCGCCCCAGAGCGGTACTACCGCTTAGGGAAGAGCGGTACTACCGCTTAGGGCGGTACCGCTCCTACTACCTCTCTTAGTGCCGCAAAACCCGACACAACTTCGTTCGAGAATCGAGGCGGAAGTAGCCTAGACGCACAACAGTGATACGCCGAAACTCCCAAGCGGTACTACTGCTAGGAGAGCGGCATTACCGCTTGGAGCCATTACTACCGCTCGAGAGTGGTACTACCACTGGGAGCTTCAAGGTGTACTACCGCTGAGGGTCACGGTACTACCACTGGCACCAACCTTAAGCCACAACCACGAAAACAAAGAATACTCCAAGGAAAACCAGAACTGCCATAACTTCTTCATATGAGCTCCGAATTGAGCAAACTCAAGCTTGTTGGATAGAGCAAGACGAGTAGCATCAAAACAGCGACCGAGAAGAGGCAGGGGAGGTATGCTTAGCAAACAAAGGAGTGAAACCTCCAACCGAGAAGAACCGGCATACCCTCCAACATCGAAAACATCATAGAAGATGCATGAGAACTCCGTTCGATGAACTCGAGCTTGTCATAAAAATGACCATAAGCTCCAAATCTCACAAGGAGAAGAACCAAACAAGAACCAAAAGGATGATGCAAGGATGCATGGTTTGAGCTCTCTACGAACGATACGATCAAGCAACTCATCGAGATCCCCCTTGATAGTACGCAAGAACGATCCTATAACCCGGTCTCCCACAACTACCATGAGACCGGTAAAATAGAAAACCTATCAAGGGCAAACCTTTGCCTTGCACATGGTCCACTTGAGCTAGATGATGACGATCTTGACTCCCTCAAGTTGGACCACCTTTCTTGATTGCATTGGCGGGATGAAGACTAGTTGATTGCTCCCCCATACTCTACTGTGGGTGAGCCTCTCTTCCGCTCATCTTCACAATTCCATTGTCACCACAATGGACGGCAAGCTTCAAGCACTTGATCTCTTCGTGATGCATCACTTGAACTTGCACACCGCAACCTAACCCCACAAAGAACTCTCACGAAGACCATGGGTTAGTACACAAAGCGTAATGGACAATGCTTACCATACCATGGGATCACTTGATCCTCCTCGGACATCTTCTACGCTTTGTGAGTTGATCAACTTGATTCACTCTTGACTTAGTCTTGATCAACCTTGAATCTTTCCAACTCTCTTCGCTTGGATGATGTCTTGAAGGTAAACATGAATGATCACACAATCTTCTTCTTCAAGACATGCTTGCAATAAGCTCAACACTCACATGACCAATCTTTGGATAATTCCTTAATAGCACCTTTGGTCAACACATAAACTCCTTGAAACCAACACATGGACTTCAAGAAATGCCTATGGAAAAATCCTTCAAATATAACTCAATGCAACCATTAGTCCATAGTGAATGTCATCAATTACCAAATCCACACATTGGGGCACCGCATGTCCTTTCAGCTACTTTGACTTATTTATAGATTTTGCTTTTAGGGGTAAGACACCAATTACATTTCCATTGTCACATGTTCACTACAAGCAATATTCGGTAATTGGCTGGGCACATCTCTGAGTGTGATATGATCTCCAAACATTCTTGCATTTGCTGCGAGCCCATGAGCCGCAGACCCAATGGGTAGCCGCCGCCGAGTCGCATCAGACAGGGCTACGGTTTTTTGCAATCCCTCACCGCTTCTATGCATAACCATGACTGGATCGGATTCACCGTGAGACAACAAGAAGAACAAACATACACTTCGCAATGCAATTCAAACTTGAAATCATACATTGCAATGACAAGCACACCATACGCTTAAACACAAAAGAAAATAATATCTCAGTCGTGATGTTGAATTTCTTATGGCACATAGGAAAAACATCAAAGAAAAACAGCAAGTGCATCATCATATCAGTGGAAAGAAAACTAAATCTAGGTTGGCCAAACGGGATATCATTTGTAGGCCGAAGGACCAAGGTGGCTTGCGTATCGAGAATCTTGAAGTCAAAAATAAGTGCTTACTTAGCAAATGGCTTTGCAGACTAGTGGTAGAGAGGGATGGAGTTTGGATACAAATGTTGCATAATAAATACTTACATTCTAAAATGTTGGCACAAGTGACGGCACAACCATCTGACTCTCCTTTTTGGAAGGGGCTTATGAGGAGAACAAAGACTGACTTCGTCAAGAGGAGAAAATTTATTGTAGCGAATGGACAGGTACAAGGTTTTGGGTAGACACCTGGCTGGGGGAGACCCCACTAGCCTTGCAGTATCCCTCCTTATATAACATTGCACAACAGAGAGAGGTTCTTGCTAGTACAGTGTTGGGGTATGTTCCTCTTAACATTCAATTCAGACGATCGCTAGTGGGTGAATGATGGGATAGATGGCTGCATCTCGTGTGCGAGGTTAATGGAGATTAACCTTTCGATGCAGCAGACTCCTTGCATTGGAAGTTGTCTGTGTCAGGAGTCTTCTCGATTAAGTCTGTGTATATAGACTGATAAACACCGGGACTATCCCGAGGTCGACCCGCATTTGGAAAATTAAGGCATCGTTGAAAATCAAGGTGTTTATGTGGTTTGTACATGAGGGAGTCATTTGGACAAAGGATAACTTGGCAAAGCATAGCTGGGAAGGTAGTAAACGATGTTTGCTTTTGCAATCAGGACGACACAATAGACCATCTTGTTCTCCAATGCCCACTTGCTAAGTTATTGTGGTGGATCATTCACGCTTCCTTCAACCTTGCTCCGCCCATCTCAGTTTAAGCATCTGTTTGGGACTTGGTTAACAGGGATAGAGCCTAAAACCGCGACACATATTCTAGTAGGAGTGTGTGCATTACTTTGGGCCATATGTAATTGTCGGAATGACGATGCCTTTAATGCATAAACCATCACGAATTTTTGCAGGTTATCTTCAAGGTGTCGGCTTGGATCCGTATGTGGTCAATTACTCAAATGCTGCGGACCACATGGAGCTTTACGGATATTGGATGCGACCGATGGGAGATGGTTGCATGGGATATACCTACAACCGGTTTGGATGGTCGTCCAACAATAAGATAGGTGTATAGTCATCTTTTTCTATTTTCGCCCGTTGTGGCAGCTTTTTTTTTTACGAGTTTCACACTAGCTACTGTTTGAGGCATAGTTCTGAACCTGGATTTTTAATAATATGGTTGTGTGCATTAAGAGATGTAGAGGCCGGGGGCATTTCCTCATTTTTGAAAAAAACCATATCAGTGGAATGAATGTTAGAGTGTCGGTGGTGCTTTTGTGTACCCAAGCTCTGAGATCTCCCAACTCGTCACTGGAGCCACCTCCTGGTGCGACCGAGTGTATTACTGGACACACAAAGAAGAAATAGGACGTGTAAACACATTTGAGAATGTAGAGCAGGAATATAAAGATGGATGTCACAACGAAATTATATAATCACCTCCGTCTTTGTCGAAGATGTCAGCAATTCAATGGCGGTTGATGAAGCCCTCTCTGGCGCCTTTGTCAAACAATGCAAGCAGGGGATCATACTAACCATCATCATTTAGCAGCCCGACCTATATTGATATGATTTTTATAAGCGAAGGAAATCTCGGTTCATTTAGGTTTGGCATAGAAACTGCGGCCAAATTTGCCATGAAGTACAATCTATCTATCATGCTCGGTTGCTTACAGGTTTGTTGTGAATTCCGAGTTGGGACCATGTCATCATCTCCAACAGCTCCTCCATGGTTCCGTACCCCCTGATGAACAGAAAATTGTAAGCAAGCTCTACTAACTTATGAACGCGATCGATTGATAATGATATAATGATTAGAAAGATCGCTAAGCCCGTGGCACCTGGAAGAGCAATGAATGCTTCAGATCTTCAGGCCATCTCTGCTTTCCTCCCATGCATCTCAGATACAACCTTCACTTCTCCCACACTCTCACCTAATATATGTCAGTACAAATTGAAGTGAAACTTTCAGAGAAACAGCGGCTGGATATAATGTTGTGCGTACAAAATCAGACCTGCGTCAATCCCTCATGCGCCAAGTGATTTTTCAGGTGTACGGCTGAATTCAGATGACAAAACAAAACAAAACCTTGACCAAATTCACCTAAATTATCTTTTTATTACTATTGTTGCAGGAAAGTTGCCAGAACTTGTATGGCTACAGAAGTAGACAGGATGGCTTCTTTCGCAGTGCAATTTCAGTATGAATCAGAACATGGGAGCAGAGCTTTTCTTACTCTGGAAGACTCGACATACACAATGCTACGTACAGCGTACCTCGACAGGCATCAGAGCCCTATGAATCACCCTGCCAATAGATCGAACGAACAAACAGTCAGTGCATGTGTAATGTGTTAGACGGGCAGAGCAGAGCACTCTGCAAGAAGCAGAGGAAAACTTCTATGCAGAGGAAGCGTTGTATTCTCGACGACAAGGCGGCCACCGTCGAGAACCGTCCGCGCGATGAGGCCCAGGAGCCCGATGATGCCGTCGTCGTAGACCAGGTCAACGTCCCGCGTCACCCGCAAATGCAAATGAAAAAAACTAAGATAGGAACGACCAGTTCAATGTCCAAATCGATTTATACATGATACTAGCTGTACTATGTTTAGATAAAGTAAATGTTTATCGGATACACTAACGCCCACACGCGTGTGGGCGTTTGCATCTCGCCCGCAAAGCGTGGATCCGCGTCTGTTTGCGTGCGAATCTTTGGCATGTTTGTGATGCCACGTAGATTGGGCTGCGTCGTGGCGCATTCACCCGGTCGCCCACACGTCCATTTCACTACACGGAGGGGCGGTGTGTGGGCGTTTAGCGTTCGCCCACACGCCAGTTTTCACTCACGACAAGGGCTGGTGTGTGGGCATTTGGCATCTTGCCCACACGCCTGCTCTCCTCTCTCGCACACCCAAGCTGCCAGTTGCCATGCGTTTTGCAGGTACATGGCAATCGCCTTCTAGCGCATTTGTAAGCAGATGGCAACTCTCTCTTTTTTACCCGAACATGTCGGGTTCCATGTGTTTTCAGGTGGTACACGGCAACTGCCTCTAGTGTGCTTGTAAGAAGATGGCAACTCCCTTTTTACCCGAACATGTTGTTTTGCCATGTCTTTAGAGCGCTACACGGCAACTGCCTAGTGTTAGTAGGTGGCAACTCCTAAGGTTTTCAAACCATGGCAACTATAGTAAACCAGACCATACATGGCAACTCCTTAGTGTTAGTAGGTGGCAACCTCTAAAATATTTAAATCATGGCAACTATAGTAAACCAGACCATACATGGCAAGCTGCAGTTGTTCAAAATGGCATCTGGCACTTGACATGAGATGGCAACTGTAGTTAACCAACCATGACATGGCAACTGTAGTTCAGCAACATGGCAACTGCAGTTAAACGGACATTGAAGAAGATCTCGACCATGGCAAGCTGGGAGCAGCGTGGTGACTATCACGCAGGCGTGTGGGGACCGTGGTAGGTGGTGAAGGGCGGCGTGTGGGGCGTTATGCATTTTGCCCACACGTGAGGCATGTGAGAAAGGGACCGAGGAAAAAAGAGACGTGGGTGCTAATTGTTTTGCCCACACGTAGGCGCAGGGCTGTTCATCTTAGACACCACACAAAACGTGTGGGTAGACTTTAACGCCCACACGCATGGCATTTATCGTCATTCCATGTTTATAAGCAGATTGAATACTAAATGACATAATTCGGTGGTATACCAGCTCAACGATTTTATTTTATTTTTGAAACAAGACCAGCTCAACGATTTGATGGGTTGGTACGTGTTTTTTTCGGTAGGTTAGCAGGTGATATTATTAACATAGCATGATTAGAAAATTGGGTCATAAGCACTTAAGCAGACCGCAACACGAGCAGGATGATAATAGACACACACGTACATCGGAGAGAAGTTAAGGATCATAAATTGATATTCAGATCCTCCGGATGAAAACCCAAAATCTCCGGATTGGATGGCGATGGCGCTGCTTTACTGCGCCACCTTGGAATTGTGGAGTGTTGATCGAGGCTCGAAGTTGGTGGGTGACCGCAGGAATCTACAGAGGATGATGTTGGTCCTCGCTAGAGGCATGCCGATGTACTGAGGTGATGCTTTGCAAGGTGAGGTTGTCGTGCTTGTCCTCTCCCCGTAAAACCCGTTGGTCCAGTCATACGAGCTTGGGGATGAACGGCTTTGCCCGCCGACAAAGGCGGGGCGCCCTCCGATCCGTGACGAGAGGGTAGGGGGCCTTCATGGAGGCGCATACACGGATGACGGAACTTCTTGGGTGGCCTCATGGGAGTTGATGGAGCGTGGTTTTCCTCCGTGGCAGCTGCTACCTTGTCTTGGTCTTGTTGATTGCAGGATCTTAGTTCGTGAGGGCCTCGATGTCCAAGCTTGTTCTTGGCGCATTCCGACCTTGTTAGTGGCTCCTTCGGTATCATGTAGCTTTTTCGTTTTCTTTTCCTGTTGTAATGATCGATGTATGTTGGGTTGTGGCTTTATTTATAAAGCGAGAAGAATGCCTTCTTGGGTAAATTATATTCAGATTGGTGTTTGCACAGAGTATCTCAAGATTTTTGTGGAAGTGTCATTCCTAATGCCTCTAAATTCTAGCATGCCTTGGTTTTTTTGTATGTGCACTGAGACGTAGATAACAACAAAATGGTGTTGAAAAAATATAGTTGGAAACCAATCGATGCTTTTTCGGCCGACTTATATTACCTTCTCTTTGGATAGAACAAGTGAGAATTTAATATGGAACCTAAATTTTGATTAATTGCATTTGTTATTGTATACTACCTACGACTTTAGTTGAGGCAACAACATCCACTCTGCTATGTGGTTTAAAGCCAGAGTCATGAAATCGTGGGCACAAGCGCCAGAGGGACATTGTGTGGTGGAAGCCCCAAGAATAGTGACCTATCCAGTGGCATCAAAGAAACAGAGAGCGTAGAGATCAATTTTACAATTGCCATAGTTGCTGACCTTTGTTGATGAACGCTAATTGATAGTCTCTTGGGCGATCTGCTAGCCGACTCTGAGTTCTTCCGGTTCTAAGAGAAACTGTGCCTACTTCCCAAAAATGTGCTCGAAGCAAAATATGACCGACACTCTACATGAGGCAGAGCAAGATGAATACCAATCACATCACTCAAATCGCCATTGTTTCCTTACCCAAAGAAAAAGCAGCTTCAAATGAGTATAGATCCCATCAACGGCGACTCACTAGTCACATGTGCGCCAGCTCCTCCTATGCGTGGAATCCTCGCCGAATCACACATGAACACTCCAAACAAACTCACACACTTTTGGTGATGCAATTCAACTTCAAAATTGTAGATGGACATGACAAGCACGTTGTATATGCAATGGAAATTATCTCTCAGTCATGACATTAAAATTTGTTTGGACTTATAAACATGAAAGAAAACATGAAATTTGTTGACCATCACTTCACTAGTGGAACACGTTGGTTTTGGGACGCAAATGCATGCTAGGTTTCATCCATTAGCCAGTGGTGCTCGTGTGTAACCATGCTCCGAGATCTCGCATGCAGCCCATCACCGGGGGAAGATCCTAGCGCAGTCGAGTGTATTGCTGGATACAGATAAAAAAGGGTACAAGTAAATAAATTAGAAAATGCTACCAGAATTTAGAGATGGATTTCATCACAAAATTATCTAATCACCTCTATCGTTGTAAGCAGCTTAAAGGTATTTGGCGTGAAATGAGTATCTGTTAGCAGTCCATATTTATAAATCCATCTGTAACGCCAATGAAGGACCGTAATATCCATCTGGGAACCTATTGTGGTCGACTAGGACAGGGAGGAAAGTGGTGGTTGTGGTCGCGTGAGAGGGGAGATCATGTGGAGTCCTATCTGAGTTTTTTTGCATCTCATCCATCTTATCCAAATTATATGGGCGCTTATGGGTGTGAAGCTTATTGGAACATCTGAACTGCCATGGTTCTTGGCGAAGGTCTCATTCTTGATGTCTCTAAATCCTAGTTCTCCTAGTTCCCTAGTTATGTGCATGTGGACATGTGAGTCCTCTTGTATGGTGGTCATAACATGGTGGGAGACATGCTCTTCCTCCATCTAATATTACCTTCTCTTGTGAGAGTTGCGTGTCACGCTTTAATTTGGTACCTACTTTTTGATTCTCTAGTTTTGTTGTTGCATTATATATGAATTTAGTTGTGACAATAAATTTATATTTCACTCACTCATACAAAAAGTAGTATGGCCCATGCCATTACCTTCCTTAGGCAAGTTGCATGATAAACATCTTTAATTCGGTTTACAATTATACAATAACATAAAAATGATATTATAGAAACATCAGTTTATCAATCAAATGCATTTGTACATGTATTAGCTAGTTCGGTAAACGTCGGGATCATGGGGTAACCGTATTAGAGTGTATTCCATGTTTTAACCCCTAGTTTGCATTTATGACAATAATCGCCCCCATTTAATAATAATTTTTCCCGTTTAACCCAATTACCAGGATTTTTCCATATTTTACCTCATTCAAGTTGTGGACCATTTTCCCACCTTAGGATAACATTCAAGTAGTTGTGATGTGGCACCTAGCTTACTACGCTGCATTATGTCGTGGTTAACGAGAAATGACCATCCATAGTGGCAGGCAAATGTATGCCTACACGATCTAACTATGATCATACGGTGTTGATTGATTAATAGATGATGGGAAGATTTTTAGTGGATGACTAACTATGATCATGTGGCTTATGGATTCAAAGATATTCTAGCTCTACCTTAGTATTTGTTGGAGGACAGTGAAGAAGAGTTGGTTTTGTGGGATATTGAGACATTTGATTTTAAAGACCATTATGTTAACATGTTATGTGGTCCTGCCAACATGAATGGTGTCGGTGCAGGGTTATCGGTATCTACACGTGCCTAGTTTTTGCCATTTAGTCTATGTAACACATGATCGTTCCTGAACTCTAGCGAGAATACATCAGGAAGAAACACAAATTGAAAAGAAATTAGCACAAAGCTACACCATCGCCGACTCATATATCTCCCGGATGCTACAACAGGGAGATCTCGGAGCCATGGTTGTGCCTAGTCTCAGCATAAAATGGCTGGTCTCTAACACGGGAACCACATGCATGGGTGCAATATCAAGGAAGTGTGCGCTGAGCTGGAGGGCATGATACTCACAATACCACGTTGGTTTATAGCTGGAGTTAGATTTGGTGTGGTGCGTGGATGATGGTGTGGACGAGGTGGCATACACCGGTCGGCCAACAAAGCGTAGGAAGGTCGCCATGAAGGTTGCTTGACAAGAGTGCCCCATTTGCTTAATCTACTCAAAAAAAAACTTTCATTGTATTGTGGGGCCAGTCATGGCCTATTTGATGTGGCATGCCATGGCTGCCGACATGTGATCTTAAGATGCCTTAATGGGTCCAAAACTTGTATATGGTAAAATGTAAATATATTTCAGCTAAATGAGTACTCTGGTAGAATTCTCGTAAAATGAGGTAATAGCTTCCAGATGGCCAACTAAGAAGTAAAAAGTGGAATTCACTCGTTATAGTGGATAAACACACATAATAGATCAAGTCTTCTCGATTATGGAAAACTAGGTAACTATCCCTCTAGAGAAGGTATACAAACATATTTGTAAATTTAGGTATAAAAATATGACCACTATGGAGTTGTGCAGAAGATCACAAGATGGATTTTGGCCAGTCAATTACTTAACTTGTAATTGTATTGTAACTTATTTACAGATTTTCACAATGCTTGCAAATTGTAAAAAAAGAAGAAGAAAATAAGTCGGCTCTAACATGCCCCAGCTGCTTCTACGTGTGCAACCATGACCCAATCGAATTCGCCATGGACACCAAGAAGAACAAACATACTTGGCAATGCAATTCGAATATGAAAGCCATAGATGGCAACGACAAGCCCACCGTACAATTAAGCACAAGAAAAAAAATCATATCTCAATCATGATGTTGAATTTCTTTTGGCACATAGGAAACCCGTTCAAGAAAAACAACAAATGCATCATCATATCCGTGGAATGAATGTTAGAACTCATCCATCAGTCGGTGGTGCTTTTGTGTAGCCAAGCTCTGAGATCTTCTAGCTTGTCGCTGGGGCCAGCTCCTGGTGCGACCAACTGTATTGCCGGACACACGTGACATGTAAACACGTTTGAAAATGTAGTGGGGAAATTTAAAGATGGATTTCACAATGAAATTAACAAATCACCTCCATCTTTGTGAGCAATTCAGCGGCTGTTGGCGCGGAGACAAGTACATGTGTACAATCTGGGTTGATGAAGCACGCCAGAAGGGATAAAGTTGTTGAAATATAGTATGGGCCCATATAATAATTTATAAAATCTCTAAAACCCCATGTGGGAAAACGACTAGGTGATGTGGGAAGTTTAGTCTCAACCTGTTAGTGGAGAAAGAAGGGCGCTGCCATCTCTCGCATTCAACAAGTCGAGTCTTCTGACTCGCTGAAGCGCACGAGGGTATGGGCCGGCCCAGTTCGCGGAACGTACACTGCCTCGATTTCTTTTCTGCTTTTTTCACTTTTATTTTGTTATTTGATTCCATTTTTTAGTTTTGTTTACACTTTTTGTTATTTTGTTATTTTCGTTATTCGATTAAAAATGTTGAACATGTATTTGAAAAAATGAATGTGTATTTGAAAAATGTTGAACAAGTTCTTGAAAATGTTTAATAAGTATTAAAAAATGTTGAACAAGTATTTGTAAAATTTTGAACAAGCGTTCGGACAATGTTGAACGTGTATATAAAAAACAATCTTCAAAACACATTTGACATAATGTTGAACAAGTATTTCAAAATGTTGAATAAGTATTGAAAAATGTTGAACGTGTATTTGAAAAAAGTTGAACAAGTATTTGAATTTTTAATAAGTATTAAAATGTTGAAAATGTATTAGAAAAATGTTGAATAAGCATTAAAAATGTTGAAACAGTATTTTAGAAATGTTTGAAAAAAGAAAAATGCTGAATATGCATTCAAATGTTGAACAAGTATTCCAAAAATGTTGAATAAGTATTAAAAATATTGAAAAGGTATTAAAAATATCTTGAATAAGTATTTGAAAAATGTTGAACAAGTATTTGAAAAATGGTGAATAAGCATTTGTACAATGTTGAACGTGTATACAATAAATGTTGATCACTAACTAAAAAAATGTTTTTAACACATATGAAAATGTAGAGTGAAAACGAAAACAAACATAGGAAAAAACAAAAATGGAAAAGAAGAAAAACCCAGTGAAAAATGGAGAAGAAAATGAAAACCAAACAAAAAATGAAACATGTAATAACCAAATAAAAACAAAATGCAAAAAATGAATGAAAGAAAAACCAAAAAAGAAACATAATAAAACAAAAAAGAAAAAGGCTGGAGTAGCCTCAAGGAAGACGCCCTACTTCTTAGCATAAATGAGCGTCGATTGGAGTGGTTAGCCTTGACGTCGCCCTCGCTGATGACCCTTGTTTGATCCTCGTTCTATCATTTAAGCCTTTTAATAATGAATGGTAGCGTAAATGGGCCAGCCCGATAAGTCGTCAGGGGAAAACGCTTCAGCGAAGCTGCTATTACAATTGCTTAATTTTGCTGGTCAAGAACTGAGAGTCTTTGGCAAATGAGCCACGACATGAGACGTTGGACCGTGGGCTGTTGCTGACTCGGATGTGGGTCCAGCCCACGTCCCTTCAACCGGCCGCGCCTATATATGTGAGGCGTAGGCCAACCATAGCCGCCACGAAAACCAGATCACATCTGCTCCACGCATACCTGCCCACCGTCGTTCCTTTTGCTGCTGCTGCCGCTGGCGATCCCATCTGATCCATCGCATGCACTGTACTGCTCTCCTCCATTCGTTTGCATCCACTACGTCGTCTATGCCCGTGTCGCTTTCTTCATCACCATGTCCACCGAAGCTGAGAGACTTGTTGCCGAGAAGGCTGCTGCTGACAAAAAGACGACGGAGGAGGATGCCACCCCTACTGCCAACTAGCCTACTAGAGGATATACCAAGTTTATCCCGCTCCTCTTGTTTATTTCCGTGTGTGCAGTACTAGCGATTTGCATAGATGTTTCCCTATTTATCCAGTACGTGATAATATGATCAAGTATTAGTATCTGCTTAATATTAGTATTGTTTACGTCATGCTCATGATTTATTCCTGAATTGAATCTCTATCCCTACTACTTAAAAAGAACGTAAGGTTCCCATTTCATCTTTCTTCCCATCACCCATTCGTCCAACCTTCCATGTATATGATAATCAATCATCTTAATTTACTTACCTTTTCAACCAATTCCACTTTAATTTACTTACCAAACTTTTAATCAAAATATAAGGTAATTCACAGATAGAATTTGATGCACATTTATTTACACAATTGCGCTATTATTGACAGGTAAATCACAAGCTAACATACTAGAATATTTATATCCCGTTGCAACACACGGGCATTGTTCTATTAATCAAAAAATTGCTAATATACTCAACAAAAGCGACCATCCACATTTAGTATCCCTGCCTATATTGATATGATTTTTGTTAGCGAAGGAAATCTCGGTTCATTTGTGTTTGGCGTAAAACTGCAAACCAAATTTGCCATGAAGTACAATCTATATGTTATGCTCGGTCGCTTATAGGTTTATTATGAATTCCGAGTTGGGACCATGTTATCATCTGCAACAGCTTCTCCATGGTGCCGTAGCCCCCTGATGAACAGAAAATTGTAAGCAAGCTCTACTAACTTATGAACGCGGTCGATTGATAATGATAGAATGATCAGGAAGATTGTTAAGCATGTGACATCTTGAAGAGCGATGGATGCTTCGGATCTTCGAGTCATCTCTGCTTTCCTATCATGCATGTTAGATAGTACAACATTTACTTCTCCCACACTCTCACCTAATATCTACTTGTACAAATTCAGCTAAGATAACCTCCTGTGCCAAGTGAATTTTTAGGTGTACGGCTAAATTCAGATGACAAAACAAAACCTTGAATTCACGTAAATTATCTTTGTCTTTTCTTTTGAAGTGAAGTTGCCAGAACTTTTAGGCCTAGAGAAGTAGACATGGTGAGTTATCTCACAGTTCTGTTTCCGTATGAATCAGAACATGCCTAATTCCATACACCAATACACATCACGTGACTTTTCTAGAATACGCACGAGTGTGCGTATCATGTATTAAAGAAGAAAGGGGAGACCCCACCCATGATGTTCTTACAAGAAGATTAAATGCAAGAACTCTGCATCCACATGACCAAAAAACGCTAACTGAACCGGGCAGTGTTTTTTTTTTATCTCCAGAGCAACGTCGTGCGGCTGGGAGCCCAGAGAACAACGACCTGTCCATTGGCATCAAAGAAACAAAGAACAAGGAGATGAATTTAGCAATTGCCACAGTTGTTGACCTCTGTTCATGAACTATTGCTAATTAGCAGTCTCTTTGGCGATCTCCTTCGATGGAAATTTGTAGTTATTCCGGTTCCAACAGAAATCACCTACTTCCCAGAACTGTGCTTTGGAAGCACGTCACTCTACATGAGGCAAAGCAGGGATGAGTACCAATCACGTCACTTAAATCACCATTGTTTCCTTTACAAACAAAAAAAGAGAAGTTTCAAATGAATAAAGACCCCCATCATCAGCGAGTAGTTTTAACATGCTCCCTCTTACCTCCGCTTTTCACATGAGAGATAAGAGTATATAATAGATATGAGTCATTGGTCTCATTAATTAGTGGCCTGATTAACTCTTATCATCTTACCTCATATGTAAAAAGAGGGAGGGGCGGGGGAGAGGGGATAAGAGGGAGCATGTTAAATTTTGCCATCAGCAGCTACTCACTAGTCACCTTCGATGTGCCCCAGCTACTCCTATGTGTCCGGCCCTGGCGGAATCATGCTTAGCTTTCGCAAACGAGAACAAGAACACAACTATTTCTTTACTTTGGTTCTTTGAACAATCCCCTCCGTCTCATGAGCCACTCTTCCGGCTCACAAGGTGATCTAGGCACCGCTACATTCGTTCCCACTCCCTCCATCCTCTCACCGCCACCGCCACCAGCGGCGGTGGCAGGATCTCCCGCCTCCTCCTCCTCCTCCTCTGATCCTGCCCTATCCACTTTGTTATACTTTTACATCCCACGCAAACACAACATCTGTGACGCTTCGACTGTTTGACTGCGGGAGGATATCAGTTCGTCGACTTACAACCTTCAGCTTGTTCTTCAGTATCACCGTCTGTGTCACCACCGTTCTGATTGCAGGAATGCTAGAGTATACTCCCTTCATTCCTTTATGTAAGGTGTATTATTTTTGGCACGGTGACCAAGGCGCATAATTATAGAGGTGTTAGGACAAAATTACCCTTTGCAAATTTGTTGGTTGATGGAAAGTAAATCAGTGAATCCATGAAAGTAAGAGATACATGCAATCGAGACAAAGATAGTTTCCTTCTTTTCATATAAGGAGAGATACAGAAAATCAGGAGAGAGATACTTTCCTCTTTCTGGAGAGATACAAAGGGAATTATGAGAATTTAGAAGAAATGCACCTTACATTGTGGAATTTTATCAAAAAACAAATGCACCTCATATAAAGGAACGGAGGGAGTATTTGGTAGTATAGGATCCATATCCCTTCTCCTACCTTATCTCTACGGGGGCTTCATGTCGTCCAAGACATGTATACAATATATGCTCGCCCATAGGGCTCGGCAATACTGTTGGGGAACGTTGCATGGGAAACAAAAAAATTCCTACGCTCACCAAGATCAATCTAGGAGATGAACATCTACAAGAGGAGAGATTGCATCTACATACCCTTGTAGATCGCTAAGCGGAAGCACTAAGAAATGCGGTTGATGTAGTCGAACGTCTTCGCGATCCAATCACGATCCGTCCCGCGAACTCCCGATCCAAGTGCCAAACGGACGGCACCTCCGCGTTTAACACACGTACGGCTTGATGACGCCTTCACCTCCTCAATCCAGCAAGCGATGGTGGAGAAATCTCAGCAGGGCTTCGCCAAGCCTCACGGAGAAGAAGGACTACGAGGGAGAGGGGGGCAGCGCCGTGGCATAGATGGGTGCGGCTGCCCTCCCTCTAGCCCTCTATATATAGGGGTAAGGGAGGAGGTGGTACCCCTAGATCCCATCTAGGGGCGGCGACCAAGGGAGATGGAGGCGCCCTAGGGAAACCCTAGGGTGGCTTGCCCCTGCCAGTGGAGGGAACCCTAGAGGGGCGCCCACCTCTCCCCAGTTACATGGGAAAGGGTGAGGGGCGACAGCCCTTAGTGGCTGGTTTGCCTCCTCCCCTTGGCGCCCCCCAACACTTGTCGGGCCCCCGAAACCCCTTTCGGTGATGTTGTTCATCACCCGGTACCCCTGGAACAATTCCAGACTCCAATACCCTTCATCCAATATATCAATATTCACCTCCGGACCATTCCAGAGTTCCTCGTCACGTCCGGGATCTCATCTGGGACTCCGAACAACCTTCGGCAACCACCATAATGACTCAACTATACTTATATTGTCACCAAACGTTAAGTGTGTAGACTGATACGTCTCCAACGTATCTATAACTTTTGATTGTTTCGTGCTATTATATTATCATTCTTGGATGTTTTACAAGCATTTTACAATCATTTTATATCATTTTCTGGGACTAACCTATTGACATAGTGCCAAGTGCCAGTTGCTGTTTTCTACTTGTTTTTTACATCGCAGAAAATCAATATCAAATGGAGTCCAAATGCAGCGAAACTTTTTGGTTAATTTTATGGATCAGAACACCCTGGATGGGCCAAAGCAGCACCTAGGGGTGCCCAGAGGGGGCACAACCCACCAAGGCGCGCCCAAGTGGGTTGGGCCCACCTCAGTGGCCTCCCGCACCCCCTCTTCACCCTATAAATTCACAAATATTCCAAAACCCTTCGGGGTAGCCCTAGATCAGAAGTTCCGCCGTTGCAAGGCTCTGTAGACACCGAAAACCAATCTAGACCCCGTTTCGGCACCCTGCCGGAGGGGGGAATCATCACCGGTTGCCATCTTCATCATCCCGGTGGCCACCACGATGAGGAGGGAGTAGTCCACCCTCGGGGCTAAGGGTTTGTACCAGTAGCTATGTGTTTAATCTCTCTCTCTCTCTCTCTCTCTCTCTCGTGATCTTGAGATGTCACGATCTTGATATATCATGGGCTTTGTTAACATAGATGGATCATATGATGTTTCTCCCCTCTACTCTTGTTATGATGAATTGAATCTTTACCCTTTGAAATTTTGTCTTGTCGGATTGAATATTCAGATTCGAGAATACATGATGTATGTCCTGCGGTATGAATACTTGAGGTGAAAATGGAGTATCATATTGATTCACTTGATTTATGTTATGGCACTCAACTTGTGGATTCCCGCGGTGACATTAGGGTAATCTATGCATAGGGGTTGATGCACGTTTTTATTATCTTTTCTCCAATACAAACTTTGGGGGTCCCCTTGTAGTTCTTTGTGTGGATTGAATATTATGATCATGAAGTTGTTTGATGCATATCGTAGAATTAACTCACGGATACTCGTGGTGACATTGGAGTATCTAGGTGACATTAGAGTTGGTTGATGTGTGTCATATGGTGTTATTTTAGTACGAACTCTTGATTAGATTGATCGGAAAGAATAGCTTATGCGTTATTTTAGTATGAACTCTAGGATAGATTGATCGTAAAGAATAGCTTTGAGGAGGTTTCGTACCCTACAAACAATTTCTATCTTTTGTTCACTGCTAATAGGAACTCGGGAGTGATTCTTTATTGCACTATATGATCCAACTATGTTAGCATTGTTGAGAGATTGCACTAGCGAAAGTACGGAGCCTAGGCCTTGTTTTCAAGAATTGCAATACCGTTTGTGCTCACTTTTGTTACTTGCTACCTTGCTATTTTTTATTGTTCGCACTAAAAAAACTCATATCTACTATCATTACTACACTTCTATTACCATCTCTTCGCCGAACTAGTGCACCTATACAATTTGCCATTGTATTGGGTGTGTTGGGGACACAAGAGATTTCTTGTATTTGGTTGCAGGATTGTTCGAGAGAGACCATCTTCATCCTACACCTCACACGGATTGATAAACCTTAGGTCATCCACTTGAGGGAAAATTGCTACTGTCCTACAAAACTCTGCGCTTGGAGGCCCAACACGAGTCTACAAGAATAAAGTTACGTTGTAGACATCAAGCTCTTTTCTGGCGCCGTTGCCGGGGAGGTGAGTGCATGAAGGTATATCTTTAGATCTTGCAATTGAATCTTTTAGTTTCTTGTTTTACCACTAGTTTGGTTTATAAAAGAAAACTACATAAAAAATGGAATTGTGGTTGCATCATATTATTGATCATCTTTATAATATCTTTCTTGAAAATGATGGATCGGAAAATTGTGCTCAGTTGTTAGAAGAAGAAGTCAATAAAATGTTTGGCACAAAATATTTGAATGATGAGCATGATTGCAATGTTGTTGGTATGAATTCTTTGAATATCCATGATGCTAATGATATGCAAAGCTACAAGCTTGGGGATGCTATATTTGATGAAGATGATATTTTTACTCCCCCAAGTTTTGATGAGAAAATTTATTATGATGATTGCAAGCCTCCTATTTATGATGATTATATTGACTAAAGTGGATTTGGAGAGGTCATGACTTTATTTAATGATGAGTCCACTATTTTGGAAGAGGTCTTGATTGATTTTGACAATCAAGTTGCTATCTATGATGTTTATGGTGATGACATGTATGCTATAAAGAATAATGATAACCATGAAACTTGTCATCATGATTTTAATTTTCACTCTCATGATAATTATTTTGTTGAGTTTGCTCCCACTACTACTGATGAGAAGAAATTTGCTTATGTGAAGAGTAATAAGTTTTCTATGATTTTGTGTCATGAAAAGAATGCTTTATGTGATGGTTATATTGTTGAATTTCTTCATGATGCTACTGAAAATTATTATGAGGGAGGAACTTATGCTTGTAGGAATTGCAATAATATCAAGTTTCCTCTCTATGTGTTGAAAATTATAAAGTTATGTTTGCTTTGCCTTCCTATGCTAGTTGATTCTTGCTCCCATAAATTGTTTGCTCATAAAATCCCTATGCATAGGAAGTGGGTTTGGCTTAAATGTGCTTGCCATGTGATTCATGATGCTCTCTTGCAAGTTTCTATTACTATTCTTATGTGAGCATCATTGAAACCATCATGCCTAGCTAAAAGGCATAAAAGAAAAGCGCTTGTTGGGAGACAACCCAATATTTATACCTACTGTTTTTGTGTGTTCACATGATTAAGCTACTGTAGTAATCATGTTTTATTACTTTTGTTTCAATAAAGTGCCAAGTAAAGCCGTTAGGATCTTCTTGGGTGATAGTTGTTTGATCTTGCTGAAAAACAGAAACTTTTGCACCCACGAAAACAATTTTCATAAATCTCATAAATGTGGTTTTGCTCTGTTTCGTTTTGAAGAATATTCATATACAAATTGCTCATGTTGTCCTAATTTTTTAGAATTTTTGGAGTAGCAGAAGTATGGTTGGAGTACAGATTACTACAGATTGTTCTGTTTCTGACAGATTCTGTTTTCAATGCATAGTTTGCTTGTTTTCTAGTTTCTATGGCTTATATTGCTCAATATAAATTGTGGAAATGATATGCTACAGTAGGAATTGTGTGGAAACAATTATGAATCTTGTCTTTGACAGTACCAAAGTGAAATGGTTTGCTCTTTATCATACTAACCTATCTCACGAAGTTCCGTTAAGTTTTGTGTGATTGAAGTTTTCAAGTTTTGGGTTAAATGTCGATATGAGGAGAATAAGGAGTGACAAGAACCTAAGATTGGGGATGCCCAAGGCACCCCCAAGGTAATATTCAAGGAAGATCCAAGCAAATAAGGTTGGGGATGCCCCGGAAGGCATCCCCTCTTTTGTCTCCAACATTATCGGTAACCTCACTTGGAGCTACATTTTTATTCGTCACATGATATGTGTTTTGCTTGGAGCGTCATTTTATTTTGTTAGGGTTTGCTTTCTGTTATTTATAATAATGTTTTTCATCTTTATCTTCAATAAAAATGTCAAGGATAGCCTTTGGCATGCTTATTTTCCAAGTCTACTTGTTGCTGTTTGAAAACAGAAAGTTTATCGCTGTTGCAAAAATTCCACAGAAAATTCAGAATGTCATAAAATGTTGAAACTTTTTGCATAATAAGCTCTGATAAATTTTATACAGTGTGGTAATTGTTCATAATTTTTGGAGTTAGGGAAGTATGATGAATCTTGCATTCTTTAAACCGTCTTGTTTTGGCAGATTGTTGTTATGTTTGCATTGTTTGCATATGTTTGCTTGTTTAATGATTCTATTCGAGGATAGGAGTGTTAAATTTGGAGAGGCATTTAGTATGCAATGTTGAATAATAATTTTAGTAATTTGCTACAGTAGAGAATGATAAGTTTTTGCATTGGTTTATACTAACTTATCTCATGAGTTCTTATTGAGTTTTGTGTGGATGAAGTTTTTGAGATTTAGGAAAACCGTGATATGAGAGGAATTAAGGAGACACAAAAGCTCAAGCTTGGGGATGCCCAAGGCACCCCAAGATAATACTTCAAGAAGTCTCAAGCATCTAAGTTTGGGGATGCCCCGATAGGCATCCCACCTTTCTTCATCAACAATTATCGGTTAGTATCGGTTGATCCTAAGTTTTTGCTTCTTCACATGAGTTGTGCTATTCTTGGAATGTCATTTTATTTTGTTTTCCTTGCTGTTTTAATAAAATACTTAGAACTGAAAGTTTTTAAAGAAAATAGAGTCCTCAAATAGTTGCTAGAGAGGCTAGGTAAGCGGCACTCACATCCCGTCAACGAAGCTCTTTTCTATGGAATTGCTCTAGTGCTTCACTTATATCTTTTTGATCATGGTGTGCTTTAGTATTTTGAAGAAATTCTCTCTTGCTTCACTTAAATTAATTTGAGAGAAAGAAATATTATGCTCATGATCTTCACTTATATTTGTTTGAGCTTATCAAAAGCAACACATGAAAATTAGTCCCAAAGTGATAGATATCCAATAACGATATAATAAAAACTTTCATGAAGATCATTGGACAAAATAAACTTGATTCCTTGTAATAGTTTTGAGATATGATGATGTGATATGTGAGTCATGTTGATGAGTAATTATGCTTTAGTAAGAATATTGGTGTTAAGGTTTGTGATTCCCTATGCAAGCACGAAAGTCAATAGTCATGCAATGAAATTACATCATTCTTTTGGTGCATTATTCAGTGTTAATTATGCTTAATGCTCGCTTATGAGATTATTTGTTTCTTGGTTGGTCGCTTCTCAATCTTTTGCTAGCCTTCATTTTGCACTAAGTATGATCACTACTTGTGCATCCAAAATCCTTTAAACCAGTTTTGCCACATGAGTCCACTATACCTACCTATATGCGGTATTCCGTTGCCGTTCTAAGCAAATTTGTATGTGCCATCTCTAATTTTCAAAATAAATTTCTCTTTTAGGTGTTTCGTATCATCATGAGGCGGTGAGGGGTGGCTAATATTTTCCATGCTAGATGTGTTATTCTCACGATGAGTGTTTATTCACTTGTCATTGCACGAGAGTAAGGCAAAGGTATTAGGGATGCCCAGTCCGAAATGAAAAATGAATTTACTTTATGTTGTCAAATAATAAATTCCTTGGAAAGTGTTGGTATGGAGGGCAACCGTGGATTGACTAGCCATGGAAAGTGAAAGTATGGTGGAAAAAGGAATAAACTTTATTTTCTATTTGGGAACCGCCTATGATATATGGAAAGTGTTGGGAGCTCTAAGTCGTTTTTCGTTGGTGGGAAAAGTATGCCTCCCAAAATGTTTTTATCTCTTAATTTTCGCTTTGAGCTCGCATCTCTACAAATCCCTACTTCCCTCCGCAAAGGGCCTTTCTCTTACTCTATGCAAATTTTAATTTGAGTCTCCATATTCTCTTATAAAGCACCAACTATGAGGCACTATGATCGCATTTTGAGCATTGGGTGTAGCTAATATGCGAGTGTGTTTCATGAATGGATCAATGATTGAGCATTATGGGCTAGGAATAACTAATTTTAGCATTGATATTTTGAAAGACATGGTTGCTTGTTGGTATGCTTGAGTATTTAAGTCTCATGTCAAAACTACACTATTGCTTTGAACCATATAAAAGTCCAAATGTCCATGCTATAAAGAAATGTGATATGACATGTTAGGCAGCATTCCACATAAAAATTATGTTTTTATCATTTACCTACTCGAGGACGAGCAGGAATTAAGCTTGGGGATGTTGATACGTCTCCAACATATCTATAATTTTTTATTGTTCCGTGTTGTTATATTATCATTCTTGGATGTTTTAAAAGCATTTTACAATCATTTTATATTATTTTTTGGGACTAACCTATTGGCATAGTGCCAAGTGCCAGTTGATGTTTTCTACTTGTTTTTTCCATCGCAGAAAAATCAATATCAAACGGAGTCCAAATGCAGTGAAACTTTTTGGATAATTTTTATGGACCGTAACACCTGTGGATGGGCGGGCAGCACACAGGGGTGCCCCGGTGGGCACAACCCACCAGGGCGTGCCTGGGCCCCATGCGCGCCCAAGTGGGTTGTGCCCACCTCGGTGGCCACCTGCACCCTCTCTTCGCCCTATAAATTCACAAATATTCCAAAACCCTTCGGGGTAGCCCAAGATCAGAAGTTCCGCCGCCGCAAGGCTCTGTAGCCACCGAAAACCAATCTAGACCCCGTTCCGGCACCCTGCCAGAGGAGGAATCATCATCGGTGGACATCTTCATCATCCCGGCGGCCACCACGATGAGAAAGGAGCCTCGGGGCTGAGGGTTTGTACCAGTAGCTATGTGTTTAATCTCTCTCTCTCTCTCTCTCTCTCTCTCGTAATCTTGAGATGTCACGATCTTGATATATCATGGGCTTTGTTAACATAGATGGATCATATGATGTTTCTGCCCTCTCTACTCTTGTTATGATGAATTGAATCTTTACCCTTTGAAGTTTTGTCATGTCGGATTGAATATTCAGATTTGAGAATACATGATGTATGTCTTGCGGTATGAATACTTGAGGTGACAATGGGGTATCATATTGATTCACTTGATGTATGTTATGGCGCTCAACTTGTGGATTCCTGCGGTGACATTGGGATAATCTATGCATAGGGGTTGATGCACGATTTATTATATTTTCTCCGATAGAAACTTTGGGGTCCCCTTGTAGTTCTTTGTGTGGATTGAATGTTATGATCATGAAGTTGTTTGATGCATATCATAGAATTAACTCACGGATACTCGTGGTGACATTGGAGTATCTAGGTGACATTGGAGTTGGTTGATGTGTGTCATATGGTGTTATTCTAGTACAAACTCTTGATTAGATCGATCGGAAAGAATAGCTTGCGTTATTTTAGTACGAACTCTAGGATAGATTGATCAGAAAGAATAGCTTTGAGGTGGTTTCGTACCCTACAAGCAATTTCTATCTTTTGTTCTCCGCTAATAGGAACTCTGGAGTGATTCTTTATTGCACTTTGAGGGATAATCATATGATCCAACTATGTTAGCATAGACCCTGCGGGTTTGAGAACTATGTATACATGACCGAAACACCTCTACGGTCAATACCCAATAGCGGGACCTGGATGCCCATATTGGTTCCTACATATTCTACGAAGATCTTATCGGTCGAACCTCGATGCCAAGGATTCAGCAAGTTCCCTTTGTCTATCGGTATGTTACTTACCCGAGATTCGATCGTCGGTATATCCATACCTAGTTCAATCTCGTTAAGCAAGTCTCTTTACTCGTTCAGTAATACAAGATCTCGTGGCTAACTCATTAGTCACATTGCTTGCAAGCTCATTGTGATGATGCATCGAGTGGGCCCTGAGATACCTCCCCGTCACACGGAGTGACAAATCCCAGTCTTGATTCATGCCAAGTCAACAGACACCCTCGGAGATACCGGTAGAGCACCTTTATAGTCACCTAGTTATGCTATGACGTTTGGTACACACAAGGTACTCCTCCGGTGTCAGTGAGTTGCATGATCTCTTGGTCATAGGAACATATACTTGACACGCAGAAAACGATAGCAATAAACTTGATATGATCATATGCTATGTTTATAGTTTGGGTCTTGTCCATCACATCATTCTCCTAATGATGTGATCCCGTTATCAAATGACAACTCATGTCTATGACTAGGAAACCATAGCCATCTTTGATCTACGAGCTAGTCTAGTAGAGGCTCGCTAGGGACACGTTGTTGTCTATGTATCCACACATGCATTTAAGTTTCCGATCAATACAATTCTAGCATGGATAATAAACGATAATCATGAACAAGGAAATATGATAATAACTAATTTATTATTGCCTCTAGGGCATATTTCCAGCAAATACAACAGGTGATTCCACCAATTCTCCCCTCTAATCCTCTTACACTCTTCTGTTCCCTCCAACTGCAAGTTGCTCGCGTCCGGCCCCTGGTGCTCCATGTCCCATGGTCGTAGGGTCATTCAAGAATCCAAATACGATGGGGAGTGCCCATCTGGTAGGGGAGTCATGAATGTGGTGCGCCCTTCTAGCCGCCATCCGCCCAGAACATGGGATGCTCGCCATGCATCCATGTCGGATCTAGCGTAGCACTTAGTTTTCACGCAGGGGTAATCTTGGCACAAGGCGGAGAGAGAAGGGGAGGAGGCTGCAGTGGAGCTCTCTTGTAGTGGTAGGGGAGGCTGGTCCCATGCAGGTGGCCCATCGTTCTTCAAGGGATGGATGAGGTTGGTTCTCTTCAACGTCCGGGGCGGTTCGTTTTTCTTTGCTTGTCTATATGGTTTTGATTTTCGATGAATGAGCCCTTGGTAATGTTTTTATTTCTATTTATGTCGCAGGCACCTATCCAGTCTATAAACAAATACTAATGAGAAAACTAAAACTATCCTAAACTAAAGATAACATAGTATAGAGATCCTAAAGTCAAAAAAGGCATATTAGGGCTATACGAATTCAAATCGTAGACCTTCTCCATAAAACAGATCACCTCGGTAGGCGGGTGTGCGTGTGCTCCTGTCTGTTGGTGGTTCGATGCCCTCGAGCCCGGACAAGAGGGTATAGGGTTTCCCTCTTCGGTTACAATGGCATGCTGGTGGTAAAGAGTGTCTCGTGCCTCATGTACTCCTACTTTTCTTCGTCGGTGGTGTGGTCACCTTTGTGTCTGGCTTCTCCTGTGATGCACCCTACAACTTCGTCTTGTTGCATGGGCAGTCCTTGGTCGACGTTGGGATCATGGAGTGCTCCACGAACGTGATACGCGTTTTGGTCTTCTTCATTGGTAGTCAGGTCTATGTTGTTCTTTTATGCTCTACAGTGAGCTATCTGCTAGTTGGTAGAATGACACCCTACGAGCTAGGGAGTGAAGGCAGAGGCCCTCTTCACTGGTGACACTATCGGACGGCATGGTATACTTGTCTTATCCTTCTAGAAGAGGGCAAAGAAGGTGGTGTCCCTCTTGTGATCCCTGCCTTCCTCCTGTGTTGGCTGTTGTTGAAGACATTGGAATCCATGCTTAAAGTTGTGTTTCTTTTCTCCTCATGTTTGCCTGTTAGGACGGTTGGCGGATATCCATGTGTAAGCACTATGTATTTTTTGTTGCCTTGTTTTTTTTTCTTTGCTTGTTGTATGTTGTTAGTTCCAAGTCGGACTCTTCTTGAGCCTTCTTTCTGAAGAAACATTGCAAACAAACTCACACACTTTTTGCAATTCAAACTTGTAAATCAGGAGATGGACATGACAAGCATGTCGTATAGTTAAACCCAATGAAAAAACAACTCTCTGTCATGACATTAAATTTGTTTGCACTTATATAAACATGAAAGAAAACACGAAATTTATTGGAGATCACTTCATTAGTGGAACACATTGGTTTTGGGACACAGATGCATCCTAGGGTTGATCTCGCAACTCATCACCCGGGGAAGCTACTAGCATGATCATGTGTATTGTAGACAAACGTGGGTACACATACATAAATTTGAAAATGGTACAAGAACTTAGATGGATTTCATCACAAAAATATCCAATCACCTCTATCTTTGTAAGAGATCGGGTGCGACCAACGCAAAATGAGTATCTGTCGGACGTCCTGTTTATAAATCCGTCTGTAGCGCCAGTGATGGACTGTAGTATCCATCTGGGCACCAGATGTGTCCAGTCGGGGCAGGGAGGAAGGTGGTGGTGGGGGGTGCGTGAGAGGGAAGATCATGCGGAGTCCAGTCTAGGTTTTTTCTATATCTCATCCACTTATGCTTCCTTTCATCCAATTGTATGGGCCCATATGGATGTGAAGCATATTGGATCATCTAAATTCTAATGGTTCTTGGTGAAGGTGTCACTCTTGATGCCTCTAAATACTAGTGCACCCTAGCTCTCTTGCTATGTGCACCTAGACACATGAGTCCTCTCGTATGGTGGCCATAACATGGAAACATGCTCTTCAACCTGCTTATATTATCTTCTGTTGTGAGAGTTGTGTGTCACACTTTAATTTGGTACCTACTTTTTGATTCTCTATATTTGTTGTTGCACTATATACGAATTTAGATGTCGCAATAATTTATATTTTACTCGCTCATACAAAATTTAGGAGTTTACGGCAGCCTATGGCCATTACCTTCCTTAGGCAAGTTACATGATAAACATCTCTAATTTGGTTTGCAATTACACATACATAAAAATGATAGTCAAATCCATTTTTGCATGATATTAGTCAGTTTGATGAACGTTAGGATCATGGGGTAACCATGTTTTATAGTGAATTCCATGTTTTACCCCATAGTTTGTGTTTGTGATGATTGCCCCATTTAATGAGAATTACCCCTCTAACCCACTTAGCAGGAATTTTTCCACATTTTACCCCATTCAAGTCGTGGACCATTTTCACACCTTAGAACCACATCTGAAGTAGTTGTGGTGTGGTACCTAGCTCTCGTGGTTAACGTGAATGACCATCCATAGTGGCACACAAATGTAAGCCTACGCGATCCAACTATGATCACATGGTGTTGATTGATCAATGGTCAATGGGAAGATGTTGAGTGGACAACTAACTTTGATCATGTGGCTTATGATTTCACGGTTATGTTCTTGCTCTACCTTAGTCTTTGTTGGAGAACAGTGAAGAAGAGTTGGGTTTGGGGATATGGATGCATTTGATTTCGAGGACCATTATGTTTGTTATTTGGTGTATGTGCAGGGTTGTTGGTATCTACACGTGCCTAGATTTTGCTATTTAGTCTATGTGACCCCTAATCGTTCTCGAACTCAAGCGAGAATACATGAGGAATAAAAAAATAGAAAGAAATTAGCACATAGTTGCACTACCTCTTAGGTTCATCGTCAGCTCACCACATGTGTTAGCAACGTCCCGCGCCTGTTGTTGTGGGTCGGATGATCGTTGGTTCCTATATCACCCGGTCGCTACAACAGGTAGGTCCCCGAGCCATGGTTGAGCCTGGTCTCAGCATAAAGTGGCTGGTCTCTAACATGGGAACCACACGCCTGGGTGCATCTATGCAAGGACATGCACGCTAAGCTAAAGGGCATGATACTCATTGAGGGAGTCCCGGACTAGGGGGTGTCCGGATAGCCGGACTATCGTCACGGTCGGACTCCAAGACTATGAAGATACAAGATTGAAGACTTCGTCCCGTGTCCGGATGGGACTTTCCTTGGCGTGGATGGCATGCTGGGCGATCGGGATTTGTAGATCTCCTACCATTGTAATCGACTCTGTGTAACCCTAACCTATCCGGTGTCTATATAAACCAGAGGGTTTTAGTCCATAGGACGAACAACAATCATACCATAGGCTAGCTTCTAGGGTTTAGCCTCCTTGATCTCGTGGTAGATCTACTCTTGTACTACCCATATCATCGATATTAATCAAGCATGAGCAGGGTATTACCTCCATCGAGAGGGCCCGAACCTGGGTAAAAACATCGTGTCCCTTGTCTCCTCGTTACCATCCGCCTAGACGCACAGCTTCGGGACCCCCTACTCCGAGATCCGCCGGTTTTGACACCGACATTGGTGCTTTCATTGAGAGTTCCTGTGTCATCACCGATAGGGCCGATGGCTCCTTCGATCATCAACAACGACGCGGTCCAGGTGAGACTTTTCTCCCCGGACAGATCTTCGTGTTCGGCGGCTTTACTGCATCGGGCCAATTCGCAGCCATCTAGAGCAGATCGAAGCTACGCCCGCCGTCGGTCAGATTTGGAAGTTTGAACTATACGGCCGATATCCGCGGAGACTTGATCTTCGATGGATTCGAGCCGCAGCCAAGCGTGCCAGACCTTGCCTCGATGGGCATGATCTGGCTCTGCAGCCGAGCGGTGCCACGGAGGCCGCATCAAAGATCCGCCCGACCCTTAATCCGGAGCCGGATTCCCCGATCGAGGACGAGTGGTTGGACACCGCCTCAAGGGCTACAATCTCTACGGCGATCAAGCCGAACTCCATCCCTGTCCTTTGCGAAGACCTTGACTCCAAGGTGCCGGAATCCTCTCCGGACTCCGAACCCTCCGCGCCCCTGCCAATCGAATCCGATTGGGCGCCGCCATGGAGTTCACGGCAGCGGACATCTTCAAAGACTCGCCCTTTGGCGACATCATGAATTCAATAAAGTCTCTCTCTTTATCCGGAGAGCCACTGGCGGACTACGGTCGGAAGGTGGGGATGCGGACGACAAAGAAATTCAACGCCCACCCACCACCCACTTCAGAGCCATCGCCGAAAGCTTACACGGCGTGCTCGATTTCGACTCGAAGATATCGACGGTATGGACGGCGATGTAGGAGACAACAATGAGCCAGCACCTCTAGGATGCTGGACAACCACCTCATCTCACGATGTATACATGGTGGATACACCTAAAGGAAATGAAGACGAGGAACAACAGGACGCTACGAAGGATAAATCCCTTGAAAAGCAGTCAAAACGGCAATGTAAACGCCGAATAAAGTCCCGCCTCAACAAAGACCCAGCCATAAAGCAGGGCGAACCGGTGGACAACGAACAAGCTATCGAGCAATCGTCCGAACAAGACAACTTGGATAAACAATCTGTCCCCGGTGAAGACAACGGTCCGAGACGATCGGCGCCCGGACAAACTATTGGAGCAAATGACCTCCGAGAAAGGCTCGTCAGCCATCGCTGCGTAGCCTGAAAAAGCGAAGCGGAAGCTCAAAACAGCGGAAGATGCACTCAGGATCAAATGGAGCAAAGTATTGACACCCCGGAACAAAGTACTGGCGGACGATCGCCCGAACAAAGAGCTACCCAAAAGAAAGCTACGCCGAATTCGACGAGGAGGCCTTAGAGCCCCCACAATTAAAAAACAAGAAGGCCACCCGGTCGGATGGACGACCTCACGGCAAAAAGAGAGCGGCGAATGGTGCCGCACACAAGCCAATATGCGATCCGCATAAGGATTCACATCAAAAGGATGGCCCAGTTAGGTCCATCTATGGGCCAAGAAAGCATGCTTGTCAAAGCAATGCAATACGCCAAAATTCCAAAGATCACGGCACACCCAAATATAGGGCGCCGCACACCCCTATGTTTCACCGATGAGGTGCCGGATCATGAATTTCAAAGGATTCAAACCCGTAAACATAGAGGCATCTGACGGAACAATGCACCTTGAGTCTGGATTGAGGATTACATCCTCCACATACACATGGCTAGAGGAGATGATCTCCATGCCATAAAATACTTACCCTTAAACTCAAAGGGCCAGCTCGGCATTGGCTTAAGAGCCTCCCGAAAATACCATTGGAAGGTCGGAAAGAGCTCGAGGATGCATTTCGGGCAAATTTTGGGGACTTATGTCCGCCCTCCGGATGCAAATGATCTAAGTCACATAACTCAACAGCCCGAGAGTCAGCCCGAAATTCTGGAACAGGTTCCTTACTAAAAAGAACCAAATAGTCGACTGTCCGGACGCCGAAGCCTTAGCAGCTTTCAAACACAACGTCCGAGACGAATGGCTCGCTAGACACCTTGGCCAAGAAAACCCAAGAACAATGGCCGCATTAACAAGCCTCATGACCCGCTTTTTGCGGCGGAGAGGATAGCTGGCTAGCAAGATGCAGCACCAATGACCCAAGTACATCCAAATCAGGGATGGAAATGGAAACCACACGCCAACAAGGACCAGCGCGGATTAAAAGGAACAGTCCAAAGAGCACGGCGATCAACGCCGGATTCAAAAGCTCACGGCAGAACAACAAAAACTGCCCCTTAAGGACAATAGCGATGAGCTATCCAACTTCAACAAAATCCTGGACAAGATATGTCAAATCCACGGTACTCACGGGAGGCACGCTAACCATACCCACCAAATTGTTGGGTCTTCAAACAGTCCGGCAGACGAGCGCCGAACACAAGGGGCTCGACACACCAAGTGAAGATGACGGCGAGCACCACAAGCGAGCCCGGAAAACAAAAAGACTTTCCCGCAAGAGGTTAAAATAGTAAACTCACTTCACGTGATCAAAGGGAAAAGCAGCGGCGCCCACTAAAAGCGCGCCGCACACTGGTTGTCAAAACCAATCACCTTCGACCATCGTGACTATTCAAAATATCCGAACGCAGAATGGATCGCCCCGATATTGGATCCTATAATCGACGGATTCCAATTTACACGAGTCCTCATGGATGGCGGCATGACATAAACCTGATATATCGAGGACACAATCCGCAGGATGGGGATAAACCCAACCAAAATTCGCCGTAGCAACACCTCCTTTAAAGGAGTAATGCCAGCCCATATGCCCATTGTACGGGCTCCATATCTGCTAGAAGTTGTGTTCGGTTCATCCGACAACTTCCGTCGCGAAATGTTACTCTTCCATATAGCCACGTTTAAAAGTAGCCATCAAGCACTATTGGGACGCGTAGCTTTCGCCCGCTTTAACGCAATACCGCATTATGCATCTCTAACACTTAAAATGCCTGGTCCACGCGGCATCATCACGTTAAAAGGAAGTATTACGTGTTACTCGAGCACGGAAGAACGAGAGACTGCCTTGACAGCCCACAGCCTATCCCGGCTCTCTTGGGCAAAGAACCTGAATTGGTCATTCAAACCCGGACCACAGCTAGATTTAGTCCGGCGCCTACTAGCGGCACACCCCCATACGAGGGGCTATATGCACGTATAACAAGAGACAATAAAGCTCAACTTTTCTTGAACCATACTGTTTATTTAATATTAAGTACATCTTTCGCACGATCTTTTTCTTTTAAACTAAGTTCTTCTCTTTTACGGATGAACAACATGCTACACCCGTCCGGGATACGGCTGTGAGCGGAGACACAGTAGCAGACGTGGAGTAGGGACCCGTTGCAAGGATTCTTTTCAGATTAAGACCCTGCGTAAACCTTTTTACTGTTTCTTGTTGATATACATCCCCGGTTCCTTACTATAACCGAGGAGGAGGTGGCGTTTTGGCATTGGCTGCACCAGAATTTTTTGCGCGTGCACGGACATCAGGGCTTAGGGCATTATTCTGCCCATTTTCATAAAGACCGAATACCTTAGGGAGTATTCGCGTCTCGAGATTAGGCCTTATATGCATCAGCTCGAATCATGTCTTTGGTCAAATGTTGGGTTGCCCGGCTCACGTGTTTTGCTACCTTACGTTTCGTTTTCACGGCTAACGCGCACCGGAGAACTACTGCGATTGTGCCCGGTTCGCCGCAAGCGAGCACCTCGAGAGAAAGCCGAAAACTGATCGTCATGATATAGCGAGAGACTGGTCAACCACTCGATGACTCACAGGAATGTTTAGGATTCCTCCGCATTAACGAAGGACCGGTTTTCGATCGAGCACATACGCACTTTGAATTCGGGAGAGTGCGGTGCCCTGTGGGCTATATAGTAGCCCCACCCTCGAACTCCTATGGCTAAGTGAAAGTGATAAAGCATTATAGTCCGGTTGCCTGGTTTGCTACGCTATGACCTCCTTAACAGGACCAAGACGTTGGATTAAGTGTGAAAAAGTGCTTTCTTTGCAAACACCCCCGCACTATGTGCGTGGGGGCTGAAGCCAAGGACTGCCATCTTTCAAAGTTATATACACATATACATAAACGGCCATACAGGAGTAGTTTATTACTTGAACGCACAAGTATAAAAAGCTCTTATATTATATTGAAACATTGTTTTCACAAATCATACATGTCATTTAAACATAATATCCTTCGAGCATTGCGTCTCTATTAAACGAGCGCCCTGCAGAACTTCTTCAAAGTAGTGCTCGGCAGGTACTCGGCTTCTGTCCGAGTCGTGGGATGCAACGTCGGTGGCCTTCATCTCCGCCCAATGTGTCTTGACACGGGCAAGAGCCATCCAGCGCTCCTCAATACACGCCGATCCCTTCATTGCATCGATATGAGGTACCGCACCAAGGCTGCTGCACTAAACCAAAATAGCTCTTGGTGAGGTCCGCCTGCCACAAGTGAGTCGAGGACATGCTTCATGGCAAATCCGGACAACCGATTCAGCTCGCCCATTCGCCAACCGATCGGGTCAGCGGGCAGAGGACGCCCGGACTATGGAATTGTGACCAATATAGCTCTTCCCTTACGTGCCTTTTCCGCCCCGGAAGTGCTCAACTGCGTCATGGCCTTCGCCGCCGCCAAGTCGAGATAAGCATCCTCCGAACTCCACAACTTATCCAACCGAGCATACTTTGGATCTGTATATTTCCTCCGTAGCGTAAACGGTTTTCTAGCATAATTGCCCGGCGACTCAGCTCCTCCTTGGCAGCTCTCAAAGCCGATTGGGCATTCTTGGATTCGGCGGCCTTTTCGAGCCCTCTTGTTCCGCTCGGCGTTCTTTTCAAGAACCTCGCAGCGATCGGTAGTATTCCTTAACTTTTTGGCCATATCGGCCATTTCCTCTTTCTTGGCGGTGAGCAGCCAGTTAAACTTCTAGCTCTTGACGCCTTTAAAGCGACGCGCATTCGACCACAGCTTGCTCTTTTGCTCGGCGAGTTCTACGCATAGCTCCTCCACGGCAGCGGCACCATCTGCATTAAGCATCTGAATAGTAAGACATGGGCGTCAAGCCCCCTTACCAGTGTCCGCATAGAAATCGCATACCTTGTGACTCGTCAAACCGTTTATTAACCAGCGCGATGTCCGCATCCGCCTCGTCAGATGCCGCTTTAGTTCGGCATATTCATCGATCCGGCTGGCCTCCGGACGCCCCGCCACCTGTTTAGGAGCGGCGATATGTTATAACTGAGAATTTGATCCTCGGCACGTTGTCAATTTTGACAACATACTGAGTCTCAGGGGCTACTATCTATACATGGCGCCTTTTATATACATAACTGTCAGAAGATACATCATTTTTTGCGTACCTCAAACCCCGTCAGTAAGCTTCTGACGGCTTCATGCAATCCGCTCTCCGCGGATGCAATTCTTTCAATCACCGTACCCATTAGAGCACGGTGAACCTCTAAAATAGCCGCTTCGCCGAGCAGATCCTTGATTCCTCCGACCGCACACCACTTGGCGCGGACCTTCCGCCCCGCCAGACTTGGGGAACCCTCGCGGCGACACCTCCGGGTCGTCCGCTTCTATGAGGGTGCGGCAGTGGGGCGTTTCGCTCTCCATCATCTCCGGAAGAAGATCCCCGAAGAGCGAGCTCTGGCGAGAAGGGCTGAGGTCCGAACTACAAGGTACAATTTCGGTTATCTTCATGAATAAATACTGAGGATGTTCCTTATTTACAAGACCCCTTCTTTTTACTTACGGCTCATTTGGAGGGCTAATCCTGGGGAAATAATGCGGCTGGGTTACTTCCAGTAGCGGACTCTTCTTGAAGATTTCTTTCCCTCTTTGAGGCCTTGACCTCCGGATCTTCCAAGCGGTCCTCTTCTCTCCTCGGAAGGTGGGACTCTTAATCCTCCTTCCTTGATAGCCTCCTTCGTAGAGGCGATTTGCTTCCCGCTCCCCCCTTCGCCTTCTTCAAAAGGCGCGACCTTCAACATCTTGAGTCGACATGGGATCCGGCGTGGTCTCACGGGAGGAGCCGGACACCTTATTAACTTTGCCTTGGCTATCCACTCTGTTCAAGAAAGCGGCTCCTTTAAAGGGCATATATATGAAATAAATGAATGAACAGCTTGTCCGTTACCGGACTACTTGCTTGAGTATCTGGGCGATTGCAGCTTAGTCCTGCGTCCTCGGTCAAGTCCGGACACTTCTCTTGTGATCCAGAAGAACAGTTTATACATCTCCACAGGCGTCGTGCCCATAAAATTTTGGAGAGCTCGTGGTCCCTCGGATTGAATTCCCACAGGCGGAGGCGGCGTTCTTGCGGCTGAAAGGCGTCGGATCACCATAACCTGCGCCTTTGTGACCAGATTGATTCCTCTTTCTGGAGGTCTCGAATACGGCCCTGCAGCAAGGGGCGTCCTTGGGCGGCCCCAGTCGAGCCCTTGTTGACCCATGATGCCAGCCGTTGTGGTGGACTGGCGAGCGGGGAGTGCCGCCCATTTGGTGCCCACAGGAGCGGTGATATAAAACCACTCCCGTTGCCACAAACCAAGCTCCTCTTGAAAAGAGCCCTCGGCCCACGCAGACATCAGCACATTTGCTTATGACCGCCCCTCCGCACTCTACTTGTTGCCCTCAATCATCTTTGGCTCCACCTTGAAGGTCTTGAGCCACAATCCAAAGTGGGGGTAATATGGAGGAAGGCCTCACATCGACAATGAATGGCGAGATCTGGAGGATGGACTCAGTTCAAGTCATGGAAATCAAGCCCATAATAAAACATGAGCCCCCGCACAAAGGGATCCGTCGGAAGCCTAAACCCGAAGGAAGTGGGACACGAACACCACGTTCTCGCCGGGCTCGAGGAGTGGGAATGACCTGCCACAGGCAGGCAGCCTATCTGAGATCTCGCGGTTAGATACTGGCGTCCGCAGCTTTAGCACATCTTCTTCAGCGGAGGAAGACATCCATCGGCCGTCTTTGGTCGGATCCGGACATCGTCGAAAGTTTAGGCGCTGAATCTGAAGCTTTGGGTGTTGGAACTCGGCGAGGCGAACTTCGATGGAGGGTGTAAAGCGAAGAGGCCTTGGTCTCATTATAAAGAGGTTGAATACCAAGAGCCCACCCGTGGTCGATTAGGACTCGCCTTTGATAGAGGAGGCAGGCCAGCGGGCACGCGGTTGGGTTACCCGTCCGTATTGATGAGAATCCCGGAATAAGGGGGCACGATCTACGCTTTGATAAGACGTGCCAAGGAAACCGCCTCGCTAAACATGCTGAGGTGGAACAGTAAAAACGATTCATATAAAAACCTGGCCGTGGTGTGATATCACGCCGCGGAATACGTCAGCAGATCTGTGCAAAAATTATTCTCTCTACGGTGTTATGTGGAGCTTGTTTTGCGAGCGGACACTATCCTTGTGTTCAAAACCTTCTATGAAGTATTCGAGGAGGAACCCGCCTTGCAATGTCGAAGACAATATGCGCGCCGGACTCGTCGTCATTGAAGCCTGGTTCGTGGGCTCTTGAGGAGTCCCGGACTAGGGGTGTCCGGATAAGGACTATCGTCACGGCCGACTCCAAGACTATGAAGATACAAGATTGAAGACTTCGTCCGTGTCCGGATGGGACTTTCCTTGGCGTGGAAGGCAAGCTTGGCGTCTGGATATGTAGATCTCCTACCATTGTAACCGACTCTGTGTAACCCTAACCTATCCGGTGTCTATATAAACCGGAGGGTTTTAGTCCATAGAGACGAACAACAATCATACCATAGGCTAGCTTCTAGGGTTTAGCCTCCTTGATCTCGTGGTAGATCTACTCTTGTACTACCCATATCATCAATATTAATCAAGCGGGAGTAGGGTATTACCTCCATCGAGAGGGCCGGACACAGGTAAAAACATCGTATCCCTTGTCTCCTGTTACCATCCGCCTAGACGCATGCGATTCAGGACCCCCTACCCGAGATCCGCCGGTTTTGACACCGACACTCATAGTACCACGTTGGTGTATAGCTGGAGCAAGATTTTGTGTGGTGCGCAGATGATGTTGTGGAAGAGGCGGCATACAGCGGTCGCCAACAAAGCGTAGGAAGGTCATCATGGAGGTTTCTTGACAAGAGTGCCCCATTTGCCTTAAACTACTCCAGGACAGCTTCCATTGTATAGTGGGGGCACTCGTGGCTTATTCGTTATGGCATGCCATGGATGCCAACATGTGGTCTTGAGCTATTGTAATGGGTCCAAAACATATATACAATAAAATATAGATATATTTCAACTAAATGAGTAACTGGTAGATGATACGTCTCCAACGTATCTACTTTTCCAAACACTTTTGCCCTTGTTTTGGACTCTAACTTGCATGATTTGAATGAAACTAACTCGATCAGACGCTTGTTTTTCAAAGCAGAGCTGCCATGATGTTGTTTTATGTGTAGAAAAGAGAAGTTCTCGGAATGTCACGGAAATCCACGGAGGCACTTTTTGGAATTTATAAGAATTTTTGGCGAAAGAATTAATGCCGGGGGCCCTGACACTGTCCACGAGACAGGGGGCTCCCCCCTAGGGCGCGACCTCCTATCTCGTAGGCCCCCTGGACCTCCTCCGACCTCAACTCCAACTCCATATATTCCGTCTCGGGGAGAAAAAAATTAGAGAGAAAGTTTCATCGCGTTTTACGACATGGAGCCGCCGCCAAGCCCTAATCTCTCTCGGGAGGGTTGATCTGGAGTCCGTTCGGGGCTCCGGAGAGAGGATTCGTCGCCGTCGTCATCATCAACCATCCTCCATCACCAATTTCATGATGCTCACCGCCCGTCGTGAGTAATTCCATCGTAGGCTTGCTGGACGGTGATGGGTTGGATGAGATTTACCATGTAATCAAGTTAGTTTTGTTAGGGTTTGATCCCTAGTATCCACTATGTTACGAGATTGATGTTGCTATGACTTTGCTATGCTTAATGCTTGTCACGAGGGCCCGAGTGCCATGATTTCAGATCTGAACCTATTATGTTTTCATGAATATATGTGTGTTCTTGATCCTATCTTGCAAGTCTATAGTCACCTATTATGTGTTATGATCCGACAACCCCGAAGTGACAATAATCGGGACAATTCTTGGTGATGACCGTAGTTTGAGGAGTTGATGTATTCACTATGTGTTAATGCTTTGGTCCGGTTCTCTATTAAAAGGAGGCCTTAATATCCCTTAGTTTTCGTAAGGACCCCGCTGCAACGGGAGGGTAGGACAAAAGATGTCATGCAAGTTCTTTTCCATAAGCACGTATGACTATTTATGGAATACATGCCTACATTATATTGATGAATTGGAGCTAGTTCTATATCACCCTATGTTATAACTATTGCATGAGGAATCGCATCCGGCATAATTATCCATCAACGATCCATTGCCTACAAGCTTTTCACATATTGTTCTTCGCTTATTTACTTTTACATTTGCTCTTGTTACAACTACTACAAAAACCCAAAAATATTTATCTTTACTTTTGCTACCGTTACTATTATTATCATACCACTTTTGCTACTAAACACTTTGCTGCAGATACTAAGTTATCCAAGTGTGGTTGAATTGACAACTCAAAATACTCAAGAATATTCTTTGGCTCCCCTTGTGTCGAATCAATAAATTGGGATTGAATACTTTACCCTCAAAAGCTGTTGCGATCCCCTATACTTGTGGGTTATCAAGACCAATTTCTGGCGCCGTTGCCGGGGAGCATAGCTCTATTCTCTGAGTCACTTGGGATTTATATCTGTTGATCACTATGAAGAACTTGAAAGACGCTAAAACCAAGATCTATCCCTCAACTACGAGGGAGGTAAGGAAGCGCCATCTAGCTCTGCACTAGATTCTCCTTCTCATTATGAGTAAGTTTGCGACACACACACGCTCTCGCTATGAATTCTGATATGTCGCATGTTATTGATGATGCCACTTCTGCTATGCATGATGAAACTACTTACGTGCGTGATACTACTTTGCCATTAGGTGAATTTCTTGATGAACAACTTGCTAGAGTTAGGGGAATGATATTCAAGATCCTATTCTTGATGATAGTGATGATGAAGGTTCCCCCAATGATTATGTATTACTGTTGTTCCTAAGGGTTATGTTATGAATGAAAAAGCTGCTATGGAAATTCTTGCTTGCAATGATAGAAATGATCTTAAGAAATTATTAGCTAAATGGAAGCAATGAGACTCTTAATGCTAGAATGAAACCCGATCCTGCTTTTGCTACTTCACCTATCTGTATTCTTGATAAGGATTATGAATTCTCTGTTGATCCTGATATTATTACTTTAGTTGAATCGATCCTTTTATGGCCTTGAATCTGAAAGCTGTTGTGGCACATCTTACCAAGTTGAATGATATAGCCACCCTATTTACTAATGATAAGAAGTCTCGCTATTTATATATCCTTAAGATATTCCCGTTCTCATTAAAGGGTGATGCTAAGACTTGGTATAATTCTCTTGCTCCTGGTTGTGTGTGTAGTCCCCAGGACAAGATTTATTACTTCTCTGCTAAATATTTCCCTGCTCATAAGAAACAAGCTGCCTTGTGGGAAATATATAATTTTGTGCAAATCAAAGAAGAGAGTCTCCCACAAGCTTGGGGAGGCTTCTCCGATTATAATGCTTTGCACGATCATCCTCTTAAGAAAAATGAAATAGTTGATATCTTTTATAATGGACTAATAGATGCTTCCAAGGACTACTTGGATAGTTGTGCTGGTTGTGTTTTCGGGGAAAGAAACGAGCGATTAGAAGCTGAAATATTATTGAATAATATGTTGACTAATGAAAACAATTGGACTCTTCCTGAGCCAGTTCCTGAAGTAATTCCTGAACCAATTGAGCCAACTCCTGAGCCTATTCCTAAACCCACTCCGAAGAAGAGAGGTGTTTTATTTCTCGATCTGAAGATATGCAAGAGGCAAAGAAATCAATGAAAGAAAAAAGGTATTAAAAGCTGAAGATGTTAAGAATTTACCTCCTATTGAAGAAATACATGGTCTTAATTCTACACTTTGAAGAACCTCATTGTCTTGATAACCCGACACGGTAGTAAAGGTAAATTCTCTCTATAGATATGATAAAGTTGAAATACCCTCTACTAAATTTCATAGCCCATGCTTAGATGAATTTGATGACTTTATGGCTAGACAAGAAAGTTTTTAATGCTTATGTTGGTAGAGAGTTAAAGAATAATGCTTTCGAGATAGGGGCCAGAGGTGATAATCTGGCTAGAGTTAAAGATGAACTTCACCGCGTTAGCAAATATGCTTCTATGGTTGCTACTCAAGCTGAGCAAGTACTTAAAGCTCAAAATGATTTGCTTGATGAATTAAATAATAAAATGACTTTCTTTGTTAGAGTGGCTACTAGAACTGGTAGAATGACTCAGAACCTTTGTATCCTGAAGGCCACCCTAAGAGAATCGAGCAAGATTCTCGGAGAAATAATTTAGAGGCACCTAGTTCTTCTAAAAAGAAGAAGAAGAAAAATGATAGGACTTTGCATGCTTCTAGTAAACCTCTCTGCGAGACACACACGAGAATCCCAATGATATTTCTATCTACGATCTTGAAACACAATCAGGTGATGAACATGAACCTAGTGATAATGTTAATGATAATGTTCGTGTTGATGCTCAACCTAGCAAAGACAATGATGTAGAGATTGAACCTGTTGTTGATCTTGATAACCCACCATCAAAGAATCAACGTTATGATAAGAGAGATTTTGTTGCTAGGAAGCACGGTAAAGAAAGAGAACCATGGGTTGAGATACCCATGCGCTTTCCTCATATACCATCCAAGACAATGGATGATGAGGATTTTGAGCGCTTTGCTGAAATGATTAGACCTATTTTCTTAAGTATGCGCTTAACTGATATGCTTAAAGTAAATCCGTATGCTAAGTATATGAAGGATATCATCAGAAACAAAAGAAAGATACTGGAAGCTGAAATTTCCACCATGCTTGCTAATTACACTTTTAAAGGTGGAATACCAAAGAAACTTGGAGATCCGGGTGTTCCAACTATGCCATGCTCCATTAAAAGAAATTATGTTAGAACTGCTTTATGTGATCTTGGAGCCGGTGTTAGTGTTATGCCTCTCTCTTTATATCGTGAGACTTAAATTGAATAAGTTGACACCTACTGAAATACCTTTGCAAATGGGCGATAAATCAATTGCTATACACATCGGTGTTTGTGAGGATGTACTGTTGTGGTTGCAAATGTCACTATCTTAACGGACTTTGTTATTCTTGATATTCCGAGGGCGATAGCATGTCTATTATCCTTGGTAGACCTTTTCTTAATCCTGCAGTGGATTTATTGATTGCAACAAAGGCAATGTCACTTTTCATGTTAATGGTAATGAGCATACGGTACACTTTCCGAGGAAACAATCTCAAGTTCATAGCATCAATTCTATTGAAAAAGTTCCAACTATCATTTTTGGAGTTTTTGAATTTCCTCTTCCTCTTGTCAAGAAAAATTATGATATTCTTATTGTTGGGGATTTTCATATCCCGTTGAGGTAACTTAGTGTTATTCGAAATTTCTCCGGTTCCGTGTTATTGAATGAGTTTGTTAACAAGACTTGATCAACCTTGTTAGCGGGTTCATTTTGATGATCACGAGATGGATGAAACTAGAAGACACAACCCTCAGTACCCTCTTTTACTTTCCTTTATTTAGAATAAATAAAGCAAAATAGTATTGTCTCATGCATTTTACGAATTATCCGTGCATTAAAAATAGTCCAAAAATAAAAGTGCTCCAAATGCCCTGCAAATTTAGTATGATTTTTTCTGGAATATTTGAGGATTTTAAACCTTGAAAACCTTGCAGGAGGGGCAAGCACCAGCCCACGAGAGAGGAGGGCCCCACAGCAGGGCGCGCCCCCTGGTGGGCCCTGGTGGCTCCCCTCCACTTATGCCAAGACCCACACACTTCATCTTCTACCCAAAAAGTCCCCATCCAGCTCAAGCACGAGTTCTAGCTCGTTTCTTTGTGATTTTCGATCTCTTAGCTCAAAGCTCCATTCATAAAACTGCTTTGGGAGATTGTTGCTTGGTATGTGACTCCTCCATTGGTCCAATTAGCTTTTGTTCTAGTGTTTTATTCATTGCAAATTTTTGCTGCATAGGTGACCATGTTCTTGAGCTTGCATGTTAAATTTTTGATGTCCCAAGCAATTCCAATGCATGATATAGGCTCTAGGCACTTGTAAGAGTAGTTGCTATCAGTCTTATTTAGTTTTATTCACTTTTATTTTGAAGTTACTAAAATTTCAGAAATTTTCAGAAAATGTTCAGGAGGCTTTTTAAAGGCTCTTCAAGCCAAAGCTCTCGTAAAACAAGCCAAAGTGAAGGAAAAAGCCAAGTATAATCTTCCTCGCTTAGCGGAAATACGATCGTCGAATGGCCATGTGAAGATTTCTTGAAAGAAGCCGGAATTCATGAAGACTTTTATGCTTTAATCGAGATCTGAGGCCTCACCGGTTTCATGAGCGACCGAATCGATCGGTATCTCTTACTCACCAATACTTTCGTGCAAAATTTTATTATTATCCTAAGAAGTCACCGCCTGCAGTATCATTTCATTTATATGATGAATTCAAAGAGATGTCTTTACGTCATTTTTGTGCGTTATGTAGGATACCTTATGAGGGAGAATTAGATGAATCCCATCGTGATGATGTGGGTGGCTTTGTTAATACTATTGCTGTAGAGGAGCCAAAGAAGGGCTCCGAGGCGAAGGTCTCTAGCATACACTTTCCTGTTTTACACTACTTTGCCATATTTGCTAGTAGATGCTTGATTGGTCGAGGAAATAGTGGAAATTTGAGCGTCCGGATATTATTATTCTTCAACATGCTTTGCTAGGGACAATACTTTTAGTATGGGTGCCGTTGCTAAACGGCTAGCCCTCGAATCGCATAAAAGGCCCCATATTTGGGGGTATTTATGCTGCGTCTTCTTTGAACATTTTCGTATACCCATTAGGCACCTTGAGGAGGAGGAGACAAAATTACCTCCTCACATTTTAGATTGCAAGAGCATGGTAGCACACAAGTTTATTGTTAACAACGAAGAGAAGATGCTCTTGTATAGACTTAGATTCAATAAGAAACACTTTGAATTTATTATTTTTCCTGCACCTCTGTTGTTTGATTTGCTTGCGTAAAATCGTCTTGTCACGCCTAAGCGGTGAACAACCATCTAGCCCAAGCTTTTACTCCGGAACTGAACCTGAGCCGGAACTGAATCGACCCTTATCGTGCATCATCTGTCCAGTGGGATCCGGAGATGACCAGCCAGTGGTATCCTGATTACACCTCCCACTACACCGGGGAGAGTAGCGGCGGTCCTTGGTATTAAACCAACTTAGGCCAAAAGCCTAAGCTTGGGGGAGTACGTATTTCTCATCGACTTTACATTCATGTTCACACACTAGTTGTCGGTGCTCATACTCTTTCATTGTATTATCCATGCTAGTTTAAATTTCTTTTTCTAGTTTTCTTCTTGTGTGTTTGATAAACCTTGAGAAAACCCAAAAAATTAGTTAGTTTAATTTCCATGCTTGTAGTAGAATTAAAATGAAAACCCAAAAAGATTTCATGTTCTTTTTCTTACTTGTTGGGAGCTTTCCCACGTAAATAGTTTTATTTTCTTTTCTTTCCTTTGGGGGTCGAGAAGACCATATTGAAAATTCTTAGTGGCTCTTATATGCATGATTGTCTATTTAACTTAGAATGATTATGATGTGGTATGATGGGATGGTATCTTCCTTTGAATGAATTGAGTGACTCGACTTGGCACATGTTCACGCATGTAGTTGAATCAAATCAACATAGCCTTCATGATATTTATGTTCATGGTGGATTATATCCTACTCATGCTTGTACTTGGTGTGAATTAATTTTAATGCATGTTTACGATCGTTGTCGCTCTCTCGATTGGCCGCTTCCAGTCTTTTGCTAGCCTTCACTGTACTAAGCGGGAATATTGCTTGTGCATCCAAACTCCTTAAACCCCAAAGTTGTTCCATATGAGTCCACCATACCTTCCTATATGCGGTATTTACCTGCCGTTCCAAGTAAATTTGTATGTGCCAAACTCTAAACCTTTAAATGAAATTCTGTTTTGTATGCTCGAGCAGCTCATGTTACAACTAGGGCTGCCTATATCTTCCATGCTAGGTGGGTTATTCTCAAGAGGAGTGGATGCTACGTCTCGAGCTTGCGTTGGATTTCCCGAAGAGGAGAGGATGATGCAACAAGATGGCGTAAGTATTTCCCTCACTTTTTGAGAACCAAGGTATCAATCCAAGAGGAGACCACGCGCAAGTCCCTTGTACCTGCACAAAGCGATAGCTACTACTTAACCAACGCTTAGGGGTTGTCAATCCCTTCACGGTCACTTACGAGGGTGAGATCCGATAGAGATAATATTTTTGGTATTTTGGTATAAAGATGCAAAGTAAAAAGTAAAAAGCAAAGCAAGTAAATAAAGTGATGGAGATTGATATGATGAGAATAGACCCCGGGGGCCATAGGTTTCACTAGTGGCTTCTCTCAAGAGCATAAGTATTCTACGGGTGAACAAATTATCGTTGAGCAATTGATGTAATTGAGCATAGTTATGAGGTTATCCGGGCAATGATCATGTATATAGGCATCACGTCCGTGACAAGTAGACCCAAACGATTACGCATCTACTACTATTACTCCACTCATCGACCGCTATCCAAAGATGCATCTAGAGTATTAAGTTAAAAAGCAGTAACGCCTTAAGCAAGATGACATGATGTAGAGGAATAAATTTATGCAATATGATAAATACCCCATCTTGTTATCCTCGATGGCAACAATACAATACGTGCCTTGCAACCCTTTCTCACATCGGGTAAGGTCACCGCAAGATTGAACCCAAAGCTAAGCACTTCTCCCATTGCAAGAACTACCAATCTAGTTGGCCAAACCAAGCGGATAATTCAAGAGACTTGCAAAGATAACTTAATCATACATAAAAGAATTGAGAGAAGAATCAAATATTTTCCATAGATAAGCTGGATCGTAAACCCACAATTCATCGGTCTCAACAAACACACCGCAAAAAGAAGATTACATCGAATAGATCTCCACGAGAGAGGGGAGAACATTGTATTGAGATCCAAAAGAGAGAAGAAGCCATCTAGCTACTAACTATGGACCCGAAGGTCCAAGTAAACTACTCACACTTCATCGGAGGGGCTATGGTGATGATGTAGAAGCCCTCCGTGGTAGATGCCCCTTCCCATGGAGCTCCTAACAGCCCCAAGATGGGATCTCGTGGATATAGGAAGTTCTGGCGGTGGAAATAGGTTTTTGCTCCGTCCCGGTCTATTGGGGGTACGTAGGTATATATAGGAGGAAGAATGCGTCGGTGGAGCGTCGGGGCCCACGAGGTAGAGGCGCGCCCGAGGGCGCGCCCCCACCCTCGTGGCCGCCTCGCACTCCTTGGAGTAGGGTCCAAGTCTCTGGATCACGTTCGGTGAGAAGATCACGTTTAGAAGGTTTCATTCCGTTTGGACTCCGTTTGATATTCCGTTTCTTGAAACAATCAAATAGGCAAAAACAACAGTGCAGGTTGGGCCTCTGGTTAATAGGTTAGTCCAAAAAATAATATAAAAGTGGAAAATAAAGCCCATTATAGTCCAAAACAATAGATAAAGTAGCATGGATCAATCAAAAATTATAGATACGTTGGAGACGTATCAGGCATCCCCAAGCTTAATTCACCTTTCGTCCTCGAGTAGGTAAATGATAAAAGAGAATTTTTGATGCGGAGTGATACTTTGGCATAATATCAATGTAAATCTTCTTAATTGTGATATGAATATTCAGATCCGGAAGATTCAAGACAAAAGTTCATATTGACATAAAAATAATAATACTTCAAGCACACTAATCAAAATAATTATGTCATCTCAAAATAACATGGCCAAAGAAAGTTCATCCCTACAAAATCATATAGTTAGGCTATGCTTCATTTTAAATCACACAAAGATGTTCCCAACTTCTATACCCCGATGACAAGCCAAGCAATTGTTTCATACTTAAATAATCTCAAACTTTTTCAACCTTCACGCAATACATGAGCGTGAGCCATGGATATAGCACTATGGGTGGAATAGAATATGATGATGGGGATTGTGTGGAGAAGACAAAAAGGATAAAGTCTCACATTGACGAGGATAATCAACGGGCTATGGAGATGCCCATCAATTGATGTCAACATGAGGAGTAGGGATTGCCATGCAGCGGATGCACTAGAGCTATGAATGCTCAACAAAATAAAACTAGTGGGTGTGCATCCAACTTGCTTGCTCATGAAGACCTAAGGCATTTGAGGAAGCCCATCGTAGGAATACACAAGCCAAGTTCTATAATGAAAAATTCCCACTAGTATGAAAAACACAAATTATGAGACTCACTATATGAAAAACATGGTGCTACTTTGAAGCACAATATATGAGACTCACTACATGAAGAACGAGGTGCTACTTTGAAGCACAAGTGTGGAAAAAGAGATAGTAGCATTGCCCTTTTCTTTTTTTGGGCCTTTCTTTTTTAGGCCTTTCTCTTTTTTTTGGGCAATGCTCTAATAATGATGATCATCACACTTCTATTGATTACAAAATAAGGATTACAACTCTAAACTAGAACAAGGTATGACTCTATATTAATGCCTCTCCGTGATGTCTTGGGATGGTGCAATGAATCAAGATTGACATGAATGAAAAATAATGCATGGTGGCTTTGCCACAAATACGATGTCAACTACATGATCATGCAATGGCAATATGACAAAAGTAATGTATGTCATAATAATGATGAACGGAACGGTGGAAAGTTGCATGGCAATATATCTCGGAATGGCTATGGAAATGCCATAATAGGTAGGTATGGTGGCTGTTTTGAGGAAGATATAGGAGGTTTATGTGTGATAGAGCGTGTCGTATCACGGAGTTTGGATGCACCGTGAAGTTTGCGCCAACTCTCAATGTGAGAAAGGGCAATGCACTGCATCAAGTGGCTAGCAATGGCGGAAAGGTAAAAGTGCGTATAATCCATGGACTCAACATTAGTCAAAAGAACTCATATACTTATTGCAAAAATTTAGAAGTCATCAAAAATCAAGTACTACGCGCATGCTCCTAGGGGATAGATTGGTAGGAAAAAGACCATCGCTCGTCCCCGACCGCCACTCATAAGGATGCACAAGCCGGTACACTTCATGCTTCAAATTTGTTACACAACTTTAACCATACGTGCATGCTACGGGACTTACAAACTTCAACACAAGTATTTCTCAAATTCACAACTACTCAACTAGCATGACTTTGATATTATTACCTCCATATCTCAAAACAATTATCAAGCATCAAACTTATCTTAGTATTCAACGCACTCAAAAGAAAGTTTCACATATCTTGAACACCAAGTATATTAACATTAAGCAAATGACCATGCTACTAACGACTCTCAAAATAATCTAAGTGAAGCATGAGAGATCAAGTTTCTTTAAAACAAATCCACCACCGTGCTCTAAAAGATCTAAGTGAAGTACTAGAGCAAAAAAATTATCACGCTCAAAAGATATAAGTGAAGCACTATGAGCAACTATCAAGCTCAAAAGATATAAGTGAAACACATAGAGTATTCTATCAAATTCCAAATCATGTATGGCTCTCTCAAAAGGTGTGTACAGCAAGGATGATTGTGATAAACTAAAAAGCAAAGACTCAAATAATACAAGACGCTCCAAGCAAAACACATATCATGTTGGTGAATAAAAATATAGCTCCAAGTAAATTACCGATGGAAGTGGGCCGAAAGAGGATGCCTTCCAGGGCATCCCCAAGCTTTGACTTTTGGTGTCCTTGGATTATCTTGGGGTGCCATGGGCATCCCCAAGCTTAGTCTCTTGCCACTCCTTGTTCCATAATCCATCAAAAGAATTCACCCAAAACTTGAAAACTTCACAACACAAAACTCAATAGAAATTTCGTGAGCTCCGTTAGAGAAAGGAAACAAAAGACTACTTTAAGGTGCTGTAATGAACTCATTCTTTATTTATATTTGTGTTAAACCTACTGTATTCCAACTTCTCTATGGATCATAAACTATTTTACTAACCATAGATTCATCAAAATAAGCAAACAACACACGCAAAACAGAATCTGTCAAAAACAGAACAGTCTGTAGTAATCTGTAACTAATGCAAACTTCTGGAACCCAAAAAATTCTACCAAAATTAGACGACCAGGACAATTTGTTTATTGATCAGAAGCAATTGGAATCAGTATTTTATCACGTTCTGGTGATTTTTAACAATTCAGGCACTGAGCACAAAGATTCTGGAAATTACAGCAAGATCAAATAACTATCATCCAAGAAGATCCAATTGGTCCAACTTGGCACAAACCCTAATTAAAAGATAAAACCACATATAAACAGAGGCTAGATGGATTATTTATTCCTAACCAGAACCAAAAACAAAAAACACAAAATAAAATTGGGTTGCCTCCCAACAAAGCGCTATCGTTTAACGCCCCTAGCTAGGCATAAAAGCAAGGATAGATCTAGGTATTGCCATCTTTGGTAGGCAATCCATAAGTGGCTCTCATGATAGATTCATATGGTAATTTTATTTTCTTTCTAGGAAAGTGTTCCATGCCTTTCTTTAAAGGGAATTGGAATCTAATATTTCCTTCCTTCATATCAATAATTGCACCAATCGTTCTAAGGAAAGGTCTACCAAGAATAATAGGACATGAAGGATTGCAATCTATATTAAGAACGATAAAAACTACGGGCACATAATTCCTATTTACAACAATAAGAACATCATTAATTCTTCCCATAGGCTTTTTAATAGTGGAATCAGCAAGATGCAAGTTTAGAGAGAAATCATCAAAATCACGGAAATCTAGCAAATCACACAAAGTTTTGGGAATAGTAGAGACACTAGCACCCAAATCACACAAAGCATGAAACTCATAATTTTTAATTTTAATTTTAATAGTAGGTTCCCACTCATCATGGAGTTTCCTAGGGATAGAAATTTTCAACTCAAGCTTTTCTTCATAAGATTGCATCAAGGCATCAACAATGTGTTTGGTAAAAGCTTTATTTTGACTATAAGCATGAGGAGAATTTATACGGATTGCAACAAGGAAATACAATCAATTAAAGAGCAATTTTCATAATTAAATTCCTTGAGATCCAATATAGTTGGTTTAGCAACATCTAGATTTCTATTTCTTTCAATCCCACTTTTATCAATTTCATCATTAAGATCTAAAAACTCCGATTCTTAGAACGCCTTCTAGGTAAAGGAAGATCATATTCAGTTTCATCAAGATTCATATTGCAAAACAAAGATTTAATAGGGGATGTATCAATAACTTTTAGATCTTCACCTTGATTTTCATAGGAATCCGGTTTAGCGGCCATCTTAGTGACTAAGGTGGCTTGCATATCCGAAATGTCAGCGGTCATCTTTTCAAGGCGAGCGATTTGGGCTCTTATACCATCAAATTCTTTGGACATATCATCGAGCTCTTTATTCATATAACTCATAAAACTCTTTTGTTCCTTAAGCTCGTTTCTAAAGAAATTATTATGCTCAAATTGCAAAACCATAAACTTCCTGACATTGTTTTCGATCTCCTCTAGCCTTTTATGGTGAAGATCACCAGATTTAGGTAAGGCCATTACGACAAACAAGCAAACTAACACACGAGCAAACAAAAGGCAAAGGGAAAAAAAGGAGGAGATTGGGAAAGAGAGGGCGAATAAAACGGCAAAGGTGAAGTGGGGGAGAGGAAAACGAGAGGCAAATGGCAAATAATGTAATGCGAGAGATAGGGATTGCGATGGGTACTTGGTATGTTAACTTTTGCGTAAGCGTCCCCGGCAACGGCGCCAGAAATCCTTCTTGCTACGTCTCGACCTTGCGTTGGTTTTCCCCGAAGAGGAGAGGATGATGCAGCACAGTAGCGTAAGTATTTCCCTCACTTTTGAGAACCAAGGTATCAATCCATTGAGGAGACCACGCCAAGTCCCTCGTACCTGCACAAAAGCGATAGCTACTCGCAACCAACGCTTAGGGGTTGTCAATCCCTTCACGGTCACTTACGAGGGTGAGATCTGATAGAGATAATATTTTGGTATTTTTGGTATAAAAGATGCAAAGTAAAAAGTAAAAAGCAAAGCAAGTAAATAAAGTGATGGAGATTGATATGATGAGAATAGACCCGGGGCCATAGGTTTCACTAGTGGCTTCTCTCAAGAGCATAAAGTATTCTACGGTGGGTGAACAAATTACTGTTGAGCAATTGACAAAATTGAGCATAGTTATGAGGTTATCCAGGCAATGATCATGTATATAGGCATCACGTGCGTGACAAGTAGACCGAAACGATTACGCATCTACTACTATTACTCCACTCATCGACCGCTATCCGATGCATCTAGAGTATTAAGTTAAAAAACAGAGTAACGCCTTAAGCAAGATGACATGATGTAGAGGAATAAATTCATGCAATATGATAAATACCCCATCTTGTTATCCTCGATGGCAACAATACAATACGTGCCTTGCAGCCCTTTACATCCTTTGGGTAAGGTCACCGCAAGATTGAACCCAAAGCTAAGCACTTCTCCCATTGCAAGAACTACCAATCTAGTTGGCCAAACCAAACGGATAATTCAAGAGACTTGCAAAGATAACTTAATCATACATAAAAGAATTCAGGAGAAGAATCAAATATTTTCCATAGATAAGCTGGATCATAAACCCACAATTCATCGGTCTCAACAAACACACCGCAAAAGAAGATTACATCGAATAGATCTCCACGAGAGAGGGGAGAACATTGTATTGAGATCCAAAAGAGAGAAGAAGCCATCTAGCTACTAACTATGGACCCAAGGTCTGAAGTAAACTACTCACACTTCATCGGAGGGGCTATGGTGATGATGTAGAAGCCCTCCGTGGTAGATGCCCCTCCGGCGTGAGCTCAAACAGGCCCCAAGATGGGATCTCGTGGATCTGAGGAAGTTACGCGGTGGAATTAGGTTTTGGCTCCGTCCCGATCTGTTGGGGGGCACGAGGTATATATAGGAGGAAGGAGATGCGTCGGTGGGCGTCGGGGCCCACGAGGTGAAGCGCGCCCCACCCTCGTGACCGCCTCTGGCACTCCTTGGAGTAGGGTCCAAGTCTCCTGGATCACGTTCGGTGAGAAGATCACGTTTCCGAAGGTTTCATTCCGTTTGGACTCCGTTTGATATTCTGTTTCTTCGAAACACTGAAATAGGCAAAAAACAGCAATTCTGGGTTGGGCCTCCGGTTAATAGGTTAGTCCCAAAAATAATATAAAAGTGGAAAATAAAGCCCATTATAGTCCAAAACAATAGATAAAGTAGCATGGAGCAATCAAAAATTATAGATACGTTGGAGACGTATCAGTGGACTCCGCACCTCATTCACGAGAAAGGGCTCAGAAGGATGGCGATCCCATGATCCAAAAAGATCAAAGCAAATCAAAATAATTAAACAAAGCTCCCCTGGATGTTGTATGTTGGAGGCACTTTCGTTGTTTCGAGCAAGCCATGGAGTGATGCTTGTTGGTGGTTGGGGGAGTATAAACCTTTACCATTCTGTTTGGGAACTGCCTATAATGCATGTAGTATGGAAGATACATCCATCTCATAGTTGTTGCGTTGACAGTGAAAGTATGCCGCTCAAAATGTTATTCAATCTCTATTTTAAAATCGAGCTCGCACCTCTACAAATCCATGCTTCCTCTCTGCGAAGGGCCTATCTATTTACTTTTATGTTGAGTCATCATCCTTCTTATTTAAAGCACTACCATTTGAAACTGCTTGTCATTTGCATTCATTACTATTGGTTTATATTGGTTATGACTTGACTGGATCTCTTTTACCATGAATTACAATGTTTAGTCAGTCCTTGATCTTTAAAGGTGCTCTGCATTTATGTTTTTGCGGTCTCGTAAAGGGCTAGCGAGATACCATTTTGTTATATCATGTTATGATTATTTTGAGAAAGTGTTGTCATCCGAGGTTTATTATTATGGGTCGCTAGCTGATTATGTTATTGATATGAGTAATTGTGAGACCTATGTGTTATTGTGAGTATGGTTAGTTCATAATATTTCTTTGAAACCTGAATGCTTTGGCTTTTCATGTTACAACAACAAGAGCAAATAGAGTTTGTAAAAGTTTTTCTTTATCACTTTCGGTTTATCAACTGAATTGCTTGAGGACAAGCAAAGGTTTAAGCTTGGGGAGTTGATACGTCTCCAACGTATCTACTTTTCCAAACACTTTGCCCTTGTTTTGGACTCTAACTTGCATGATTTGAATGAAATTAACCCGGATCGACGCTGTTTTCAATTGAGCTGCCATGATGTTGTTTTATGTGTAGAAAAGAAAAGTTCTCGGAATGTCACGGAAATCCACGGAGGCACTTTTTGGAATTTATAAGAATTTTTGGCGAAAGAATTAATGCCGGGCCCACACATCCACGAGACAGGGGGGCGCCCCCCCTAGGGCGCGGCCTCCTATCTCGTGGGCCCCCTGGACCTCCTTCGACCTCAACTCAAACTCCATATATTCCGTCTCGGGGAGAAAAATATCAGAGAGAAAGTTTCATCGCGTTTTACGAAATGGAGCCGCCGCTAAGCCCTAATCTCTCTCGGGAGGGCTGATCTGGAGTCCGTTCGGGGCTCCGGAGAGGGGGATTCGTCGCCGTCGTCATCATCAACCATCCTCCATCACCAATTTCATGATGCTCACCGTCGTGCGTGAGTAATTTCATCGTAGGCTTGCTGGACGGTGATGGGTTGGATGAGATTTACCATGTAATCAAGTTAGTTTTGTTAGGGTTTGATCCCTAGTATCCACTATGTTCTGAGATTGATGTTGCTATGACTTTACTATGCTTAATCTTGTCACTAGGGCCCGAGTGCCATGATTTCAGATCTGAACCTATTATGTTTTCATGAATATATGTGTGTTCTTGATCCTATCTTGCAAGTCTATAGTCACCTATTATGTGTTATGATCCGACAACCCCAGTGACAATAATCGGGACACTTCTCGGTGATGACCGTAGTTTGAGGAGTTCATGTATTCACTATGTGTTAATGCTTTGGTCCGTTCTCTACTAAAGGAGGCCTTAATATCCCTTAGTTTCCGTAAGGACCCGCTGCAACGGGAGGGTAGGACAAAAGATGCCATGCAAGTTCTTTTCCATAAGCACGTATGACTATTTACGGAATACATGCCTACATTATATTGATGAATTGGAGCTAGTTCTATATCACCCTATATTATAACTATTGCATGAGGAATCGCATCCGGCATAATTATTCATCACTAATCCATTGCCTACGAGCTTTTCACATATTGTTCTTCGTTTATTTACTTTTCCGTTGCTCTTTTATACAACTACTACAAAAACCCAAAACATTTATCTTTACTTTTGCTAATGTTACTATTATTATCATACCACTTTTGCTACTAAACACTTTGCTGCAGATACTAAGTTATCCAGGTGTGGTTGAATTGACAACTCAACTGCTAATACTCAAGAATATTCTTTGGCTCCCCTTGTGTCGAATCAATAAATTTGGGTTGAATAATTTACCCTCGAAAGCTGTTGTGATCCCCTATACTTGTGGTTATCAGTAGAATTCTCGTAAAATGAGATAATAGCTTTCAGATGGCCAACTAAGAAGTAAAAAGTGGAATTCACTCGTTATATTGGATAAACATATAGATAATGATCACGACTTCTCAATTATGGAAAACTATAGAACTATCCCTCTAGAGAAGCTATACACATATTTATGTAAATATGGGTGTAAAAATATGACCACTATGGAGTTGTGCACAAGATCACAAGATGGATTTCGTCCAGTAAATTACTTAACTCGTAATAGCTATTGTAACTTATTTAAGATTTTTTGCAATGCTTGCAAAGTGCGAAGAAAACAGAAAAAAGTATAAGTCACCTATAACATATCACAGCTGCTTCTACGTGTACAATGATGGCCGGATCAGATTCACCGTAGACAACAAGAAGAACAAACATACTTGGTAATCCAATTCAAACGTGAAAACCGTGTATGGCAACGACAAGCACACCGTACAATTAAAACACAAGAGAAAATCATATCTCAACCGTGACATCGAATTTCTTTTGGCTAATAGGAAAAACATTAAAGAAAAACAACAAATCCATCATCGTATCAATGGAATGAATGTTAGAGTTCATCCATCAGTCGGTGGTGCTTTTGTGTAGCCAAGCTCCGAGATCTCCCAACTCGTCGCTGGGGCCACCTCCTGGTGTGACCGAGTGTATTGCTGGACACATAGAGAAGAAAAAGGACGTGTAAACACATCTGAAAATGAAGTGTGGGAATATAAAGATGGATTGCACAACAAAATTGTCAAATCACCTCCATCTTTGTCAGCAATTCAGCTGCGGTTGGTGCTGAGACAAGTATGTGTGTGCAATCTGGGTTGATGAAGCCCTCTCTCGCGCCTTTGTCAAACAGTGCAAGCAGGGTATCATAGTAACCATCCACATTCAGGAGCCCAACCTATATTGGTACGATTTTTGTTAGCGACGGAAAGCTTGATTCATTTGGGTTTGGGGGGGAAACTGCGGGCAAATTTGCCATGTAGTACAATGTACTACTATCTCTTATGCTCGGATGATTACAGGTAAGTTGTGAATTCCAAGATGTGACCAGGTAATCATCTCAAACAGCACCACCATGGATCCGTACCCCCCTGAAGAAAAGAAAAGAAAATAGTAAGGATGCTCTTCTAACATATGAGCACGTTCGGTCGTTAATGGTAGACTGATTAAAATGATCGTTAAGGGTGTGGTACCCGGAAGAGCGATGAATGCTTCGGATCGTCGAGCCATCTCTGCTTTCCTCTCATGCATATCAGATACAACCTTTACTTCTCCCACACTCTCACCTAATATCTGTTTGTACAAATTAAAGTGAAACTTTCAGAGAAACGACCAGAAAATATAATGTTGTACGAGTGCATACAAAATCAGACCTGCCTCAGTCCCTCCCAGGAATTCAAATTCAGAGAAACGACTACAAAGTATAATGTTGTACGAGTACATTCAAAATCAGCTGAGATAAGTGAATATTTCAGGTGTACAGCTAAATTCAGATGACAAAACAAAACAAAAACTTAACCAAATTCACATAAATTGTCGTTTTATTATTATTATTATTATTATTGCAGGGAAATTGCCAGAACTTGTATGCCTAGGGAAGTAGAGAGGATGGTTTCTTTCATAGTGCAATTTCACAGTCTCAGCATGAACCAGAACATGAGAGCAGAGCTTTTCTTACTCTGGTTAGACTAGAGATACACAATGCTACGTACAGCACATAGATAAAATCCGAAGCATCGAGATTGCGTACCTCGACAGGCATGAGAGCCCTGGGAATCACCCTGTCAAGAGATGGAACGAAGAAACACTCAGTGCATGTGTTAGACACACAGGCAGAGCAGAGCACTGTGCAAGAAGCAGAGGAAGCGTTGTGTACGGAGGGACGTACCCGACGACACGGCGGCCACCGTCGAGCACCGTCCGCGCGACGAGGCCCATGAGCCCGATGCTGCCGCCGCCGTAGACCAGGTCGACGCCCTCGTCACCTGCACCAGTGGCATGAGCAACCCCATGCATGAGCTCAAGAGCTTAACCTGACAAGAAGACGCACAGTGGCAAAGCCGAGTCAGTCCGATTCGCCTACCAGCTCGCGGCCAAGGTCGAGGGCCGCGTCGCCGAACACCCTGCGTCTGCCGGCGCTGCTGCCGCAGAAGACGCACACCGTGAGGAACCTGCACGGCGCCGTATCCCCATCGCCGGCCGACCGTGCCCGTCTCCAACCGGCCCCGGCTTGCGGCGGCGGTGGCGTCGCCGTCGTCGTGTCTGGCCTGGCTGAGCGCGCGCGTGTGCTGCGTTATGGTGGCGTGGCAGTAGCTGCACAGGGAAGTGACGCTGGCTGATGATCGCCCGCCCCCATTTAACTCCACCGTCGCTGTCACTTTGGCGCGCGGTGACCACGCCACGCCATGACAACTGACACCAATCACCGTGGCCCCGTGTCCCCGTCTTCTGACGAAAGCCTGTGAACTCTGAATCGTCTCCGTCCCCGCCGTCCTCGAGAATCCTGCCTGTCCCGTCAGGCCGTCACACTGCCCGCTGCCTCGCCGCAGGATAACGGCATGGGCCGCACTGTTCTGGCCGGTGCCGCTGCCGCCTGGCATGGACCATCATCCCTTTCTGTCGCGCACCCTACAGCAGTACGCCATGCAAATCTGGATCGTCTAATCATGCATGCCTCCTTTGTGGCACGAGGAGCATGCATGGGCTGCGCATTTCACCACTGAAAATTACGTACTGCTATCAGTGTCCGGCACCAGCAGTAACAGCTGGTACTGTACTAGCACACTTTTGGTTCCGGGTCCCGATCGAGCAGGTGAAAGCCTAGCACTCGCGATCGAAGATCATTACAACATTTAACAAGGTCGTTAGTCAAACGTGGCCGGATGGACAGGTCAAGGGGCAGGGCGATCGCTACGTGCCAACGGCAAAGCAGAACGCAAGCGCGCACAGGATGGAATGGATGTTTTATTTTACCCGGACGACGCTGGATTCTGATCTGATGAGGCCATCGTATATGCTACGGCCAATCCGAGCGAACCCGGCAATTGTCTGTGCGACTGGAGTCACTGGACGATCCTCCGAGGCGCGTCACGGGATCTTCAGGAGCACGACATGCACGCGGTCGTTTGGTTCTCGCAACGATTAAAAATGTTCAATTAAAGCTCGCACCGTTCCCCCATATTTGTCAAGTTTCACCGTTGGTGACCAAGCTCAACCATTCTAACTTTTACAGCAGGTGGATAGAGCCTAGAGGGACGAACAGAGGTACAAGGTACAAAACGGAATTAGATCAGTGCAATCGCAAAGACAGGTGTCAGTTGGGGAATCTTTTCCATTGTCTGACCAATGTCACCTAAAATATTACTTATTACTAATGCAACCAATGAGGCGTTGAACTTGACACTGGGTGTGTGTACACATAACGCTAAAGCAGAAGCAGAAGGAAGAAAATTTATGTATGGAGTTGCAAACTAGTTTGTCCATGTGAGCAAGCAAGCGAGCAGCTAGGATTAATAATTGTAGTTCTCCTTGTCCAAGCTCCTCGTCATGCTCTGCCCTTTCAGAGACAGGCTGTTCAACCTCCTCGCGGCGGCGGAGACATCCGAGCCGGCGTTGCTCTCCAAGTCCAACGAGGAGAGCGCCACCCTTCTGCTGTAATACGGCGCGCCCCCAGACCGCTGCCTCTGCAGCTGGAACGGCCCTTTCCGACTGCCGCCGACGTCCTCCAGCCTTGCTTTGGCAGCCTTGGTCAAGCTCATGTAGCCCGGCCCTGCACCACTGTCGGATCTTGCCTCCGATGCCAAGGTGTTGGCAGAATATCCTGGGGTCACCGAAGATGTCGAAGGAGAGCTTTCGTCGCACTCGCACCCAAAGTCCGAGGAGGAAGCCGAGAGCGCCGGAGGAGGCATTGCTTCAACCCTGGTCGAGTCGTTGTTTCTTCTGATCTTGATGGAGCCAGCACATGAATGTTTGGTATCTTCAAAGTTCATCTTCTCCTTGTAGCTATGCAGACGGCGCGACTCGCCGAGGTTTGAGTCCATATGCGTGCTCTCCCAGGGTTTTGTTGCCATCCATCCTTCTATATAAGACTCGTGGTTCCTGAGAGAGCTTGCAGGGGAGCTTGACCTTCCACTGTATCTTGAACTCCGACCCTGAAAGAACTATGTGCAAAAATAATTAAATAAATAAATAAATAAAAAGAAGTGAAGAAATAAAGATCAGTCTCAAATGTAAGGTGTGTACGTATCAGGAAATTCTCATTGGTTCAGCATATACCTGGTGAGAATGAGCATAAGCAATTGCCCTTTGTCTCTTCACTGCGCCCTCATGTTTCATGTGCATTCTTGATTTTACTTGGTTGACAGAACCTTGCCTGTCACACCATCCTTCCTGCAGTGCTAAGAATGTCAGATAATCAGTCACAAACCAAGTTGACGCCACATTTCCTAATCAACTTACATAATTCCTCCAGTGGTTACTTGGTTATACTAATTAATTTACATAAATGTCAACATGTCCTCTGATCTCCATTGTGTGTAAGTTGTGTTCTGAACTTAAAACATGGTTGGCAAGCACTAACTGCATAAGGCCTCATTGGTGTATACGTATTGCTTTTCTCACCTAACATCGTCACTACACGGATCGATTCAAACAAGCATGGTACATGTGAAAGCACAAATAACAATCTTATAATGAACTCAATCATCACCGAGAACAAAAAAAGTTTAACTGTCCATATCAGTCTTAGTCATACTGGCAGAAGTCCTTTTCAGATAAAAGTAGCCATATTCGCACATCCTTTTTTTTAAGAACAAATGCAAACCTCTCAAATTATACATGAGCCGTTCTGAAAAAAAAGATAGACAAGTTGAATATATAAGAACCTACTAGTACACTTCATCAAAACTCTTCCGCTAATTAAACTGCCTTCTGTGAACACATAGTGTAGTCAAGCATTCAGATGGTGATTTGCATCTACAGAACTATCTCTGAATTCACATCCTGGAAACGAAACGATCTCCAAACCTCATGCTCGAACCAAATTTGGTTTGCACAAGTAACTACTCCTCTGTTCCTAAATATAAGTCTTTTTAGAGATTCCAATAAAAGACTACATACGGAGCAAAATGAGTGAATCTACACTCTAAACTACGTCTATATACATCCGTATGTAGTTCATAGTGAAATCTCTACAAAGACTTATATTTAGGAACGGAGGGAGTGTTTACCAACTGGATTCAAATATGTGAGCATGGCAATCTTTTTTACTTCATAATTTGAATCCAGATCTAATTAAAATCACTAATGGCGTTCTTTTGGAGGAAAATTATGTTGTAGTTCAAAAACCTGTAAAAGTGTGTGTGTTTTCAGAAAGAAAAAAATTGAGGGGTGTGTTTTCAGAAATGGAAGAGAGCTGACTCAACAACATAACCCATGGGCCAGTGTTAAACTAAGAAAGCGGAGGCCCATATTATGTTACAGCAAGGCCCAGCCGAGCCCCAATCTCCAATTCTCCATCAAATTCTTGCCACGAGAAATGGCGCGATTCTATCAAATTTCTACATTCTCAACAACATAGCCCATGGGCCAGTGTTAAACTAAGAAACTGGAGGCCCATACAACAGGAAGGCACAGTTCAGCCTCAATCTCTAATTCTCCATCAAATTCTTGCCACAAGAAATGGAGCGATTCTATCAAATTTGCAGGAATGAGAAGTACAGTCTCAACATTACCGAGCGCTGCACGGGTCATTGATCGAAGCAAGCATTGCAAATGCACATTCAATCCAAAAGATATGTACCTCAGTTTCCCTGAGCGGATCGGCGCGGCCGTCGCGGTGGCCAGGCGCGTCCTGTGACTGCGCGTCGGCAGAGCAGCGCGCCCGGCGCTCCAGGGCGCGCTCCTGCACCCTCAGCAGCGCCTCCATGCGGCGGAGCGTGACGGCGAGCTGCCGCCGCACCAGCCGGCCGCGCACCAGCGCCTGCAGCCGCACGATGCCCCGCAGCGCCTTCAGCGCCCGCCTCGCCTGATCAACCGCGCAACAGATCATCAGTTCATCAATACCAGTAGCGCATCAGATCCGAATGCGTAGTAGCACGAAACCATGGAGGAATCTGCGCGTCGGTTACCACTTACCAGGAGGGCGCGGAAGGCGGCCTGGATGCGGACGGTGGCCCACTCCTGCCTGATGACGCGGAAGTCCCGGGGCGGCGCGCGCGCCACGGCGGCCACGACGGAGCCGATCCCGCTGGCGGACGACGTGGTCGAGGACATCTCGCAGCCCCCGGCGCCGTCCCTGGACGCGCTCCGCCACAGCCGGCCCCACTTCCGCCCCTTCCCCGGCGCGGCGGACGACGACGGCGCCTTGAGCCCCACCAGCGACCTGATCCACTTCCCCATCGATGCCGCGCAACGCAACGCTGCACCCCCTCACGCTCTCGTCACACGTCCGGGCCGGAGCTCCTGCTTGGCTGGCTCTGCGTCTGCGGGCGCGGGGAGAGTGACGACCGACGAAGGATGAGGCCGGCCGAGACGATCGGACGAGACAAAACGGAAGTACAAGTAGTGGGGAAGGTAGCCGTTGTCTTTTCCTCCCGCACCGCACTCCAGGGGGAGTCCGTTTCCGCTCCGCGCGTGGGCATTCAATTCGAATTTCGAACGGCGACAAGGAAAGCTGGCCCCGAGGGCGAGCACGCCGGATCGCTGGCCGCGGGCCCGGCGCTCAAGGTGGGGCCCACGTGTTTGCTGGTTCAGGTGGGAGGAGGCATCGGTTTCCGGGAAAGAAGGACCGTCCGGAACGTGGCTTTCTCGTGGGACGGGCCAGGGACGCTGACCCGCCGGGCCCTCGGCGAACGTGGGCGCACATGTCAGTAAACGGACGGCCTGGGGAGGGGAGGTGGGGACGATCAGCTCGCGCTCGACGGTCGACGGCGGCGCCGGTACGGCACGGCGTCGGGGGGCCGTGGGCGGAACGGACCTTGGTGCGCTTTCACGCTTCGTTTCTCGCGAGGAGGATCAGTAGTACTCCCTCTGCCGATGAATAAGTCGTTCGCGTAGTTTTGGGTCGACATTTAACTATCTAAATATATGCTATATGTGACAAAAAATATATATTTAGAAACTACATTTATGTAGAAATCTAGTGATATACTTTTCATGCCATATAACACATATTTAGTTCTTCAAATCGATGACCTAAAACTACACGAATGATGTATTTATCATGCCTTTTCTTTTTGTTTAAGCATCTCCAATACTTGCTCCATCCACGATAAATGTATATGTAGAAATTTTAAGGCAAATTATGGAGTGGAGTAAAAATATACATTAAAAAAACGCAAGCCATTTTCTTACTTCTCTGAAATCACCTCACCTCAAAATGCACGTAAAAAGTGAGGAGACCATGTGTTAAATATTATTAATCATGATTACAGTGTGATAAGAGAGAAACATTTTTTTTTATTTTAAAATGTATCGGGAAGATAGATGTATGGTACTCTTTATCAATAAATTTTGAATGAAAGTACTTCGCATATGACGTTTGGCTGAACGACACTTGGACGATGACTTAATCCAACGGCTGGTGCTGTTTCAGCCTTGGGCTTGGACGGTGGATATGGCATTTGTCGTCTGTGTTTCGTGTGATAACTGTTATACATGTAGCGCTGTATAATTTTGAATATCAAATGTACATTTATTCATGGACGGAGGGAGTAGGTGCCATATTATAGCACACATCACGGGATGCAAAAAGTACTACTTCAATAGGTGTCCGATATATCCGAAGAAAATACTCCAAATTTTGGACAGCTGCAAAATACAACAGTGCTGCAAACTTGCAACACCTGAGCCTACCGCCAGCGGCGATTTTGGCCGCGAAGGCCACGTCGGTCACTCGTCTTCCCTCCCCCGAGCCTACTGCACTGCCCTGTCACTCCGGACGGCTGCCGGAGTTTTGCCGCCCATCGATTAGGATCCGTCGCGGCTGCAAGTTTTGGCCGATTCAGCTATTGTTTGGAGCGCCACAGTCCATGATGGCCCACGCAGCTTGACGCCGTTGTCTGGAAGTGGATTAGTGGTGGCCGGACATCTGCAGGCAGACGCGCCACCGCCATGACCAAGCCGACTGATCGTTGCTTCGGTCAACATCGCCGACACAGCGTTGCCGAATTTTCGGGTAACACTCGACCGGCGGGCATCAAGGAGGCCTTCCTAGGCATTTCGGCACCGACATGGCTACCATCTATGCTCCGACAAGCAACCGGGCGGTTTCACCCTCCTTGCACACAAGGAAAGATCACTAGCTTGACGTTTCATGTCCCCCCTTTTTTTATGGATTCATGCCCTTTTTCAATGCAACTAGGTATGTGCTCGTGTGTTGTCACATAGGCTAAATGTTTTTTAACACCTTAAGAGGACCTTATGGGACAAATCTTGATGCAAAACAAATAGACGAAATATAATTAAGTTTTGGTTAGAAAGCATAGTTTCTCTGTCATTATTTAAATTGGCAAAAATAAGTGTGTATGTGATTGATCTGCTTTATTGGGTCCCAAAGGCAAGAGATTCATTGTTATTTATTTGTTTTCATACCGTCAATTTATTGCTATTTATTGGGTTGCCAGATATGTGTGGTCGGTACTACTATGTTTTACTATAAGACTAGCCACAATGCATAGTAACATACACTAGCACACAAATCCCTAGACTATCTTACTACCTTCATAGTGTGTAGTAACATAAGTGGGGTAACATGCAAAGCTTCATTTATTAGGTTATAGACTCATATTGCATTGTGACATGTGATGTTACAGTAACTAGCTAAGTTACTGTAACTACCTCTCTCCTCATTAACTCATTGCCACATAAGCAAAGATGCTGAGTTAGACTCGATGTTACTACTGAAGTTACTCCCACTGTGGCTAGTCTAAGAAACAATTTATTTATGATCCGTAAATTTATTGTTATACCGTAGATTGATCTGGTTTATTAGTTATCAAAGATTGGTTTGATAAGGAGGAGAATCGGTGGAAAACCAAACACAATCAATGGAGGGTGGGAGACGGACGAAGAGGTGGTGGGGAGAAAAAATGACCTAAGATGGAACCACATATTTTTTAAGTTGAAGCGCTAGCATTACTCAAAGGATTTGAACTCTAGAAGTTTTTTGATGCTCATGTCAGTGAACATCCTACGCTGGGCCATGAATCATGCATATGACATGCACTGGTGGAAAAAAGGCCTTTGGTCGCGGTCAAGAATCGCCATTAGTCGCGGTTGCGCAACTGCCGACTAAATAAGCGCGATTAAAGCCCCCACCTTTAGTCGCGGCTGCTAAGAACATGCGACTAAAGGCTGGCTCCACGTGGGCGCCAAAGTGACCGTCAAGCGGAGGACCTTTAGTCGCGGTTCTTCGCCAACCGCGACTAAAGGCCGCCATGTGTTTAGGGTTTTAGCCACCCCCCTAAACCTGTTTTCTGCTTAATTTGTATTGTTTTATTTCTTTTGTGCTTTATTTTAATTTTGAAGGAGTTTCATATATTCTACGGTACTACATACATGCATATGAATGTACAATCTCAAATAAATTTGAAATTAGAACCAAAAGAATTCAAGAGGAATATACAATATATATTCAATATCATCGGATGACCATATACAATTTTGAACAAGTTTTCATACATGATTTAATCCATATAAAGTTCTACGTCCTCGTAATAGTGTTCTCCTTTAGGATGGAGGACTTCCTGTGAACCATCCAAATAGTTCCTCTTGAAGTGGCTCGAAGCGAAGCTTCGACTAAGCATCATCCGAGGTTATTCCTCCGAGCATTGGTATCACTCGAACCCGCCGAGGTGTATCTCCTGGATCCTCTCACGCATATAGTATCCACATAGATTGGTCTCCGGTGGCTGAATATCCCCAAAGATTCTTAGGCTTTAACATTTTGAATTCTAGCTCTTTTTTGAATTCACCGACCTTTGTATCTACGAACCGCCTCCAAACCCTACGAGGCAAAGAAAATTAAGTGAACAAGAGAGTTATTAGTTACTTGATATTAGGAAATGAACGAAATAGGCCGATCGATATAGAGCGCAAATGAATGAAAATAATTACTTCAAGCAGATTCTTCTCATGTCGGCCCAAAGCTTTGGATCCATATTCAGAGAGTCGTGGGACTAGACATTACGAGGTGTTAACTTTAATTACTAGCGTAATCCAAAGGAACTCATGCGGACACGATACATGCACAGACGTCATGCATAACTCATCGATTAGCCGCCACATACCATGCATGGAGTAAACAAAAGAGAATTAATGTGCTCAAGATGTAAACACTCACCCAAAATGGTAAGGAAATAGAATATCACTTTTGAGTTCCTGCTTTGTAAGAAATCGCCACAGTGTCCGCCTCCACGTCGGCGGGGTGACGCCCAACACATGTCCATTAACGATGTGTGGGTCAATGAACCCAACATCATGGATGTTCCTTACTCGCATTCCTTAATCTTCATTCTGCATGTATAATAGCGGACACAACAATATAGTTAGGACATATATATAGTGCGGGCAATATGAACGAGATGGGGTAGAAATTAATAAATCACTTACGAACGTAGCAACCGATGATAGATTTGTCGAGATCGCGCAGATTGAAAAGTCGAACAATTCACTCAAAGGCAATTTGTACATAGTAATGTTTGAAGTGATGCTCATGTCTAACTTCCGCATAAATATATTCTTTGGCGTTTTTATTTTTATGTAACCCTTGTACCAATTCAGCAGACCTTTCATTTGGTCGTAGATCATTTTCTCGCGCAGTTCGACGAGAGGCCCATTCTTGACATATGTAATTACTACCTCCTTCATCGGGCGCCTCATCAAGGCCCTAACAGTTCACGAAGAGTAATACCTAAGTTGGCCGCTTGTTCTCGGCACTCACATACTAATCCATGTCTTTATCGCAGCTTGTATGATCTCGGGGCATCCGGATGTATAGGCTTCCACTATAAGCGGGGCAATCGATTGTTTACTTTGTTCCCGAGCTGGGCAACTTGTTTCCCGCTTTTTTACTTTCTCGGCCTTCTCCCGCTCTTTGTTCTCCTTGAACATGAGTGCCTCCTGCGAAGTTCACGTGCATAGTCGTTAAGCGTATTCTTCGCGGCTTGGGACGGTGTGCTCAAAAATGACTTAGCCCACTTCTTTGCTCATCGAATATACTTGGCTTGGGCTCGGGCTCTCTTTTCTTCTTGCAAGTCCGCCTTCCATTTCTCATAATGAGCAGCAGCGGCGGCTGCCGACTTCCTCGGCACTACGCTCAAGGCCTTGTGGGGAGAGGCTTCATGATGGCTCCGGTACCTTTGTGGTCTTAGGTACATAAGGGTCAAGTTAATAATCCAGACTGCTTCGCTTCTTTGTCGGAGGTGGATTGGGGCGTCGATCACCCACGACGAGGATCGGGGCGGCGGTGATCACCCGCCGGACGTTGTGGGATCGGGGCGGCGGCTGGCTGACGTGACGGAGGTGTAGGTGAACCGCCACCACCACCACCACCACCACCACCGCCACCGCCACCACCACCACCGTAGGGGGGTGGACTTGTTGTCCTTGGCGCCACGCCTGGAAACTTGATAAACTTCTTTTGCCATAGAATGAAATGGCGCTTGACATCTCCAAGTCTTTTCTCCCCTTCAGGTGTAGCAATGTCAATCTCCGTGTCCTCAAACCCTTGGACTATGTCCTCCACCGTGACACGAGCATAGCCATCTTGAATGGGGTTGTTGTGGTGGAGTGCTCCGTGTAAACATGGTAAAAGCATCGCCGATGGCTACCTTCATGGACATGTTCCCGATAGGATAATACAGATGACATTCTTTCATCTCCTTTATATCGTCCACGGGGTAGCGAGGAGGCTCCGGTGCAGTAATTTCGACCACCGTGAGGCTCGGTGCAGTAATTTCGACCACCGGAGGCTCCGTGCAGTAATTCGATCGTCGGTGCATCTGCACCAGCCGGTGGGCCTCCGTGGAAGCCACGCCGCTTCTCCGCTGCCGGCTTCCGAGATCCGCTGGATGATCTTCATGCCGCACCCGAGCTGCATCTCTTTCGCTACTAGTACACTCATGGTTTTCTTCATCACATCCATTTCCGATGCCAACCGCGCCACAACATCTGATTCCCGATCCATCTTTCTCTTACGGCTTCAGAATCGTGACGGGTCATCGCTCGGGGAACCCTATTTTCCACGGAATGTGCCCCATGCCTCGTGACATCGCCCCTCCGTGTTCGGGATTCCCGAGGGCTTTTGTCGGTAGCGTCGTTCTCTCTGTTGAACTTGATCTTCCCCTGTTGAGCATCCTTCATTGCGTCAATAAGGGCTTGGGTGGGTTTAATTAATTTGCCCCGTAAACACACTCCCCTCTCCGGTTCGGCGTTCCCCATGCCCGCATTACCACCAGCTTTTGGCCCTTGGGTCCCATCCTCCGCACTGGACGGATTCCTCGCGCCCTCATCTCGCTTCTCCATCTTCTCCAACCTAGGCACCAAAATGCGATACCCTCCCGGCCCCATAACATGATTGTACTCCTTCTTAGCCGCATTTTCTTATTTTTTCGATATTTCAATGAAGCTGCTCCGATTTCTTTTGCTTCACAAATTCTGGCCAATCATGTTTCAGCTTCTCATATTGTCCTTTGAAATCCGGAGTCTTGTTCGCTTGACAAAGTCACGGGCTAGATTTTGCTTGAATTTCCTAATGCGTCGGCCATCTTATGAAGAGCGAACTGTTTGACTAGCCTCCTCCTCTCCTTGTTTTCCTCAATCTTGTTACCCTCCTCATCGAATTTGTTGTATTCCTGGAGGTAGAACGAAATGTTCCATAAGCTTCTTGAAGCAATCTTTTTGTTCTCTTATCGACAAAAGTGAAACCATCAATTCGTGCCTTCTTTGGCTCATTCCACTCTCGGACGGTGATCGAGACGTTGTCTCTAACAATGGCTCCGCATTGGTGACAAACTTGGTGGCGTTCTTGCGGGGCTCCAGCTGACCTGCCGGTTGCACCTTGTCGACAACCTCGATGGTGCATGTTTCTCCTTGTTTCATCGTCTTGGTTGCGCCACGCTTTGACGACGTACTCGATTGTTTCGACGATCCTACCGAGGGCTAAAATAAGAAAGAGAGTCGCGGCTGTTAGTACACACATATTTATTCAAATCGCTTAGTTTGTATCACCAGAGGCTCAATGTATATATATACCTCGGCGCCGGAGGTGGTTGCTACTTCCATTTGAAGATCGCTGCGTTTATCGACGCTTTCTTGACATCTTCTTCGACGGCGCCCTTCATCTTCACCGTCAAGGTTCGGATAAGAAGAGATATCATCTTCTTCTTCTCCGTCGGCACATATTGAATATCGCCATTATGATGCCGAACATATGTGCTTCACCGTCCGGATCATAGTTGTCCATAATCGGGTCAGCTCTATCGTCCGCCATTATGTCACCCGAAAACATGTAGTAAAAACAAATTAATTAAGTGAAGAAGGGGGCGGTGGCGGTGGCGGTGGCGAAGGGCGGTGGCAAAAAGGGGCGAGGAAGGGGTGGGAGAGGGTGTCGCGGTAGAGCGCGAGGCGGGTCTGTCAACTACGCTGCGTTCAAGGTCTCTGTCATGCATTGCTTGACTGGTCAAACTAGCACATGGGTCCCGGTTGTCACCGACTAACACTAATTAACAGTTTAATTAGTTAATAAGTTAATTAGGTTAATTAATGTGATTAATTAAGTTAATTAATTAATTACTTACTTTTAATTATTATCATTTTTAATTTTTATTTATACATATTTCTTTTTGTTCTTTTTTTAACAGGGGCCTGATCGGGTAAGTGGCCTAGGAGGCCACGTGGGTTAACGGGCGCATAGGCGTTGCAGGCATGGGCGCCGGGCGAGGCCACCAAGCCCGCGACAAGGCTTGGCCGTGGTAGCCGGGCGCCATGAAAGCAGCGATCGGGGAGGTGTGGCGAGGCGCATGGCCATGGGGTTCGCTCGGTCAGAGGTTCAGCCCGAGCGCTGAAGGCCACAGAGGCCGCCTACTGAACGGGCGAGGCCCGACGAGCGGGCGGGGTGATGCAAAGTGGCGCGATCAAGCATGGGCGACAGATCGAGGGGATACAGGGGAAGTGGCGCTGAGCTCACTCCCCGATGCCGGGAACGGGCGCGAGGCTCGGGAGGTCCGGCGAGGCGGCTGAGGGCGAGGGGCGACGGGCGGGCGCGCCGAGGGCGAGGGCGACGGGCGGCGCGAGGGCGCGCAGAGACGAACAGTAAGAAACGCGGGCAGCGTCGAGGAGCCTTGTATTTATAGCCCCTTTAGTCAAGCGGTTGGCGGCGAGACCCGCGATTAGCAGGTGCCCTTTAGTCATGGTCGCCTCCCAACCGCGACTAAAGGGTTTTTAAGCGAGTTTTATGCTCACGCGCTTTAATCATGGGCCTGGTGGCGACCCGCGACTAAAGGCCCCACCTTTAGTCGCGCGGTCGCCCGCCCAACCGCGACTAAAGGCCTGTGCCAGCCTCACGCCCAAAAGTTTAGTCCCACTCGCTAGTTGAGAGAGCTCGAGAGTGGTTTATAAGCGCCGCCTGCGCCCACCCTCTCGAGCTCCTCTCAACCTGCAGGCTTTGGGCCTAATCATCACTAGCTATGTGCCTGTGGGCCTACTTGGCCTCCTGCGGGCCCTAATCACAGCCCATGTAGGGTTTCTAGTCGTATTCAGCCGTGGGGGTCCGATGGCGGCACTATTTTTTCCAGCTTTTTTGTTTTGTTTTCTGCATTATTATTTATTTTTTGTTGTTTTTGCTTTATTTTTTAATTCTTTTTGCTTTTAGTTTTAGAAAAATTATAAACTTTCTGTTAGTGCCATTAGTTTTCAAATTTGAAAACACTTTTTTGTTTTCTTTGTTGCTTTATTTATTTTATTTTGTTTCTACTTACAACAAAATACTTAGGCGGCACTATTTTTCCAGTTTTTTGTTTTGTTTTCTGCATTATTATTTATTTTTGTTGTTTTTGCTTTATTTTTTAATTCTTTTTTGCTTTTAGTTTTAGAAAAATTATAAACTTTCTGTTAGTGCCATTAGTTTTCAAATTTGAAAACACTTTTTTGTTTTCTTTGTTGCTTTATTTATTTTATTTTGTTTCTACTTACAACAAAATACTTATTGTTGCTATTTTAGTCGCTGGTCGCCTTTTCAACTGCGACTAAAGGCCGCCGCAGAGTTTAGGGTTTTCCGCCATTTCTTCCCCTGCTCTTCCCGCCTCTTTCTTCCCCGCCACTTTCTTCCCGCCTCCCTGCCTTCCCGCTCCCATTTTTCCCGCCATTTCTCACTACATATATATGTAGCCCGGCTTGGCCAACATTATCACATCTCTACAATCTCTCATCACTCTCTCATGGACACCAAACACATCACGGGTAATATAATTCACATGATCCATTCAACAAAGTTTGGTACAATAAATTATTACACATCATTTCTTCCCTTGTGTCCTCGCTTGCTTACGATTGTGCCGTATCCATGGAGCATCCTCATCATTTAACTTAATGCTTGGGTCGGTGTTCACTTTGAAGGGCGGAATTTCAGCAAACATATTATAATCTTTCGACATGTCCGTTTTGTCCTCCACTCCCACGATGTTTCTTTTCCCTGAAAAGAACAATGTGGCGCTTTGAATCATCGCATGATGTAATCGATCGCTTTTCTTATCTTTCCGCTTTCCTCGGTTTGCTACTCATGTCCTTCACATAGAAAACCCGAGCGACATCTTTCGCTAGGACGAATGGTTCGTCAAGGTAACCAAGATTGTTGAAATCCACCATTGTCATTCCGTATTGTCGGGTCCACCTTTACCCCACCTCCTGTTAGCTTGAACCATTTGCACCGAACAAAGGGACCTTAAAGGAGGGTCCATAGTCAAGTTCCCATATCTCCTCTACGTAACCATAATATGTGACCTCTTGCCCATTCTCGGTTGCTGCATCAAAGCGGACACCACTGCTTTTGGTTGGTGCTCTTTTATCTTGGGCGATCGTGTAAAATGTATTCCCATTTATCTCGCACCCTTGGAAAGTCGTTATAGTCGAAGATGGTGTCTTGGCCAACATGTACAGCTGATCTACAACATCATTGTCATTCATTAAATGTTTTCTCAACCAATCGCCGAAAGTCTCCATGTGGGCCTTCCTAATCCGAGGATTCAGCTTCCCGGTTGTCGAACGTAAAATATTCTTGTGTTTCTCAAAGTACGGAGCCACCAAGCTGGAATTGGTCAAGATCAAAGGTGGTGTGCTTGATCGGAGAATGGCCGTCCATACATATCGTTGATTTCATTCCGATCGTGCCTTTTCCACTTAGTCTCCCCTCGTGCCGCGATCGAGGAAGACCAATCGGCTTAAGGTCGGGAACAAAGTCAACACAAAACTCAATTACCTCCTCATTTCCATAGCCCTTGGCGATGCTTCCTTCGCCTAGCACGGTTATTTAACATATTTCTTTAATACTCCCATGAACCTCTCAAGGGGAACATATTGTGTAGAAATACAGACCGAGAACGAAAATCTCTTCGACTAGGTGAACCAGGAGGTGCGTCATAATATTGAAGAAGGATGGCGGGAACACCAACTCGAAACCGACAAGACATTGGATCACATCGCTCAGAACCGTGGTAGAACTTCTGGATTGATTACCTTCCGAGAAATTGCATTGAGGAATGCACATAGCTTCACAATGGCTACTCGAACATTTTCCGGCAGGAGCCCTCAAAAGCAATCGGAAGCAATTGCGTCATAATCACGTGGCGATCGTGAGACTTCAGGTTTTGGAACTTTTTTCTCCGCCATGTTTATTATTCCCTTTATATTGGACGAGAATCCAGACGGAACCTTCATACCGCTTCGGGCATTCAAAAAGATGACCTTCTCTTCTTTGGTCGAGCGTAGCTGGCACGACCTTGAAACCATTCCGGATGCCGTCATCGTGGTCTTTCAAACGTTGCTGGTCCCGCCGTGCTTCCTTTGTATCATTTGTCTTCCCATACACGCCCAAGAAGCTTAGGAGGTTCACGCAAATATTCTTCAGAACGTGCATCACGCCGATTGCAGAGCGGACATCTAGGACTTTCCAATATTCTAGCTCCTGAATATAGATTTCTTCTTCCACATGGCTGCGTGCCGTCGGCTCCCTTCGAACTGATTGTCCGGCCAGACCCTTTCCAAAGATGACTTTCAAATCCTTGACCATATCAAATACCTCGGCACCAGTGCGTTCGCGCAGTTTCCGGCGGTGATCTGCCTTTGCCGCTGTAATGCTTGCCTTTCTTTCTTCATCGATGAATTTTCTAAGAAATCGACGATGCCCAAGGTACACGTTCTTCTTACAATTTGGCAAATGTACACTTTCGGTCTCATGTAAGCGATGCGTGCATGCATTGTATCCCTTATTTGACAAATTCCCGAAGGTTACTAAGAGCAGGCCAATCGTTGATGGTTACGAAAAGCAACGCCAGAGGTCAAATTCCTCTTGTTTGTGCTCATCCCACACACGGACACCACCCCACAACCGTAAAAGTTCATCAACTAATGGCCTTAGGTACACATCGATGTCGCTGCCGGGTTGCTTCGGACCTTGGATGAGCACCGCATCATAATGAACTTCCGCTTCATGCACAACCAAGGAGGAAGGTTGTAGATGCATAGAGTCACGGGCGGAGTGCTATGGTACGGAGCTACGCTTTCGCCAAAAAGGATTCATGCCATCCGTGCTTAGAGCAAATCTTATGTTCCTTGCGCCACCGCAAAATCTTTGAACCATCTCGTCGATCTTTCTCCATTGCGTTCCATCTGCGGTGTGTCTCAACTCCCGTCCGACTTACGGTCCTCTTTGTGCCATCGCAACAACTTGGCATGCTCTTTGTTCCTGAACAGACGTTTCAACCGTGGTATTATAGGAGCATACCACATCACCTTGGCGGGAACCCTCTTCACCGGTTTACGGCCCTCAACATCGCTACCGTGGTCATCGCCTCGATCTTATAACGCAATGCAAAGGTGCATACCGGCATTCATTCAAATTCTCGTATTCACCGCGGTAGAGGATGCAATCGTTGATGCATGCATGTATCTTCGTAACCTCTAAACCTAGAGGGCGCATAACCTTCTTTGCTTCGTGCGCATCTTTGGCGGGCAACTCGTTATCCTTTGGAAACATATTCTTCAACATTTTCAAGAAGTTTTCAAATGCCGAGTCAGCTACACCGCCTCTGCCTTCCATTTCAAAGAATCCGATTGCAGCCCAAATTTTTCAGACCATCATCGCATCCGGGTACAGCGCCTTTCTGTGATCCTCTAACATGCGATCCAAATTCTCCCTCTCCTTTTCGGTTTCGCAGCTTCTCCGTGCATCAAGAATGGTCCGACCAAGATCATCAACGGGATCATCACGTGCCTCTTCTTCACCTTCCCCTTCACCTTCAAAGATCCTCCATGAAAGTATCACCGAAATGAGCAAGATAGCTTTCATCGATGAAATCATCCCCTTCTTCATCTTCTTCCATTATAACCCCTCTTTCTCCATGCTTGGTCCAACAATTATAGCTTGGCATGAAACCCTTCCAAGCAGATGCATGTGAACAACTCTTGAGGAAGAGTAACCCTTCTCATTCTTACGGATAACACATGGACAGATAACAAAACCCCCGCTTATGTTCGTGCATTAGCCACTACGAGGAAATCTTTCAAACCCGTAGTGAACTTCGCCGGAGAGTCGGTTACCGTACATCCATTGCCGATTCATCTGCATTATTATAATATAAAATATATAATTAACCATCATGAATTTGTTAAACTAACTAGCTACAAACAATTTAAATTAAACAATGAACTACACACATGCATATTGACACATCAAAGGTTCATCAAGTTGCTAATCATGATCGAAGAGTGTGGCTCCAACACTTCATGTCATGTTTCTTTCATGCTCTTGGGGCATTTCATCAAACACCTTATGTGCATAAGAGGAACCAAAAGCAAACCTACACCCACTTGTGAAGAGAATGGCTCCAAATGGCTAAGTGTTGGCTGCTGGATGGGTATATATAGGGAGGGCTTTAGTTGCGGTTGGCACAGCAAACCGTGACTAAAGCAGTGCCGAAGGTTTTAGTCGCGGTTGTCCTGGCCAACCGCGACTAAAGCCCCTCACGTACGCCACCTGCCACCGAGCGCTTCGCCCAGTTTTGGTCGCGGTTCACCTCGTAATCATGACTAAAGGTCCCATTAGTCGCGGTTCCTACAGCTTCGCGACTTATGGGGCTGGACGGAAGCCTGTTTTTCTACTAGTGATGGCTTTTGTGGAGTCGTGTAGGGAATCTGCCCAAGCATCGAGTTATGCGTCGGAAGGACGATGAGTTTGCGGGAAGCTAATATGGGGAACAAAGGTACCGCCCAGCTTAAGAATTTTGCATGGAGAGTTGTCATTGATTCACTTCCTACATGGCAAAATAAAAACAAGCGTGGATTAGAGGTAACAAGTTTCGTCCGGTGTGTGCAATCGAGCACGAAGACAGTTTTCATGCCTGTGTTGATGCCCACTTGCAAGGTAACTCTGGGAATGCATGAGTGATGTCTCAAGGCGGCGTGCCGAAATTAAAGGAGGTGTCTAACACGTAGAATGGCTGTTGGAGGTTTTGTATCCTTTGGGAGATATTGAGCGAGCTATGCTATTATTCACTTTATGGAGATGTTGGCATAATCGGAATGAGGTGGTACATAATAAAATTTCAACACCAATAGATGCTTCGCGCTAGTATTTATGCAGCTACCTTGAGTCCTTAATTGCTATAGCTCAAAATTCTAATTGTGATCCGGTGAAATGTACAGCGGTGATATCTTCTGATCCAGCGGTAAATAGGCCATATGAAATATCAAGAATTTGCGCCTCTTGCTAAGTGGCTTCCCCCTCAACGGGTTGGGTGTTCCTGGACTAATGATGGAAGGGCCGGTGCTGTTATGGTGCTTCGCGATAATCTAGCCAACATTATTTACTCATCCTGCAGGGAGTTATTTTCATGCCGAGATGCCCTTGAAGCAGAAATATGTGCATGCATGGAGGGTTTATCCATTGCTATTCAACGGACGGAACTTTTAGTTTGTATCAAGATGGATTCACTTATAGCGGTGAACATGTTGAAGGACAAGGACATTGACAGGTCAATCTATGCGTCCTTGGTGGCAGAGATAAAGTACTTGAAGTCTCTTCAAACGACTAGTATTGTCATATCAAGCATGGTCAAAATTTAGTTAGTGAATTTTAGCTAGTTTTACTAGAACTAAGAATAGAATTGTTGTCCGGTTGGGATCAGGACCCCAGAGGTCATCGATTTATGTAAGCAGGATCGTCGCTTGATGCTTGAGTATTTGCTATTTCACATCTTGATGTGAAATAGTTTCTCACATTTAACTTCTAAGTCGTTTGATAAAATACATCAAGATTTGTGTTCCCGGCTATCCCACTTCTTATGCTAGGTAGTTTCCATTAAATAAAAGCTATGTTAGGAACTTAGGGCATCTCCAGCCGTTCGGCCCCCCAGGTCGCCTAAATAGAGCGGCCTGGGGGCGTGCCGGCGCTAGTTCGGCCCCTGGGGGCGACCTAGCTCCCAGTCACGCCCCCACGCCGCCGCCCTGTGGATGTGGAAAATTTAAACTTGGTCGTTCGCTCTCAAAAGACGCCAGAATCCGGCGATCGGACGTAGTCTGGCGTTACAAAAAAGCGAATCCGCGATCGCGCGTGCAATGATTCACTTTCGGCGGTGTCGGGCGGGCTCGTCGGGGCCGGAGCTGCTTGAGTCTTTGGCTGCGTCGGCGCTGCTTCAAGATCGCTGGGCGGCGATGTAGAGGCGTCGTTCGGGCTTAAGCGTCCGTGTGGTCGTGGGCGTCGTCGGCGTCGTCGGCGTTGCCGTCGGCTCGTTCAGATGAGGCCTCGCTGCGCCAGTACCACGACTTGAGCTTCGTCGTTGCTTTCGAGCATGTCCGCCCGCCCATCGAAAAAGCCATGTCGGTGTTCCTCTTCTTCGCGGCGACGCTCGTCCGGCGGTGTCGAGCTTGATGGCGTTGGTCTTCATTAGCGGCGACCACCGCGCCGGTCTTCTCTTCGCCAGGACGGCCCGGCTCGGGCGTCGGCGAGGCAATGCTCGATGGACTCCTGCAATCGCTGCGGTTGCCTCGTCGGTGCATTTCTTCTTTGCCAATTTGTTGCCCGTCCGGCCGCCCTCGACGCGCCGGAGTCGCGCGTCCGGCTTGTATGTCTCCTTGGCCTTGTCGAGGGCATCGCCGGACTTCCGCCCACTTCTCGCACTTGTCAATGCGCTTTGTAGACGTGGAGGTGCTTGAAGTCGGCGTCTTGGTTGTCGCCCGATACATGCATGGCGAACATACGCAGAATGCGCGAGGGACGAAGCAGCGGCGGGCGTAAACGAAGATATGCGCGCGAACGTGCGTACCGATCCTCAACGTTGGCGCCGCTCTCCGGGCGAGCCGCGACCTCCTCGACGATTCCATGACATTTGTTGCATGCCAAATGGACACGCCCCAATGATTCACATCGCCGCCTTGGAGCAGCGCTGCATGTAAGCGCCTTTAGTAGGGGTCGACGAGCTTCCGCTTCGTCGAACTTCGGGCAATCTCTCGGTCCAGTCGTCTCAAAGCTACGGTTCGTGCGGTGGCGGGTCGAGGCGAGCGACTTTCCAAGCTTCGCGAGGCACTCCTCCTCCTTGGACGTCCACTTGATGCGCGGTTCGCCTGACCTAGCCGCCCGCTTCTTCTTCCGGCGCCCCTTCATCGGAACATGAGCCGGCTCCTCCTCCTCCTCCTCCTCCTCCTCCTCCTGATCCTCCTCCTCCTCCTCGGGTTCCTGCGCGTCGTTGCCGTAGACGTAGCCGAGCTCGGCCTCCATGTTGCCGCTGAGGTCCACCACCTCGTCCTGGGTGGCGAACCCGGAGACGCGGGCGCTCGCGCCGATCGATCCCCGGCCGATGATGTCGCCCATGTCGGCTCCCGTGTCGTCGGCGTCGCCGAGGTGCGAGAAGGGTAGCGGTCCACGGTAGAGATGGGGGCGTCGGTGTGGACGCCAGAGGAGGCGGGCGCGTAGTAGTTGTATGGAGGGTAATCGCATCGCCGACGGCGGCGGGCGAGGGCGCGGCGAAGCGGGTGACCATGAGGGAAGGTCACGCTTGGATTGAACTCACCGTCGCGCGTCAGCCGTCGGCGTAGCCGGGCGAAGATGAACCCCATGGAGATCCGGCGCCTTGCGGTCCCTGTATGCTGCGATCTTTGGCGTACGACGACGGGTGGATTCATCCTCACCGGGTCGACCGATGAGGAAGACGCCGCCAGCTGTAGCGTTGTCGTGGTCCTTCTTGGCTATGGCCCTGTTCCGCTTTGTGGTGATCGCTTTCGCGCCGCTGAACTTCCACCCTCCACTCGGCGTTCGACAGGCCCGGTGGCTTCGATGGCGGCGCCCTCGGCTTCCTTTGCTTCGGCTGGGCCACGGGGCCAGTCGCGGTTGCCGCCGCGTGCGGCATGACGTACTTCTTCGGCGGCATGGCGTGCTTCTTCGCGGCGAGCGGGAGGCGGTTTGGCGGGAGAAAGGGAGAGAATGGCGGGAGGAAGGCGAGCGAGCGGGAGAGATGCGAGGGAAAAGCGTCAAGAAACGGCGGGAAAAGGACCTCGGGTCGCCTCGAGCGGGCCCACGCGCTTTTTCGCTTGTGCCTCCCAAGCGCCTCTGGCGCCGGGTTCGCCTGGGTCCGCCGGGCACCAGCCCGAGCCGCGAAAACGGGCTTCGGGCGCGATCGGGGCCTTTTTGGGCGCCGGCGCTGCAAAATCGCCTGAGGAGGGCCTGTTGGCGCGGGCCGGAGATGCCTTAGAGGCAGCTCCCAAAAAAGCTGCTAGCGCCGGCTCATATGGGCTGTGCTGTTTTTTAACTAGATAATACCCAGCGCTGTCAAGGGAATATATAGGGCTAAATTTATCAAGAATAAAAGTAGAATATATGCGAATAATATTTGTCCACATTCTCGGCATATAAAAGTATAAAATATCCAAAAGATTTATTCATGCAGATACATATGTTGGGTCATCATGAATTGAGAGTGTTCTTCTTTTACTACAATTGAAGTTGATCAACCTTGTGATCACTAATTCATGATTTAAGCAACAGTACACCTAATTCTAGGAAGAAGGCATAGTAGTTCATGAACTTCTTGCAATGTGGTTAACACTGTCCTACATGTGGAGAAAAAAACGACATTATTGCAAGCGTTATACTTGTAGTCAGCCTAGTCAGAAACGAAACATGAGACTGGAGGACTAATGGAATGGCTCATAAGAATTGTTAGCTCTATCCATCTGTGCAAATCATAAAAAGGAAAATTGACTTGATTCTGTAGATGGGAGTTTTTCATTTAGTATGTAGCTAATCATTTTGAAGAAATACACTGCACGCAAGAATCCGGGGGAGCAAATTATTATGTTATCTACTCCAAACAGAAGTTGCATGCTTATCCAATGTAACTACTTAAATTCGGAGATGGGAGTTTCAATGCAAACAACAAAATTAACATAGTAGAAGACTAAAAGATGCATGTCATGATTCAGCTGTGTGAATAAGAAAATTAGGAGATAAGTGTGAATAGCAAGATACTTAAGAAAGAATGAAACAGTGGTGGCCCTTGCCGACAAAAACCTCGAGCAACTTTCGATTTACAGCATAACCTAACAAATTCAAAGCCATAAGCTCATGGATAAGAGTAAGCATGGGAGGATGAAAACTGGGAGCAGATAGCTATTCCAGAGTGCACGTCGGTGACAGAGACAACGCTTCGAGAAGGCCGGGCGATCAGATGATGATCACACTACATACATATTTCTAACTACGATTTGGTCATATTTCTAACTACGAATTGGTGGCCAGGGGTGATGTACACGTGTCCCCAGCTTTGGTGACTCCTCGTGACTCAAATTAGAGAGATGAATGAACCGAAGCTAAAATGGTGGACCTGCAGAGCAGTTTCAGCAGAGGGCTTTAATAGTGGTGGAGAACCATTTCACATTAAGGTCGGTGGAAGACGAACGCAAAAGATCTTTTACCTGTTAATAACTGCCGTTGCTATTTACTTGGATTCCTAGATGCGCTTGTGTATTAAAAGCCATAAAGATAAGTGGGGGAGATGAGAAACGGGTGTAGGGAGCTATTGAGACATGAATCGTTGTGGTGGGATCCTTTTTGGCTCGATCAGTCAATGGGTTATGGCAGAAACGAAAATCATGAGAGGGCTGATTTCGATTGGTTGTGTTCCATTAATGTGATCTCACTATTAGGGAAAAGTTTATACACAGACGCTTACTAGCAGCGCGGGTTTATACCCCTCGCTACTGCTACTTACTAGTAGCGCGGATTTTTAACCCTCGCTACTACTAAATTGATAGTAGTAGCGCTGGTTCTTAACCCTCGCTACTACTAAGCGGTCTCTACCGTGCCCCCCGGGCAGTGGCGGAGCTAGGATTTGAAAGCAGGGTGGTCCAAAAAAAATTTGACAACAAATATGACGTGAACTTTCTAATTAATTACCAGATAGAAATAGATCAATATGCTCTTATAAACATACTAGAATTCTCAATTAAGTATCAGTTTTGTACAAAAGGATTACACAAAGTATCTTTCAGCCAACAAGCTCCATACCACATACCTTGAGTAGTTCATAGCATGTGAAAAAGAGAAACAATGTTTCACGTCCTCTTCATTCTTCAATACATCTGCAATAATAATTTTGTTTCTATCAATCATAATGACATAATGGAACAGACTATGTGCAAACGTGTGTTCATCAGTTCATCTACATATGTACTGCACTAGAATGGATAACAATTAGAAGCCCTAAATAAAAAATTGGGGAATGGGCAGTACCTCAGATCGAAAATTAGTAGACTGGCAAATTGCGGATTAGTCTGGCGGCTCTGGCTTGCAGGGGTACCAGCCACCGCCCGCCAGGCAGTGGGCACTGCTGGCTACTGGATTGCCGCACCTGGGCAGGGCGGTGGGAGCCGCGGAAGCGCGCAGGCTCCGACCGTTGGGCGGGGCAGACGGAGAAGGAATCAGCTCCTCCACTCCTGGGACGCGAGGAGGGATGGCGAGGAAGAAACCCGGCGAGGTCAGCGAGCCCGCGAGGCAGGAAGCGAGCCATGGCGGCGAGACGATAGAGGAGGAATAGGAGCGAGGTCAAAGGACGAGCAGTGGACCGAACAGCTGCGTGCGTTTCTTCCTGGGCTAGCCACATATGGGTCAAATTGGGCCTTTTATTTTTCTCTTGCCCATTCTAATACATAGAGGTATAGCCTGGTCCAAAATCCTAGGGTGGGCAGTGGCCCACCCTGGACACCTCCCAGCTCCGCCCCTGCCTCGGGACATGCCATAGTAGTAGCGAGGGGTATAAACCCGCTACTACTAAGTGAATAGCTATAAGCGCAGGTAAGATACCCACGCTACTACCGAGGTATCCCTCCCTTGCCGCACTACTCCCACCCCGATCTTAAAGAAAAAAAATTACAATACCACCCCACCAAACAATCTCAACACCCGCCGCACCTTCATACTACTATACAACCCAGACGCCGCCGCCCCAATTAAACCGCTGGGACCCGCTTCAAGCGGTCATAGTTTATAACCTCAAGATCGCCCAAGATTCGACCGGCGGCACAAAGAAGCAGCAGGAGCGGCCGAGACGATGGCGGCGGTGAAGCGCGCCTACCTCGCCGTCTACAATCGGGCCGTCTTCTTCGGATGGTCCGTCCCTTCTTCCCACGCAGCATCGAGTTCATCGCTGGATTTATTGACCGATTCGTGCGCGTGCATGGATGGTGGCTCGTGTGCTCTACTTCGCCCGTGGACGCGCTGCTCCGGTCGAGCATCGAGGCCGTGTGCGCCGCCGTCGAGAGGCCGCTCAGCTCGCGCAGACCGCCGCCGTCCTCGAGGTACGCCGCCCGCGGATCTTGCGTCTTTCTCTTGATCCGTTCAGTTCGACATCCGAGCTCTGCATCCTGCGTGTGCTCGCCAGATCCTCCACGGGCTCGTCGGGCTGGTGAGGTCGCGGTGTCGGCCACGCTGCCGCCAGATCGGGCCGCGCCTCTTCGTCACCGGGCATCCTCTGGAGCTTCCCAGGTGCGGTCTTCTTCTCCATGGCGCCTCTCTCGGTACTTCTTGTCTGCGAGCGTGCCTAATGCTCGCTTTTCCCTGCTCTGTTTTCTTGTACGGCTTTGCAGACGAGGACACACATCCCGGTGAGCTCCTTGGTCATCACTGGTCCATCACCGAGGTATGTATTCACCAATCACCACTGACTTCACTGGGATCATCATGCATGCTCCTTGTAAGCTAGAGACTACAGATTCTTCAAATGAAGTGTGTTATCCAGTGGCGCGCGCCGCTGTTGCTGTTAGAATAACTAAAAATGTGCTCCTGAAATAATGCAAGGCAATGATGATTTTCACATATGGATGTTGCCAAGTTGAATTTCAAGATACTTGAGATAGGTGTATCACACAAAATTGTTGCAGCTTAGTTCACTATATCATTAGTATTACACCAGGGATGTGTGTAACAACAGGGTGGTGCTAAGTCAACTTGAAGTCAGAGATACTATTATGTGTGCATTACTTACTGCTGTTTATTTTCCGATCATGCATCCTAGTATCTCTATGATTAATCGCAAACAAGACGATCAGGGCAATGATGCTCATGCACCGTAAAAGAACACTAGAAACTTGAATGGAAAGAACCTTCAAAGAAGAGGATAACAGAGAAATTATGCTACATAGTATTATTTTACCTGTCAAGTCCAATAGGTTGTCGAGTCATGGCATATGGTCCACGGTTTGTTAAAGTGCGTTCATCTTAATTATCTAATCACTTGATTGATATAAACGAATGGTAAATTCTGCAGATTTCGTAAACCTAGTTTTTTTGAAACAGAAAATAAACGATTTCGGAAACCTAGTTAGTTACTCTAGTGTTGGGTGTTGCAATGCAGATTATTAGGTACTCTTTTTTGGCACGAAAGAGCTGTTTGGATCTGCACCATCATCGCTTCTATGGCTTAGGTGAGGCTACATCACACCGCTTCAACTCTCGCATAAGGTTGCAGTTGTAAGTCGGTATAACATTAATTATTAATCATATAAAGAATGAATCTTTACATCGAATCGAACCTGGATGTGTGCAGGTATAGCTCATTCCTAGTCATGTACCCAACCGGCATCAGAATGAGGTTGGCTTGATATATATTGCGTTGCGGTTCATCAAGGTATTATCTTTCCGATGAAATCCATTAAAGCAGTTCATCAATGCAATCGATAAATTGTATGAATGCTGCTAGTTTTCATGTTTTCACATTTTAATTGATAATGGCGGGCATCGTAGAAGTACGCATCGTAATGCCCAGAAATGGAACTATTCATTTGATTACTTCTATGCATCAATCCTGGTACTCCTAGTTCACGTCCCTGTGTACCTTTTCCTGTCCTCGCCGTCGATTCATGTCTTTTTGGCTTGAAGATAGCATGAACACGTCTGACTAGGGTATGCATTTAGTAGGTGTTTTTTCGGTTTGAAGATTCATAATAGACTAAAAGAGATGATAATTGAAGAAAATACCCTACTAGATCTGCACGAGGGCGCGAACTAACAAGTTTTCACTTTCTCGACCGGGTGCGGGGTGATCGACGAGGTCTCATCAGGCCCGATGGGAGTCGTGCTCTTCAACTACTCTCTGGAGGCAGACTTCACCGTGAAGCCCCGTGACTGCGTGTCATAGAGATTATCGTCCGGTGATTGCGGCAGCAGAGGTCCCAGGGTGGAGGACCTCGACGCCACCGTCCGGAGGTCACCGAGGTGGAGGACGACGCCACCGTCCGGAGTTCCTCAAGGTGGAGGACCTCGACGCTTTGTGCATACATCTAGAGAAGTGGTCTGGTTAGGTTGGTGGTGAAATGCTAGGGAAGCTACCAACCTTATGATGATGGTTGTGTGTGTCCTCGTGATCTCTTCGAATTGAGATGTTGAATGTTGCATCCATGAACACTGCAAGTGTTAAGATGGTTCTGTGAAATTTATTTTGCACTAGCGTGTCTGATCTCCTTTCATGAATATTGCATCTATTTTTATTTTTTTAATTCCTAATTTGCTACTAGTAGAGTTGGGAAAAAAGTGCCCTACTAGTATTTAGGATACTAGTAGCGCTGGTATTGTAGGCAGGCTACTGCTACTTCATTAGTAGTAGCGCGAGTGCATAATAGCAAGAATGGCGTGGTACACGCTATTACTAACAAAGTTATTAGTAGCGCGGGTTTCTCCCACGCCATTACTAACTATTAGTCAGAAGCGCCTTATTAATAGCGCCGGTCCTCAAGGCTGATACACCTAAAACTCCAGCCCTGCTAGCCTTTTCCCTAGTAGTGTCTTTGTTATAAGAAAGAAATATGAAGATGTAACAAATCTCAAGAACAAAGTACAAAACCCGTCACCGTACTCTGAAGTTTCTCGCCTCTTGCCGCAAACCCATCACGCACAAACAGGAGCATGACTTCCTCCTCACATTCAGAGCTTAGCTTGCCAAGAGAATGGCTACGATTATGTAGGTGTGGGTGGCTCGGCATCCCCAACTACACCTCCACCGTCTCGACAAAAAAAAATCAATCAATCATCATGGAAACAACGAACCAACAAATGATCTTTGGTTTCTAACTACTGAATTGGTCATATTTCTAACTACGAATTGGTGGCGGGGTGATGTACACGTGTCCCCGCCTTTGGTGACTCCTCGTGACTCAAATTAGAGAGATGAATGAACCGGCTGAAATGGTGGACCTGCAGAGAAGCGGTTTCAAAGCAGAGGGCTTTAATAGTGGTGGAGAACCATTTCACATTAAGGTCGGAGGAAGACGAAGGCAAAAGATCTTTAACCTGTTAATAATCGTTGTTGCTATTTACTTGGATTCCTAGATGCGCTTGTGTATTAAAAGCCAAGTGGGGGAGATGCGAAACGGGTGTAGGGAGCTATTGAGACATGAATCATTGTGGTGGGATCATTTTTGGCTCGATCAGTCCATGGATTATGGCAGAAACGAAAATCATGAGACGGCTGATTTCAATTGGTTGTGTTCCATTAATGTGATCTTGTTATAAGAAAGAAATATGAAGACAGTAACAAATCACGAAGAACAAAGTACAAAACCCGTCAGCCAGACTCTGAAGTTTGTCGCCCTTGCCGCAAACCCATCACGCACAAACAGGAGCATGACTTCCTCCTCACATTCAGAGCTTAGCTTGCCAAGAGAATGGCTACGATTGCGGCAGTGTGGGTGGCTCGGCATCCCCAACTACACCTCCACCTGTTCGACAAAAAAATCAATCAATCATCATGGAAACAATGAACCAACGAATGATCTTTGGTTGGTGATCGACTCTCTCACACCGGAGAACGACCACGCACCAGCCCACTCGCGGTGCCCCCGGACGGCGACTGCGCAGGGAGAGGCTCGGGCGAAGGCCGCCGTCAGCGGAGCTCCTATAGACGGGGCGAAGCCGATCTTTTCGGGTTCGGCCCAGGTGAAGGTGTGAGGGCTCGTCGTCACCGCACCTCCTGTTGTGTCTCCTCAGAGCCGCCGCCGCCCGACGCCAAGCACGTGAGGAGGCACATCCAAGTTGCCACCGCTACCACCGATGAAATCGGATCGGTAGCCGAGTGAGGACCATGGAACCGGGGACTCTGAAACCACACCGCTGAGAAATCCCCGAGTATCGCATGGAGGAGCCGAGTCGGTGTTGTAGGAGGGAGAGATGGGATGTCATCCGCGCACCGGACTATAAGAAGGGAAAAGGTGTGGATGGGTTTGGCTGAATCGAGGGAGAGGGACGGACGCACTATGTAGGTGGCCAGCCATGTGGTGGGTCTCTCATGCGTAACCGAACGGTGATGTGGCTGTGGTCAACCTATGGTGGGTCCCACCTGTAAGTTTGATAATAGAATGTCGATGTGGTCGGGCTTGGTCGATGTGGATAGGCTGCATGTCAAGAGAAATAGATAGTGGGGATGAACTATTTAGGTATTATAGATTATAGATTTCTTCTCATTGGTTGTAGTTCTTTTATGCTTCTATATGACCTTTGTCTTCCTATTTTTGTTGTTTTCTTTTCTTTTTCCATTTCATTATTTGTTTTAAATTATCAACTATTCTCAATGCATGATATTTTTGGTCATATATATATATATATATATTCTATTTTCTTTTTTTCATTTTTCATTTTTTTTTCTTCTTGTTTATTTGTTTTAAATTCTTGAACGTTTTTCACTCTGTCATCAGTTTGCTTTAAATGTCGTGCAAATCTTGATCGTGGGTTGTTTTGTTATTCTGCGTCTTGTGTCATGCCGTGTGTATATCTACTTGCCGGGTCTGCTCACGTGTGCGTCTTTTGTTAGGCTGTTTTCACGGCGTGATTTGGGGTCCCATTTCTTGATTGGTGTTGCTAATTCTCATCTATAACATAGTTAACAATGTCTCATCTAACTCATATACCGGTAGATACACATGCCTCCAAGTCGTGCTCGTTGTCGTTGTGTCTTGTTTTCTGTTTGCCCCTCGTGAAGCAGTGAGGCCTGATATGACTTTTTATAGTGGGCCATTTTTATGTTTTGTGTATTGGATTTATTTTGTGGGCTGCAATTTTTTTGTGGAGGACCACGTGTGTTTTATTTCCTATGTTTGTTAATTTTTGGTTCTACTATGTAGCTAGAGGAGAGTGGAACTAGTTTTTTCCTTTCGGGTTTGCTAATCACACTTATATGGGATGTAGTAATGTCAAATCTAAGTCTATGACCATCCGATTTGTTTGCCTTAATGTTTGGACAAACTTAGTCATGCGCACTCGTGCCAGTTTTTTTTTTTGCACGTCCTCTTGTCTTGTTTTGTTTTGCGTGACATGTTCTCGTGTTTCTTTTCATATGGACCTATATATGTCGCCGTTCGGGGGACACCACTCTTTCTTGTTTTTGTTCGTTTTCGCTATGCATGTTTTATGACTTGATGGAGTGTTTGCAGAGTCCACCCTCGACTCGGTCTCGTGAACAAGTCCACCCTTGAACGCAATTGGGCATATGTTTTATTTTTTATCCCAATTGCAAGTCCACCCTCGACTTACAACTCGTATCATAGTTTTATATAGTTATCTCGGTTACAAGTCCACCCTCAACTCGCAACTTGGCTTGTAGTTTGTTTTATCCCAGCTTGCAAGCCCACCCTTGACTTGCAACTAGGCATGTGTTTTGTCTTTCATCCCGCTTGCAAGTTCACTATTGACTCAAGAATCGGGACCTGAGGTTGTTTCATCTCGCCAGCAAGTCGACCCTTGACTTCAAGAATCGGGCTTGTAGTTTCATAGTTGTCCTAGTTGCAAGTCCATCTTCGATTCAAGAATCGGGCTCATAGTTCTACAAATTGCAAGCCCACCCTCGACTCGAAACTAGGCATGTGTTTTGTTTTTCATCCCAGTTGCAAGGCCATCCTTGACTCGCAATTGGGACAGTAGTATGTTTCATCCCAGTTGCAAGTCGATCCTTGACTCGCAACTGCGCTCATTGGTTCGTTGTTGTCTTAATTGCAAGTCCATCCTCGACTCGCAACTGGATCATAGTTTGTTGTTGTCCTAGTTGCAAGACCATTTACGACTCGCAACTAGCATGTGTTTTGGATTTAATTCCAGTTGCAAGTCCACCCTTGATTCGCAACTCGGCTCGTAGTTCGTTTCATCCCAATTGCATGTCGACACTTGACTCACAACTGGGCTCATTGTTTCAAAGTTGTCTTAATTGCAAGTCCATCATGGACTCGCAACTGGGAACATAGTTTGTTATTGTCCTAGTTGCAATTCCATCCTCGACTCGCAAATGGGCTCATAGTTTGTTCTTGTACCGGTTGCAAGTCCACCCTCGACTTCATAACCGTGATGTGTTTTGTTTTTCATCTCGGTTGCAAGTCCACCCTCAACTTGCAATTCATATCGTTGTTTTATATACTTGTCCCGGTTACAAGTCCACCCTCGACTCGCAACTAGGCACGTAGTTTGCTTTATCACGGTCGCAAGCCCACCCTTGACTCGCAATTGAAACAGTTATTTGTTTTATCCCAGTTGCAAGTTGACCCTTGACTCGCAAGTGGTCTCATAATTTGTACTTGTCCTGGTTGTAAGTCCATCCTCAACTCGCAACTCAGCTCGTAGTTCTCCCAGTTGCAAGCCCACCATTTGACTCACAACTAGGCTTGCTTTGTTTTTCAACACGCAGCTTGCCTCGATCCCTATCTAGTTCCATGTCCAACCCTAACATGTAAACCCACCCAACCCAGTGGCATGTCCAAGCCAAACATTCAACTCATACCTAGTTGTATGTCCACTCTCAACACACAACTCGTTCCCAACGCAGTACCCTATATAGTTGATTTTTTTCAAATACATGTCCACTTTTGTAATACACACTATATATTACTCTACATACATGGGAACATTTTTTAACACACATTGATTTAAAAAATACATGATGAATATTTTTTAAATACAGGCCCCTTCATTTTTAGAATAGATCGTAAACATTTTTTAAATTCCTATTGATCATATTTCTATATGGTATGAAACTTAAAAAAATGAGAACATTTTCTTTACATTGCATAAAACCATTTGTAGAAAATGTTGTGATAGCGTGAAGTTTATTTTACAAAATTGTCACGAACATTTCTTTGAATGTTCCGATTTTTTCCATTGTATAATGCATTTGTTAAAACATCAAAAGTTTCTTTTGAAATGCTTGAACATTTTTGAAATGTCAATTTTTTTAAATACTGCAAAAATTACTATTTTTATTAAAATAAAAGAATAAATTTATTCGTGTTTTTCATAAAATGTTTGGAATTTTCAAAAGTGTCCACACTCTAAAAATTGTTTGGGGATTTCCAAAAATTGTCGATGTTTGTAAATTTTGTTCGAGAAGAAATTGTTTAGAATACCAAATTTTGTTCTTATTTTATTAATAAAAAGAGGAATTATTAAGTTTATTCACATTTGAAAAATACTTTATAGAAAAATTAAAATTATATTTTGTTTTCAAGAATATTCGACATTTCAGAGAAATTAGAATCTGTAAAACAGTTTCAAAAATATCAGACATATTTTCTAGCCTGGACGCTGTGTTACGTTCTTAATAGTTTTCCGTTACATTAATATCAATAGTAGCTATTGGTTGTAGTGGTAGGAGCTGTAGTTTTCCGGTAAGAAGGTCTCTGCATGATGTGTTGGGGAATCTATATTGATTTTTTCTTCCCTAATGCTAGCTACTACCAACTGAGCCTATTTTTCTGATCCTACATGGCGTATGAGGCATTACCCTAGGGCTATGCATTGTACATGCCCTTACTTAGTCCACTCCAGACCAGCAACTACTCCACATCTGCTTAACCAGCGGACTCCCCTCACATGGGAGAGGAAAACGTGTTTATTCTAGGGATCATGCAGAATTACCTCAACCCTGCATGACCTCTGTTTTTTTCTTCAGAAAAGTAAAAATACATGTGAAATTCTGTACTCTGTCTGCTCATATACATACAGTGCAGATTCACCTAAACACCGCTACATTTTCATACGTAGGTACTCCCTCCGTTCCAAAATAGATAACCCAACTTTATACTAGCTTTATACTAAAGTTAGTACAAAATTGAGTCATCTATTTTAGAACGGAGGGAGTATATTACTTTTCCTTGCAGTTAACAACAAGCTGAGCCTGGTTCAAGTGATTCCACTCGACTACTTCAGATTCACTGTCGACATTTTTCACAGGGCATTTCCAGTCTGCAGATCATCAATGACTGCTCTTCTCAGTTTACAAGACCAGATCAGGCATTTTGACAGTCTAATAAGAGGATAAATAGCCATAGGATTTAAACGGTACAGCATTGTCATCTCATTTTTTTCGCCGCCCAAAAGACAACAACTAATAAGAAGATCGTAAAACAAGAAACCATGATATTCCAATCATATTGCATGGCATCATTGTTCAGCAGGTTCAGATACAAAGTAGCAGCACCAAAATAACTGAATGTAACATTTCAGTTCACACACATGGCATACAAATAAATTGTTGGAGCAGCAGGAAATCACCCCACCCGCCAGGTTCCATTTATTCGAATTGGGGAGCCAGACCAGAACTACAGGAATCCACCTTCAATTCTCCAACATCATAAGTAAGCTCAATTCAACTGAGCACCACTTCGATCTGTCCCGTCGAACAGCCGATGCCATCCAGAACGGCGAGCCTCTCCTCGCCGCACCACGCGCTCTGCTGGCTCACCACCTCCCAGTCGCCGCAGGACCCTTTGTCCTCAACGCGTCCCTGCTTGAGCAGAGCGACACGCCGCAGCGCCGTGGATACCTCCACGGCGAACCTCACAAGGCGCATCTGCCTCTCCGTCCTCTGGAATCCAATGACAACAAGCTCCTTCAAATGGTAATGGCGCGGAGCCGAGGTCTCCCCCGGCACCTCCTGTCTCGGCTCGCCTTCGCCGTGGGAGACATGCACATAAAGGCTCTCAAGTAACGGCGCCGCCTCAATGAGCAGGCGCGGCCATGAGGCGTCCCATGAGGAAGGCACGTCTGCGACGAGCAGCCTTCTCAGGTTCGACATTGCAGAGAAGGGATTCTTCGGCATGATCCACATCTCTGGCCCAGTAAACCGCAAGACGAGATCCTTCACGGTGATGGCGCCCTGGAAGAACTGCACGAGCCGCTGAATCAAGAAGTCGCGATAGGAGCGGTTTAGACCAGGTAAAGCGCCCCCTTCCAGTCGGCCAACCGAGAAGGCGAGGCTCACGTGCGCAAGGCACGGGGCGGCGGCGGCGGAGCAAAGCAGCACGGTAGCTTCCTGGCTGGCGAGATTCTCGAGCTTCGGGAGAGACCGGATCTCGACCGACACGAGCTCGCCGCCGAGTACAAGCTCCCTGATTTCCGATTTGGGCGCGTCAAGAACCACCCTGCGGGCAGTTATCTTGATCTCGCATGAAAGGATGTGTAACACTTGCAACTGCGGGCACGCGGCGACCGCTTCCTCGTAGGCGGCCGCCGGCGTGGGAACCGGCAAGTCTCGCAAGACGAGCGTGGTGAGCGCGTTGAATCCCCGGAGCGGCGGGGGCAAGCAGTTGGAAAGCTTGAGGCTTCGCAGTCGGGACTCGCCGGGCTTCCTGCTGATGAGGCCAAGAGGGAAGCTGTAGGCCGGCGGCTCCTGACGCGTGAGCGGCCCCGTCGGGGTGGCAACAACCTCCAGATCCCGGACGCCCCAGGAATCGACGGAGTCCACGACCAGGCGGTTGATGCAGGCCGAGGTGCTGTAGGCGAAGACCTCGAGCGACAGCCTCTCCACGCGCCGGCGAGCTTGGCTGGCCAGGAGGCTCTTGACGGAGCAGACCATGGATCGCATGGCGCGGCGCTCGTACCGGGCGGTGATAGCCTCTAGAAGCCTCCTGTCAGACAAGGTCGAGCTGATTTTCGAATCCCTGGCGTCTTCGCGGAGGCGGAAGCACCGGTGGTAGCGCGGCGGCAGTATGTCACTGACCTTGAGGTCCAGGACGGGGACCTCGCGGGGCAGGCTGGCCCAGCGCCTGGAGAGCGCCGCGGTGCCGAGCGCGGTGCGGGTGTCGAGGCGGCGCAGGATGTCATGGAGCAGATCGTCGGGGAGGTCACCGAGGCGGTCCTCGTCCGCGTACGGCCGCCGGCGGCGGCGCGGGAGCTTCGCAGCAATCCTAGGCATTGGGGAACAAATTAGTGGCGATTGTTGGTGTTAGGTGGGGTGGGCTTGCGATTAAAGGGCATTGACTTGAAATTCAGCCGCGAAATCGAATTCGACCCGACAGGGGCATTCGCTGTCCTAATCGGAGTTGAAATTGCGCTGCGATTTGGGTTAGAATCGGAGTGTCGCAGATCTGAATCGGAGGGGGAAGTGGGGATGGAGAGGGGCACGCAGCCCCCGGTTTGCGGCGGCGGCGCTATGGTTTGGTTTGCGGATACCCTCGGGCCCATACCTGGCCAAACGGGCCGGCCCGGCCCGGCACGGCCCGGCCCATTGTAATCGTGCCTGGCCCGGCACGGCCCGCCAGGGCACGATTACTATACGGGCCGTGCCGTGCCGGCCCGCGTGCTGCGCCCCCAGGCCCAGGCACGGCCCAGTTAGTAAACGGGCCGGCACGTTGGCCCGTTTAGCACGGTGGGCCGCGTATTTTTAGCCTGTTATTTGACGCACTGAGCGTTTTTAGCCTATTTTTACATGTTGGGCCATATATAGATGTATAAAAAAAATTAAAAAATGTAATCGGGTCGTGCCGTGCCGGCCCGCGTGCCCAGCCTCTAGGCCCAGGCACGGCCCAGGGTGTGCCGCGTGCCGGGCCCGGCCCGTTTAGCCCGTGTCATGCCTGGCCCAAGGCGGGCTGTGCCGGCGTGCTCACGGGCCGACCCGAAAAAACCGGCCCATTCGGCCAGCTATGCTCGGGCCCTAGCATACAATTTTTTGGGTATCAAGGCCTGCGTCCAACAAGAATAATTTTCTTTTTCGAATATTTTTTTATACAATAATACAACTTCATTTCTCAAATACTCTCTCTGTCCCGAGCCCGGGACTACGTTACTATTGTTTCTTTCTCCTCTTTTATATTGATCTTTTCTATCTTTGCCAATAACCGATGAGCTATAAAAGAATTCGTTTTTTTTCGTGTCACGGTTGATTATTCCTTTTTTTCCTTTTTAAAGAGTGGCATTCTATGTCCAGTATCTCGATCGAAGCATAATGGAAAACGTTTTTGCAAGTGAAACAGATCATTTGGGATGTTTGGACCTATATTAAGCCTATTGTGTTGTATTGAAAAAGGACAATGTCATGTCGGCACGCATGCCTCGCCTTATGGCCAGGCCCACCATGGGTGCGGCACGCTGTCTATTGGGCCGACATGCTAAAACCGGCTCATTTGACAAGGTTGGAAATCCCTATTTGCCGCTCGCTGCGGCAAAACGTCGGGCTACCGCACAGGGCAGCGCAGCGAGCGACAGCCCACTTATACATGATGCGTCCAACCGGTTTTTTCATGTATCGTTTTTTCTGGGTTTTTTTCGGCTTTTTATTTTTTTTTTATTTCTCTTTTTTGTTTCTGTTTCTTTTCCATTTTTTCATTTTTTGTTTTTGGTTTCATTTTCTTTTTCAAGTTTATTTTTCCTTTTCAGAACTTGTTTGCAGTTTTACAAAATGTTTACGATTTTCTTTTTATTTATTATTCTTTTCTTCTCTTTTTTTTCAGAAAAAATCGAAAATTTTAAATTTTGTTCGTGTTTACGAAAAATTCAGTTTTGAAGAAATGTTTTCAAAATTAAAAATCTGTTCTCGTTACACAAAAAAGTACAAAACTTTCGAAATTCAGAAAATGTACCGGATTTCAATTTTTTGTTCACATATTGAAAAAATGTTCGCGCTTCCAAATTTGTTCGGGATTTTTCAAAATTGTTCTCCGCTTCAAAATATGTACTCAAAATTAAAAAAATTTCATACTTTAAAAAATTGTTCGCGCTTCCAAATTTGTTCAGGATTTTTCAAAATTGTTCTCTGTTTCAAAATTTGTTCTCAAGATTCAAAAAATGTTTGGGAATTGAAAAAAATGTTCCAGCTTTCCTAATTTGTTCACAAATTTAGCAATAGTTCATGCTTTTCAATTTTGTTCACAAATTCAAAAAATGTTCTATAAGTTTTAAAAAGTAATCATTTTTATTTTTTTCACAAATTCAAGAAATGGTCCCCTTTTTCAAATTTGTTCACATCATCAAAATTTTCCTGTTTTACAAAATTTGTACGAAAATTCGAAAATGTTTTTATTTTGAAGAAATATTCATAATTTCAAAAAATTCAGTTGTAGGAGGTCGTCGATTCGACCCAATAAATGGAATGTAGTTTTTGGGATTTTTTGCAAATTAATGTTTAAGTTTAGTCTCTGCCGAATACGTCTTTAATCGCCACGCTGCTAATTGAACATGAGATGGTCTATGTCGCAGTGGTTTGCACGGCAGGCCAATTAGTGCGATGTCGCGTGCTTGAGTTACAGCGCTAGCGCGATTTTCTTTTTTGCAATTTTTCATCTCGGGAACGTGCCGCCGCGTGTCACTGTAAATGGGCCGGCCCATGCTAGCCGCTCCTGTGCGAAGCGCCGGCACTTTGCCGCTGCGAGCGGCCTATTGGAGCTCCCGACAAGGTATGCTCCGTGCCCACAAACTATCTGTATCTATTATAATTTTGTATTGAAAGTACACAAAGCACCCAAATCGTATCTAGATCCCTGCACCATCGATCTACCACTATCATCGCTAGAACGAGTCACCGACACATCTGACACTACTCCATGTCAAAGTTGGCATGGCCTTCTCAATGACAAAATTGAAAGTTTTCGTGCATATGTCCATAAGGACCAGCGGCTTGGAGCAATAAGTCGTCATCATTAAACTCTTGAATCCATCTGGCGTATCGCATCCAATGATGTCATCACGCACGCATAACAAGAAACCTAACCTTGACGCTGATAACGCACAAGTATAGGGGATCACAATAGTTTTCGAGGGTAGAGTATTCAACCCAAATTTATTGATTCGTCACAAGGAGAGCCAAAGAATATTCACGAGTATTAGCAGTTGAGTTGTCAAGTCAACCACACCTGAAAGACTTAATATCTGCAGCAAAGTATTTAGTATCAAAATAGTACGGAAGTAACGGCAATAGTGATAACAGTATCAGTAACAGTTTTATAGTTATTGTAACAGCAACACATCAAAAGTAATTTAGCAAAGATCAATATGTGAAAAGCTCGTAGGCATTGGATCAGTGATGGATAATTATGTCGGATATCATTCATCATGCAACAGCTTATAAACTAGGGCGACGTAACTATCTTCAATTCATCAATGTAAGGCATGTATTCCGTATATAGTCATACGTGCTTATGGAAAAAAAATTGCATGACATCTTTTGTCCTACCCTCCCGTGGCAGCGGGGTCTATAAGGAAACTAAGGGATATTAAGGCCTCCTTTAAATAGAGTCCCGGAACAAAGCATTAGCACTTAGTGAATACATGAAATCCTCAAACTACGGTAATCACAGGAAAGAATCCTAATTATTGTCACCTTGGGGTATGCAGATCATAACACATAATAGGTGTCTACAACTTGCAAGATAGGATCAAGAACTCCTATATATTCATGAAAACATAATAGATTCAGATCTAAAATCATGGCAGTCGGGTCCTAGTGACAAGCATTAAGCATAGCAAAGGCATAGCAACATCAATCTCAGAACATAGTGGATACTAGGCATCAAGCCCTAACAAAACTAACTCGATTACATGATAAATCTCATCCAACCCATCACCGCCCAAAGCAAGCTTCACGATGGAATTACTCACTCCCGGCGGTGAGCATCATGAAGGAGAAAGGTTGATGATGACGCCAACGGCGATTTCCACCGTCCGGAGCCCAAAACAGACTCCAGATCAGCCCTCCTGATGATGAACAGGAGGTGGCGGCGACTCCGTATTGTGAAACGCGATGAATACTTCTATTTGATTTTTTTCTCTCCAAAAATGAATATATGGAGTCGAAGTGAGGGTTATAGACGGCCCAGGGGACCCACAAGCCCCAGTAGGGCACGCCTGGGTAGGCATGCCCCTGTGGCTTGTGGCCTCTGGGTGGCCCCCATCACGAATCATTTTTCACCAAGATTTTATATTTATTCCACAAAAATTCTCCGTAAATTTTCGTGACAACTGAGAACTTTGATTTCTGCACAAAAAGTAGAACCAAGGCAATTCTCTTTGAAAACAGCGTCGATCCAAGTTAGTTTCATTCAAATCATGCAAATTAGAGTCCAAAACAAGGTCAAAAGAATTTGGAAAAGTAGATACGATGGAGATGTATTAAATGCCCCAAGCTTAACCCATTGCTTATCCTCAAGCAATTCAGTTGAAAAACTAAAACTGACAAAGAAAAAACTTTTACAAACTCTGTTTGATCTTGTTGTTGTAAATATGTCTAGCCAATATTCAGGTTTCCAGCAAAGATTATGAACTAACCATATTCACAATAACATTTAGGTCTCACGTTTACTCATATTAATGACATAACCAACTAGCGAGCAATAATAAGATATCTCGAATGACAACACTTTTTCAAAACAATCATGATACAATATAACAAAGTGGTATCTCGCTAGCCTTTTCTGAGACTGCAAAACATAAATGCAGAACACCCCTGAAGGTCAAGCATTGACTAGACATTGTAATTCATGGCAAAAGAGATCTAGTCACAGTCATACTCAACATTAATTAAAAATCAAGCATATAAATGACAATAACGGTGCTCTCCTGGTGCTTTAATAAGAACATGTAACACCCCAAAATTTTGACCTTGATTTATTAATTATAATTTTGCCAGGAAATTAAATTTTTATTTTCTGGTTTTATCTTTTAATTGCAGATCACTCTGTCCCTCTAAATTTTTGAGTTTTTCCTCCTAGGTGGAAACCTTTCAAAAATATTGATGGACTTGTATATCTTCCCAAGACCATTTCTTTTTATCAGTGGAATTATTTCTACAATTATTTTTCCTGAGCTTTATTTCTTTAAAAATGATTTTTCATAAGTTTTAGAGTTCCATTTGCACTACAACCCTTTCAAATACTTCTTTAAAATTTCCACCAAAAGTTGGGGATGTCATGTGATGTTCCCACATCACTTTTATGCAAAAATCTCTTTTAGTCATTTGGAGATTTTGAACCCTACCTCAAGTTTTCAAATCTGGTCCAGTTTGTAATTTGCACTACAATCTATTTAAATATTTCTTTAAAAATCCCACCAAAATTGGGGGATGTTAGTAGTAGTGTATAATTCAACTATATGCAAAAACCCATTGGTGTTCTTTGAAAAATTTGAGCAAATCATCCTCATCTTCATTCTGGTCCAGTTTAGTGTTTTGCACTTCAACCATATTTTATCTTGCTCTTGTTGCCTTGGGATTTGTCCTGCTTATTGACCACTCTACCAAACCCTTAAGTCCAGGAGATTGGACCCTTTGGAATACTTTTGGTCCATAAAATAGTAGCCTTCATTTTCTATCCAGATTTGGTTTTCTCAAAATTTTGCACTAACAAGTTTCTGGTCTTGCCAAACTAACCTTGCTACCATCCCATTCACCTAAAGAGACTCTGATCTAGAGATTTTGGCCACCAGAAGAGATGCCCAGATGCCCATGGCATTCTGTCGAGCACCTTGTGTGCATGGCCAGTTTTGGCATAGTTTTTAGTCTACGTTGTGGACTTGATCCCCTGACCCAGCAGCCATGTCCACTAATCTCCTAGCCACAACTAACCTAGACCTGTTAACTACCAGCCTCATTCAAGCCCTCTAGCACGCGTTGGCATTTCATCGAGCACCTGGCGTGCGTGCTCTGGGCACGCCCAGAGCGCACGTTTTGCACGCACGCGCAACCGAAAGTCCGCTGCCGCCCTCGGCCTTTGCTCACCCTGTATTACGCCCTATCCTCACCCGCCGCCGTAACCCTCTGTTACCACCTGGCGCCTTTACAACTGGCCGAGTTCTCACGGCATCTGCGTAGCAGTTTCTGCCATGGCGGTGCCGCCCGAGCCACTCCTCCGCCAGCCGCTTCGAACAGCCCGAGCTCATCCACGAGCCCGTCCGCTTAGCGCCCGTCGCTGCCACGCGTCGCTAGCAATGTAACGGGCGGTTGCGGCGTTCTTATCCGCGCAGCTGGGATCGACCTCCCGGGCTAAAAATAGCCCTTCCGATCACGCCTAGGCTTGTCAGCAAACTAGATAGAGTAGTAGGAAGCCCCACCCTCCTCCAAGTTGGCCAGAGGCCATTCTCTCTCCCATCTCCGGTAGGTTCGGCCGCCGCCACGTTCCGGTAAAATCCGGCCAAGACCGAGGCCGCTATGTTAGGAACTTATGGCATCTCCAGCCGTTCGGCCCCCCAGGGCGCCTAAATAGAGCGGCCTGGGGGCGTGCCAGCGCTAGTTCGGCCCCCTGGGCGACCTAGCTCGATCCACGCCCCCACGCCGCCCTAGGATGTGGAAAATTTAAACTTGGTCGTTCCTGCTCTCAAAAGACGCCGTAAATCCGGCGATCGGACGTAGTCTGGCGTTACAAAAAAACAGAATCCGGCGATCGCGTGCGCAATGATTCACTCGGCGGTGTCGGCGGGCGCGGGCTCGTCGGGGCCGGAGCTGCTTCGGTGCTGGGCTGCGTCGGGCGCTCGGCTTCGTCACCTTTGGCGGCGATGTAGGCGTCGTTAGGCTTAGCGTCCGTGTGGTGGTCGTGGGCGTCGTCGGCGTTGCCGTCGGCGGCTTCGTTCGAGATGAGGCCTCATTGCGCCAGTACCACGCCTTGAGCTTCTCGTCGTTGCTCGAGCATGTCCGCCGCCCATCGTAAAAGCCATGTCGGTGTTCCTCTTCTTCGCGGCGACGTCGTCCGGCGCAGGTCAAGCTTGATGGCGTTGGTCTTCATTAGCGACGACCACCGCTACCGGGTCTTCTCTTCGCGTGGGACGGCCCGGGCTCGGGCGTCGGCGAGGCAATGCTCGATGGACTCCTGCAATCGCTGCGGTTGCCGCGTCGGGCGCATTTCCTTCTTTGCCAATTTGTTGCCGTCCGGCCTTCTCCGACGCTGGCCCGAGTCGCCGGCTTGTGTATGTCTCCTTGGCCTTGTCGAGGGCATCGTCGGACTTCCGCCCACTTCTCGTGACTTGACAATGCGTTTGTAGACGTGGAGGTGCTTGAAGTCGGCGTCTTGGTTGTCGCCCGATACATGGCGCGAACATACGCAGCAGTACCGCGAGGGGACGGTCAATAAGCGGCGGCGGCGAGGGGACGAAGATATGCGGGCGAATGGCGTGCGTATCGATCCTCAATCTTTGGCGCCGCTCTCGGGCGAGCCGCGACCTCTCGACGATTCCATGCCATTTGTTGCACGCCAAATGGACACGCCCCAATGGTTCGCCATCGCTTTGAGCTGCCGCTGCATGTAGACGCCTTTGAAGTAGGGTCGACGAAGCTTCCGCCGTCGAACTTCGCCTTGATGCGGTCCCAAAGACGTCTCCAAGCTCTGGTTCGTGCCGGTGGCCTGGTCGAGGCAGACGACTTTCCAAGCTTCGGCGAGGCACTCCTCCTCCTTGGACGTCCACTTGATGCGCGGTTCGCCTGACCTAGCCGCCCGCTTCTTCTTCCGGCGCCTTCGCCCCGGAACAGAGCCGCTCCTCCTCCTCCTGCTCCTCTTCCTGGTCCTCCTCCTCCTCCTCGGGTTCCTGCGGCGTCGTTGCGTAAGGCGTGGCCGAGCTCGGCCTCCATGTTGCCACGAGGTCCACCACCTCGCCCCGGTGGCGAACCCGGAGACGCGGGCGGCAGCGGTCGATCTCGCCGCGATGATGTCGCCCATGTCGGCTCCCGTGTCGCCGGGCGTCGCCCGAAAGTGCGTAGAAGGGTAGCGGTCCACGGTAGAGATGGGCGTCGGTGTGGACGCCAGAGGCGACGGGCGGCGGTAGTTGTATGAAGGGTACCGCACGCCGCGAAGGCGGCGGCGAGGGCGCGGCGCGTGGCGGGTGACCATGAGGGAAGGTCACGTTTGATTGAACCCGCGTGCGCGTCGCTTGCCGTGGCGTAGCCGCATTTATGAACCCCATGGAGATCCGGCGCCTGCGGTCCCTGTGGCGCGTCGGGCGTGGCCGACGACGGTGGATTCATCCCCGCCTGGTCGACCGATGAGGAAGACGCCGCCCTTGCTGCCAGCGCGTTGTCGCGGGCCTTCTTGGCTATGGGTTCGCTTTGTCGGCGGTGATCGCCAGCGCCATTGAACTTCCACCCTCCACTCGGCGTTCGCTCGACAGTTGTGGCGATGATGGCGCCCTCGCTTCCCTCGCCGGTTGGGCCACGGGGCGATCGCGGTTGCGCCAAGGCGGCATGACGACTTCTTCGGCGGCATGGCGTGCTTCTTCGCGGCGAGCGGGAGGCGGTTTGGCGGGAGAAAGGAAGAGAATGGCGGGAGGAAGGCGAAGCGAAGTGAGAGATGCGAGGGAAAAGCGCCAAGAAACGGCGGAAAAGGACCTCGGTCGCCTCAGGCGGGCCCATGCGCTTTTTCGCTTGTGCCGGGCTCCCAAGCGCCCAGTGGCGCTGGTTCGCCTGGGTCCGCCGCACCAGTTTTGGCCCGAGCCGTAAAACGGGCTTCAGGGCGCGATCGGGCATTTTTTTACGCCGGTAGCTGCAAAATCGCCTGAGGAGGGCCTGTTGAGGTGCGGCCGAGATGCCCTTAGAGGCAGCTCCCAAAAGCTACGCTTAGCGCCGGCTCATATGGGCTGTGCTGTTTTTTTAACTAGATAATACCCCGCGCGTTGCTGCGGAAATATATAGGGCTAAATTTATCAAGAATAAAATTAGAATATATGCGAATAATATTTGTCCACATTCTCGGCATATAAAAGTATAAAATATCCAAAAGATGTATTCATGCAGATACATATGTTGGGTCATCATGAATTGAGAGTGTTCTTCTTTTACTACAATTGAAGTTGATCAACCTTGTGATCACTAATTCATGATTTAAGCAACAGTACACCTAATTCTAGGAAGAAGGCATAGTAGTTCATGAACTTCTTGCAATGTGGTTAACACTGTCCTACATGTGGAGAAAAACGACATTATTGCAAGCGTTATACTTGTAGTCAGCCTAGTCAGAAACGAAACATGAGTCTGGAGGACTAATGGAATGGCTCATAAGAATTGTTAGCTCTATCCATCTGTGCAAATCATAAAAAAGAAAATTGACTTGATTCTGTAGATGGGAGTTTTTCTTTTAGTATGTAGCTAATCATTTTGAAGAAATACACTGCACGCAAGAATCCGGGGGAGCAGATTATTATGTTATCTACTCCAAACAGAAGTTGCATGCTTATCCAATATAACTACTTAAATTCGGAGATGGGAGTTTCACGCAAACAACAAAATTAACATAGTAGAAGACTAAAAGATGCATGTCATGATTCAGCTGTGTGAATAAGAAAATTAGGAGATGAGTGTGAATAGCAAGATACCTAAGAAAGAATGAAACAGTGGTGGCCCTTGCCGACAAAAACCTCGAGCAACTTTCGATTTACAGCATAACCTAACAAATTCAAAGCCATAAGCTCATGGATAAGAGTAAGCATGGGAGGATGAAAACTGGGAGCAGACAGCTATTCCAGAGTGCACGCCGGTGACAGAGACAACGCCGAGAAGGCCAAGCATCAGATGATGATCACACTACATACATATTTCTAACTACGATTTGGTCATATTTCTAACTACGAATTGGTGGCCAGGGGTGATGTACACGTGTCCCCAGCTTTGGTGACTCCTCGTGACTCAAATTAGAGAGATGAATGAACCGAAGCTAAAATGGTGGACCTGCAGAGCAGTCTCAGCAGAGGGCTTTAATAGTGGTGGAGAACCATTTCACATTAAGGTCGGAGGAAGACGAACACAAAAGATCTTTAACCTGTTAATAACTGCCGTTGCTATTTACTTGGATTCCTAGATGCGCTTGTGTATTAAAAGCCATAAAGATAAGTGGGGGAGATGAGAAACGGGTGTAGGGAGCTATTGAGACATGAATCGTTGTGGTGGGATCCTTTTTGGCTCGATCAGTCAATGGGTTATGGCAGAAACGAAAATCATGAGAGGGCTGATTTCGATTGGTCGTGTTCCATTAATGTGATCTCACTATTAGGAAAAAGCTTATACACAGACGCTTACTAGCAGCACGGGTTTATACCCCTCGCTACTGCTACTTACTAGTAGCGCGGATTTTTAACCCTCGCTACTACTAAATTGATAGTAGTAGCGCTGGTTCTTAACCCTCGCTACTACTAAGCGGTCTCTACCGTGCCCCCGGCAGTGGCGGAGCTAGGATTTGAAAGCAGGGTGGTCCAAAAAAAATTTGACAACAAATATGACGTGAACTTTCTAATTAATTACCAGATAGAAATAGATCAATATGCTCTTATAAACATACTAGAATTCTCAATTAAGTATCAGTTTTGTATAAAAGGATTACACAAAGTATCTTTCAGCCAACAAGCTCCATACCACATACCTTGAGTAGTTCATAGCATGTGAAAAAAGAGAAACAATGTTTCACGTCCTCTTCATTCTTCAATACATCTGCAATAATAATTTTGTTTCTATCAATCATAATGACATAATGGAACAGACTATGTGCAAACGTGTGTTCATCAGTTCATCTATATATGTACTGCACTAGAATGGATAACAATTAGAAGCCCTAAATAAAAAATTGAGGAATGAGCAGTACCTCAGATTGAAAATTAGTAGACTGGCAAATTGCGGATTAGTCTGGCGGCTCTGGCTTGCAGGGGTACCAGCCACCGCCCGCCAGGCAGTGGGCACTGCTGGCTACTGGATTGCCGCACCTGGGCAGGGCGGTGGGAGCCGCGGAAGCGCGCAGGCTCCGACCGTCGGGCGAGGCAGACGGAGAAGGAATTAGCTCCTCCACTCCTGGGACCGCGAGGAGGGATGGCGAGGAAGAAACCCGGCGAGGTCAGCGAGCCCGCGAGGCAGGAAGCGAGCCATGGCGGCGAGACGATAGAGGAGGAATAGGAGCGAGGTCAAAGGACGAGCAGTGGATCGAACAGCTGTGTGCGTTTCTTCCTGAGCTAGCCACATATGGGTCAAATTGGGCCTTTTATTTTTCTTGCCCATTCTAATACATAGAGGTATAGCCTGGTCCAAAATCCCAGGGTGGGCAGTGGCCCACCCTGGACACCCTGTAGCTCCGCCCCTGCCCCCAGGACATGTCATAGTAGTAGCGAGGGGTATAAACCCGCGCTACTACTAAGTGAATAGCTATAGCGCAGGTAAGATACCCACGCTACTACTGAGGGTATCCCTCCCTTGCCGCACTACTCCCACCCCGATCTTAAAGAAAAAAAATTCCACTCCCACCCCCCCAAACTCTCTCTCCACCCGCCGCTCCTTCTTCCTCCCTTCTCCAACCCAGCCGCCGCCGCCTAATTAAACTGGCTGGGACCCGCCTTCATAGCGGTCAAGTAGTTTATAACCCCGCATCGCCCAAGATTCGCCCCGGCACAAAGAAGCAGAAGCAGGCCGGAGACGATGGCGGCGGTGAAGCGCGCCTACCGCCGTCTACAACTGGGCCGTCTTCTTCGGATGGTCCGTCCCTTCTTCCCACGCCGCATCGAAGTTCGCCGGATTTATTGACCGATTCGCGGCGTGCATGGATGCAGGGCTCAGGTGCTCTACTTACGCCGTGGGCCTTTGCTCCGGTCGGGCACGAGGCCGTGTACGCCCGCGCCGTCGAGAGGCCGCTCCGGACGCAGCAGACCGCCGTCCTCGAGGTACGCCGCCCGCCGGATCTGCGTCTTTCTCTGATCCGTTCGGGATTCGACATCCGAGCTCGTGATCTCGCGTGTACTCGCCAGATCCTCCACGGCCTCGTCGGGCTGGTGAGGTCGCCGGTGTCGCCACGCTGCCGCAGATCGGGTCAGCGCCGTCACCTGGGGCATCCTCTGGAGCTTCCCCGAGGTGCGGTCTTCTTCTCCATGGCGCCTCTCTCAAGATTTCTTGCCGCGAGCGTGCCTAATGCTCTGTTTTCCTGCTCGCTTTTCTTATGCGGCTTTGCGAGACGAGGACACACATCCTGGTGAGCTCCTTGGTCATCAGCTGGTCCATCACCGAGGTATGTATTCACCAATCACCATCGACTTCACCGGGATCATCATGCATGCTCCTTGTAAGCTAGAGACTACAGCTTCTTCAAATGAAGTGTGTTATCCAGCGGCGGCGCCTCATTGCTGTTAGAATAACTAAAAATGTGCTCCTGAAATAATGCAAGGCAATGATGATTTTCACATATGGATGTTGCCAAGTTGAATTTCAAGATACTTGAGATAGGTGTATCACACAAAATTGCTGCAGCTTAGTTCACTATACCGTTAGTATTACACCAGGGATGTGTGTAACAACAGGGTGGTGCTAAGTCAACTTGAAGTCAGAGATACTATTATGTGTGCATTACTTACTGCTGTTTATTTTCCGATCATGCATCCTAGTATCTCTATGATTAATCGCAAACAACAAGACGATCAGGGCAATGATGCTCATGCACCGTAAAAAGAACACTAGAAACTTGAATGGAAAGAACCTTCAAAGAAGAGGATAACAGAGAAATTATGCTACATAGTATTATTTTATCCGGCCAAGTCCAATAGGTTGTCGAGTCGTGGCATATGGTCCACGGTTTGTTAAAGTGCGTTCATCTTAATTATCTAATCACTTGATTGATATAAACGAATGGTAAATTCTGCAGATTTCAGAAACCTAGTTTTTTTGAAATGTAAAATAAACGATTTCGTAAACCTAGTTAGTTACTCTAGTGTTGGGTGTTGCAATGCAGATTATTAGGTACTCTTTTTTGGCACGAAGAGCTGTTTGGATCTGCACCATCATCGCTTCTATGGCTTAGGTGAGGCTACATCACACCGCTTCAACTCTGCATAAGGTTGCGCATTGTAAGTCAGCCGCAACATTAATTATTAATCGTATAAAGAATGAATCTTTACATCGAATCGAACCTGGATGTGTGCAGGTATAGCTCATTCCTAGTCATGTACCCAACCGCATCAGCATGAGGTTGGCTTGATATATATTGCGTTGCAGTTCATCAAGGTATTATCTTTCCGATGAAATTCATTAAAGCAGTTCATCAATGCAATCGATAAATTGTATGAATGCTGCTAGTTTTCATGTTTTCACATTTTAATTGATAATGGCGGGCATCGGAGAAGTGCGCATCGTAATGCCCAAAGAAATGGAACTATTCATTTGATTACTTCTATGCATCAATCTCGTACTCCTAGTCTACGTCCCTGTGTACCTTTTCCTGTCCTCGCTGCTGATTCATGTCTTTTTCGGTTTGAAGATAGCATGAACACGCATACTAGGGTATGCATTTAGTAGGTGTTTTTTCGGTTTGAAGATTCATAATAGACTAAAAGAGACAGATAATTGAAGAAAATACCCTACTAGATCTGCACGAGGGCGCCGAACTAACAAGTTTTCACTTTCTCGATCAGGTGCGTGGGTGATCGACGAGGTCTCACTGTGGTCTGATGGGAGTCATGCTCTTCAACTACTCGAGGCGCATTTCACCGTGAAGCCCCGCGACCGTGTCATAGAGATTATCGTCCGTGTGATTGCGACGCAGGAGGTCCCTGGTGGAGGACCTCGGCGCCACCGTCCCGAGGTCACCGAGGTGGAGGACGACGCCACCGTCCGGAGTTCCTCAAGGTGGAGGACCTCGACGCTTTGTACATACATCTAGAGAAGTGGTCTGGTTAGGTTGGTGGTGAAATGCTAGGGAAGCTACCAACCTTATGATGATGGTTGTGTGTGTCCTCGTGATCTCTTCAATTGAGATGTTGAATGTTGCATCCATGAACACCGCAAGTGTTAAGATGGTTCTGTGAAATTTATTTTGCACTAGACGGTTCCGATCTCCTTTCATGAATATTGCATCTATTTTTATTTTTAATTCCTAATTTGCTACTAGTAGAGTTGGGAAAAAGTGCCCTACTAGTATTTAGGATACTAGTAGCGCCGGTATTGTAGGCGTGCTACTGCTACTTCATTAGTAGTAGCGCGAGTCTGTAATAGCGAAGGCGTGGGTGGCACACGCTACTACTAACAAAGTTATTAGTAGCGCTGGGTTTCTCCCACGCTACTACTAACTATTAGTCAGAAGCGCTTATTAATAGCGCCGGTCCTCGCGCTGTCGATACACCTAAAACCCAATGCTGCTAGCCTTTTCCCTAGTAGTGTCTTGTTATAAGAAAGAAATATGAAGACAGAGCAAATCCTCAAGAACAAAGTACAAAACCTGTCATTGCATTCTGAAGTTTCTCGCCTTGCCGCAAACCCATCACGCACAAACAGGAGCATGACTTCCTCCTCACATTCAGGAGCTTAGCTTGCCAAGAGAATGGCTACGATTGCGGTAGGTGTGGGTGGCTCGGCATCCCCAACTACACCTCCACCTGTCTGACAAAAAAAACCAATCAATCATCATGGAAACAACGAACCAACGAATGATCTTTGGTTTCTAACTACAAATTGGTCATATTTCTAACTACGAATTGGTGGCTAGGGGTGATGTACACGTGTCCCCAGCTTTGGTGACTCCTCGTGACTCAAATTAGAGAGATGAATGAACCGAAGCTGAAATGGTGGACCTGCAGAGCGCTTCAAAGAGAGGGCTTTAATAGTGGTGGAGAACCATTTCACATTAAGGTCGGAGGAAGACGAAGGCAAAAGATCTTTAACCTGTTAATAACTGTTGTTGCTATTTACTTGGATTCCTAGATGCGCTTGTGTATTAAAAGCCAAGTGGGGGAGATGAGAAACGGGTGTAGGGAGCTATTGAGACATGAATAGTTGTGGTGGGATCCTTTTTGGCTCGATCAGTCCATGGATTATGGCAGAAACGAAAATCATGAGACGGCTTATTTCAATTGGTTGTGTTCCATTAATGTGATCTTGTTATAAGAAAGAAATATGAAGACAGAACAAATCCTGAAGAACAAAGTACAAAACCTGTCATTTGTACTCTGAAGTTTGTCGCCTTTGCCGCAAACCCATCACGCACAAACTAGAGCATGACTTCCTCCTCACATTCAGGAGCTTAGCTTGCCAAGAGAATGGCTACGATTGCGGCAGGTGTGGGTGGCTCGGCATCCCCAACTACACCTCCACCTGTTCGACAAAAAAAAATCAATCAATCATCATGGAAACAATGAACCAACAAATGATCTTTGGTTTGTGACTGGACTCTCTCACAGCGGAGAACGACCACGCACCAGCCACTCGCGGAGCCCCTGGACGGCGACTGCTGCGAGGAGAGGCTCGGGCGAAGGCCGCCCGTCAACGGAGCTCCTATAGACGGGCCGGAAGCCGATCTTTTCGGGTTCGCCCAGGTGAAGGTGTGAGGGCTCGTCGTCAGCCGCACCTCCTGTTGTGTCTCCCTGTAGCCGCCGCCGCCCGACACGAAGCACGTGAGGAGGCACATCCAAGTTGCCGCTGTCACCACTGATGAAATCGGATCAGTAGTTGAGGAGTGAGGACCATGGAACCAGGGACTACAGAAACCACACCGCTGAGAAATCCCCGGAGTATCGCATGGAGGAGCCGAGTCGGCGGTGTTGTAGGAGGGGAGAGATGGGATGTCATCCGCCACACCGGACTATAAGAAGGGAAAAGGTGTGGATGGGTTTGGCTGAATCGAGGGAGAGGGACGGACGCACTATGTAGGTGGCCAGCCATGTGGTGGGTCTCTCATGCGTGTAACCGAACGGTGATGTGGCTGTGGTCAACCTATGGTGGGTCCCACCTGTAAGCGGTAATAGAATCTTGATGTGGCTGCTTCTTGCTGATGTGGATAGGCTGCATGTCAAGAGAAATAGATAGTGGGGATGAACTATTTAGGTATTATAGATTATAGATTTCTTCTCATTGGTTGTAGTTCTTTTATGCTTCTATAAATATGACCTGCTGTCTTCCTATTTTTGTTGTTTTCTTTTCTTTTTTCCATTTCATTATTTGTTTTAAATTATCAACTATTCTCAATGCATGATATTTTTGGTCATATATATATATATATATATATATATTCTATTTTCTTTTTTTCATTTTTCATTTTTTTCTTTTTTCTTCTTGTTTATTTGTTTTAAATTCTTGAACGTTTTTCACTCTGTCATCAGTTTGCTTTAAATGTCGTGCAAATCTTGATCGTGGGTTGTTTTGTTACGCGCGTCTTGTGTCATGCCGTGTGTATATCTACTTGCCGGTCTGCTCACGTGTGCGTCTTTTGTTAGGCTGTTTTCACGGCGTGATTTGGGGTCCCATTTCTTGATTGGTTTTGCTAATTCTCATCTATAACATAGTTAACAATGTCTCATCTAACTCATATACCGGTAGATATACATGCCTCCAAGTCGTGCTCGTTGTCGTTGTGTCTTGTTTTCTGTTTGCCCTCGTGAAGCAGTGAGGCCTGATATGACTTTTTATAGTGGGCCATTTTTATGTTTTGTGTATTGGATTTATTTTGTGGGCTGCAATTTTTTTTGTGGAGGACCACGTGTGTTTTTATTTCCTATGTTTGTTAATTTTTGGTTCTACTATGTAGCTAGAGGAGAGTGGAACTAGTTTTTTCCTTTCGGGTTTGCTAATCACACTTATATGGGATGTAGTAATGTCAAATCTAAGTCTATGACCATCCGATTTGTTTGCCTTAATGTTTGGACAAACTTAGTCATGCGCACTCGTGCCAGTTTTTTTTTTGCACGTCCTCTTGTCTTGTTTTGTTTTGCGTGACATGTTCTCGTGTTTCTTTTCATATGGACCTATATATGTCGCCGTTCGGGGGACACCACTCTTTCTTGTTTTTGTTCGTTTTCGCTATGCATGTTTTATGACTTGATGGAGTGTTTGCAGAGTCCACCCTCGACTCGGTCTCGTAGACAAGTCCACCCTTGAACGCAATTGGGCATATGTTTTATTTTTTATCCCAGTTGCAAGTCCACCCTCGGCTTACAACTCGTATCATAGTTTTATATAGTTATCTCGGTTACAAGTCCACCCTCAACTCGCAACTTGGCTTGTAGTTTGTTTTATCCCAGTTGCAAGCCCACCCTTGACTTGCAACTAGGCATGTGTTTTGTCTTTCATCCCAGTTGCAAGTTCACTATTGACTCAAGAATCGACTGTAGGTTGTTTCATCTCAGTTGCAAGTCGACCCTTGACTCGCAACTGGGCTTGTAGTTTCATAGTTGTCCTAGTTGCAAGTCCATCTTCGATTCGCAACTGGGCTCATAGTTCTACAAATTGCAAGCCCACCCTCGACTCGAAACTAGGCATGTGTTTTGTTTTTCATCCCAGCTTGCAAGGCCATCCTTGACTCGCAATTGGGACAAGAGTATGTTTCATCCCGATTGCAAGTCGATCCTTGACTCAAGAATCGCGCCATTGGTTCGTTGTTGTCTTAATTGCAAGTCCATCCTCGACTCAAGAATCGGATCATAGTTTGTTGTTGTCCTAGTTGCAAGACCATTTACGACTCGCAACTAGCATGTGTTTTGGATTTAATTCCAGTTGCAAGTCCACCCTTGATTCGCAACTCGGCTCGTAGTTCGTTTCATCCCAATTGCATGTCGACACTTGACTCAGAACTGGGCTCATTGTTTCAAAGTTGTCTTAATTGCAAGTCCATCATGGACTCGCAACTGGGAACATAGTTTGTTATTGTCCTAGTTGCAATTCCATCCTCGACTCGCAAATGGGCTCATAGTTTGTTCTTGTACCGGTTGCAAGTCCACCCTCGACTCGCAACCAGGATGTGTTTTGTTTTTCATCTCAGTTGCAAGTCCACCCTCAACTTGCAATTCATATCGTTGTTTTATATACTTGTCCCGGTTACAAGTCCACCCTCGACTCGCAACTAGGCACGTAGTTTGCTTTATCACGGTCGCAAGCCCACCCTTGACTCGCAATTGAAACAGTTATTTGTTTTATCCCAGTTGCAAGTTGACCCTTGACTCGCAAGTGGTCTCATAATTTGTACTTGTCCTGATTGTAAGTCCATCCTCAACTCGCAACTCAGCTCGTAGTTCTCCCAGTTGCAAGCCCACCATTTGACTCACAACTAGGCTTGCTTTGTTTTTCAACACGCAGCTTGCCTCGACCCTCATCTAGTTCCATGTCCAACCCTAACATGTAAACCCACCCAACCCAGTGGCATGTCCAAGACAAACATTCAACTCATACCTAGTTGTATGTCAACTCTCAACACACAACTCGTTCACAACGAAGTACCCAATATAGTTGATTTTTTCAAATACATGTCCACTTTTGTAATACACACTATATATTACTCTACATACATGGGAACATTTTTAACGACACATTGATTTAAAAATACATGATGAATATTTTTTAAATACAGGCCCCTTCATTTTTAGAATAGATCGTAAACATTTTTTAAATTCCTATTGATCATATTTCTATATGGTATGAAACTTAAAAAAATGAGAACATTTTCTTTACATTGCATAAAACCATTTGTAGAAAATGTTGTGATAGCGTGAAGTTTATTTTACAAAATTGTCACGAACATTTCTTTGAATGTTCCGATTTTTTCCATTGTATAATGCATTTGTTAAAACATCAAAAAGTTTCTTTTGAAATGCTTGAACATTTTTGAAATGTCAATTTTTTTAAATACTGCAAAAAATTACTATTTTTTATTAAAATAAAAAAGAATAAATTTATTCGTGTTTTTCATAAAATGTTTGGAATTTTCAAAAGTGTCCACACTCTAAAAATTGTTTGGGGATTTCCAAAAATTGTCGATGTTTGTAAATTTTGTTCGAGAAGAAATTGTTTAGAATACCAAATTTTGTTCTTATTTTATTAATAAAAAGAGGAATTATTAAGTTTATTCACATTTGAAAAATACTTTATAGAAAAATTAAAATTATATTTTGTTTTCAAGAATATTCGACATTTCAGAGAAATTAGAATCTGTAAAAACAGTTTCAAAAAATATCAGACATATTTTCTAGCCTGGACGCTGTGTTACGTTCTTAATAGTTTTCCGTTACATTAATATCAATAGTAGCTATTGGTTGTAGTGGTAGGAGCTGTAGTTTTCCGGTAAGAAGGTCTCTGCATGATGTGTTGGGGAATCTATATTGATTTTTCTTCCCTAATGCTAGCTACTACCAACTGAGCCTATTTTTCTGATCCTACATGGCGTGAGGCATTACCCTAGGGCTATGCATTGTACATGCCCTTACTTAGTCCACTCCAGACCAGCAACTACTCCACATCTGCTTAACCAGCGGACTCCCCTCACATGGGAGAGGAAAACGTGTTTATTCTAGGGGATCATGCAGAATTACCTCAACCCTGCATGACCTCTGTTTTTTTCTTCAGAAAAGTAAAAATACATGTGAAATTCTGTACTCTGTCTGCTCATATACATACAGTGCAGATTCACCTAAACACCGCTACATTTTCATACGTAGTACTCCCTCCGTTTCAAAATAGATGACCCAACTTTATACGAACTTTATACTAAAGTTAGTACAAAATTGAGTCATCTATTTTAGAACGGAGGGAGTATATTACTTTTCCTTGCAGTTAACAACAAGCTGAGCCTGGTTCAAGTGATTCCACTCGACTACTTCAGATTCACTGTCGACATTTTTCACAGGGCATTTCCAGTCTGCAGATCATCAATGACTGCTCTTCTCAGTTTACAAGACCAGATCAGGCATTTTGACAGTCTAATAAGAGGATAAATAGCCATAGGATTTAAACGGTACAGCATTGTCATCTCATTTTTTTTCGCCCGCCCAAAAGACAACAACTAATAAGAAGATCGTAAAACAAGAAACCATGATATTCCAATCATATTGCATGGCATCATTGTTCAGCAGGTTCAGATACAAAGTAGCAGCACCAAAATAACTGAATGTAACATTTCAGTTCACACATGGCATACAAATAAATTGTTGGAGCAGCAGGAAATCACCCACCCGCCAGGTTCCATTTATTCGAATTGGGGAGCCAGACCAGAACTACAGGAATCCACCTTCAATTCTCCAACATCATAAGTAAGCTCAATTCAACTGAGCACCACTTCGATCTGTCCCGTCGAACAGCCGATGCCATCCAGAACGGCGAGCCTCTCCTCGCCGCACCACGCGCTCTGCTGGCTCACCACCTCCCAGTCGCCGCAGGACCCTTTGTCCTCAACGCGTCCCTGCTTGAGCAGAGCGACACGCCGCAGCGCCGTGGATACCTCCACGGCGAACCTCACAAGGCGCATCTGCCTCTCCGTCCTCTGGAATCCAATGACAACAAGCTCCTTCAAATGGTAATGGCGCGGAGCCGAGGTCTCCCCCGGCACCTCCTGTCTCGGCTCGCCTTCGCCGTGGGAGACATGCACATAAAGGCTCTCAAGTAACGGCGCCGCCTCAATGAGCAGGCGCGGCCATGAGGCGTCCCATGAGGGAAGGCACGTCTGCGACGAGCAGCCTTCTCAGGTTCGACATTGCAGAGAAGGGATTCTTCGGCATGATCCACATCTCTGGCCCAGTAAACCGCAAGACGAGATCCTTCACGGTGATGGCGCCCTGGAAGAACTGCACGAGCCGCTGAATCAAGAAGTCGCGATAGGAGCGGTTTAGACCAGGTAAAGCGCCCCCTTCCAGTCGGCCAACCGAGAAGGCGAGGCTCACGTGCGCAAGGCACGGGGCGGCGGCGGCGGAGCAAAGCAGCACGGTAGCTTCCTGGCTGGCGAGATTCTCGAGCTTCGGGAGACCGGATCTCGACCGACACGAGCTCGCCGCCGAGTACAAGCTCCCTGATTTCCGATTTGGGCGCGTCAAGAACCACCCTGCGGGCAGTTATCTTGATCTCGCATGAAAGGATGTAACACTTGCAACTGCGGGCACGCGGCGACCGCTTCCTCGTAGGCGGCCGCCGGCGTGGGAACCGGCAAGTCTCGCAAGACGAGCGTGGTGAGCGCGTTGAATCCCCGGAGCGGCGGGGGCAAGCAGTTGGAAAGCTTGAGGCTTCGCAGTCGGGACTCGCCGGGCTTCCTGCTGATGAGGCCAAGAGGGAAGCTGTAGGCCGGCGGCTCCTGACGCGTGAGCGGCCCCGTCGGGGTGGCAACAACCTCCAGATCCCGGACGCCCCAGGAATCGACGGCGTCCACGACCAGGCGGTTGATGCAGGCCGAGGTGCTGTAGGCGAAGACCTCGAGCGACAGCCTCTCCACGCGCCGGCGAGCTTGGCTGGCCAGGAGGCTCTTGACGGAGCAGACCATGGATCGCATGGCGCGGCGCTCGTACCGGGCGGTGATAGCCTCTAGAAGCCTCCTGTCAGACAAGGTCGAGCTGATTTTCGAATCCCTGGCGTCTTCGCGGAGGCGGAAGCACCGGTGGTAGCGCGGCGGCAGTATGTCACTGACCTTGAGGTCCAGGACGGGGACCTCGCGGGGCAGGCTGGCCCAGCGCCTGGAGAGCGCCGCGGTGCCGAGCGCGGTGCGGGTGTCGAGGCGGCGCAGGATGTCATGGAGCAGATCGTCGGGGAGGTCACCGAGGCGGTCCTCGTCCGCGTACGGCCGCCAACGCTGGAAGGCATCCGCCCTAGCCATCTATCGTACTCGATCAGCGGGGTGGACTTACGAGTTGCGACTAAATAGAAGCATTGATCGAGCGGGAAGTTCTGCGGCGATTTTCTTTCTCGTGTTCAAGAGGGAATCCGACTCGGATCCAGGTAGTTGTCAGAGCATCTCGCGCTAAAAGCTGGTTTGCGGCGCGCCCATCGTCAGGTTTGGCGCGGTGCATGTTAGAGTTGTGTCGAATATAATATACAAGGTAGGTTAGTAGTATTGTGTTTACATAGGATGTGGAGTCATGTCCTAGTAGAACGCTTGTATCCTAGGCCTCTCATATATAATGGAGGTAGACATACGGTGTAACCTATGCCAACATAATAGCACCGGAACGCAGGGGAAGCCGGCGGCATGTGCCGGTGTCCAGGGCGACCGGTGCGGTATTGTAGCGGTATCATGGGGAGGAGCGCCCATAGTCAGGCCCCGGGGATGTAGCCATATCGGTGAACCTCGTTAACAAATCTTGGTGTCGTGCTCGTGTGATTGCTTAGTCCTCGGATGATTAACGGTATACCTCGGATTTATTTTAACAAGCGGTATCATAAGCAAGGTTACGAGAAGATTGCACGAGTTGATCTAGAGGATGGTTTGATGTTTTGATCGGTATCGTCGGCGTCGTATCACGTGAATCCGGCACCCATCGTGAATTCATGTATCCGCTCATCGCCCATCCTCGGATTTAAATCGTATGTGCCTCCTCGTCTGAATGTATTTTTACAATAAACCGCCCGCCTCCAGATTTCAGATTTGCAAAAGAGCCCTGGACAATGAAAAACATCACGACCTCAATCTGTTCCCAATCCCTTCCGCCCCACGCTGCTCCCGACGGCCCGCCCGATCTGGCTCTGCCCGGCGCCCGGCAAACCTCTCGTGACTCGTACAGCTCGTTGGAGGTCTCCGCCGAAGTCAAACGCCCTCCCCAACCTCTCGAGTCGCCCACCTCGTCGGGCCCGCCGACGCCCACCGGGAACCGTAACCTCGACTCATGGTCGTCCGGCCGTCGGCGGTCCCCGCCGCCAGCCCCGAGGCAATCGCCTGCCCTAACCTCTGCAGCTTGTCCACCTCGTCGCCGCCCGGCCAGCCGACGCCACCGACCGGCAGAATGTAATATGCACCTTGTAACATCAGCAGACTAGCGTTGGCAGAGTAATGGAGTGTACTGCGACTTCCTGCAGACTCCTTGGAGAGCAATGACAACCAAGTCTCTGCATGCCTGTACTACTTGCACACCGAGCTTCAATGCTTGTGCTACTTCTTCTTGTTCGATGTATGCATGTAGTACTTGCAAACGAAGCTTCAATGTGGATTGTGATCTTGTAGACTGCAACTGTTGTTGGGTGTACACATTTGAGTTGTAATCTTGTACAGCTTCAGAGTTGTGAATGGAAATTAAAGAAACACACATATATTTCTTATTACCTGTTCCTATTGGCATTTGAGGTGCCCCTTACATACTGCATCATGCAATATAACTCAAATGATGGTAGTCTGATGTATCTTCAAATTTTTCGGACATGATGCAGGCTAATGATAGCTAGTAGCCCAAATGAATCCATGGATAAAATTGCCTGCTGCTGCTCCTTGGAAACATAGTGCCTCTGTCGCACTCAAATTTTCTTAAACAATACAAAACAAGAACAAGCTTCCAAAGCACCAGACACAACTGGAACTCAAAGCATGTTCTGAGCACTACATAGATTGAATTAAACACACATCCAATGTGATAGAAATAAGACAAAAGCTGGAGAATAAAAATAACTTATCATCCATTACACAGATTGAAAAATTCAGTAAAACTAACAAAATGGAATTAATAAGCCATGTGTCTTTTTCTTGAGTTGCGGCTATCATGATTGACCATTTGGAAGCATGTCTTGCACATTCATGGTTTCTTTTCCTTGACCCTTTTTGCTTGGACAATTAGACTATCATGAAAACCTATTTGGTTGCATGTCTTGCACAAGCGTGCAACCTTGGCCTTGGCTTCTTTGTTCCTCTCCTTTTGTTTTTCCCCATTCATTTCCTTTCCTCTTTTTATTCTTTTACATCTCCCAACCAAATGAGCATCATTTGGCGGGTGTATGTCAATTTGAGTAGGAATGTTGCAACCAATAAATGCCTCGTATTCCTCTTGCCTAGTGTGCTTGACTGCATTAGGAACCATTTGGTTCAGAGGCTCCTCAATGCTCAGAACACTTGAGACCAAAAAGTCCATGCCTTCATCTGATTGCTTGGCTCTTTGAATTAGATCTTCCAACTTGTTTCGCACTGTTGAAATCTTCTTCCTCGCAGCTGCATCCAAGGAGTCGGCGGGCTTTTCTTCTAGAAGGTTCCCTTGTTCATCGTAAACACTCTCACTACAAAAAAAATGATGTCAACCATATGATTTGGAAAAAAATAATAGTAGTAATTATTATAACTTTCATACCTTTTACACCGTTTCTGCCATCTTTCCATGATATAGAAGGTTGGAAGCTCTGCTGATTTTCGATTCGCATCACTTGGATAATATGGCGGCATGGGATTCCATGTGACTCAAATAACTTACATGAACAGTTAGCTATCATGGTTTTCATGTCACATCGGACCTCCCTTACCCTACTAGCACCTGTTTTGAAGGTCACTATCTTAATTCCCTCATCTTGTGCAATTCCTTGAACACAACAAAGGGTCTCTTGCAGCAATAACTTGTTCCTGAAATTTCACAAACACCTCATATGTGAATACTTCACTACCTTGTCTCTCCATTGCCCACGGTGTCACTAATTGGGGGGTCCTATGGATGCTTGAATTGTCTGCAATAAACTCCTCTTGACGTTGACATTCTAAAGCTGTCTCAAATCTAAGCCGAACTCAACAAAAGTGAGCCTGCGATGAATGAATCGGTTAAAAATGAATTTGCACTTTCGGACCTTGAAGTAGTTCGCAGAATGCCGCCCGGTGATATGTCCATGAAATAGGCTGGTATCCACGACTCTCTAAGGCTAAACCTTTTAGTCAACCAGTCATTATCCTCCAACCCAAAGTCTGAAATTATGGAATTCCACTCTAACTCAAACTTCGGTCACAGTTTACAACCCCATACACATGCGTTCATCCTCTTCCAAAATTCAGATTCTTCTCTAATCACAGGTGCAATCTTCTCGTGAAGTTTTTCCATTATATGCCACATGCACAATCATGTCTTGAGGTTGGAAAAACTTTATCAATTCCATTCTTGATGCTAGCAGCTTCATCGGTTATGATGAGTCTCGCGCTACACCTCCCATTGCTCTCGTGAAGGTATCAAACAACCAAATATATGACTCTTTCTTCTCATTTAGTAAGAATGCAGCACCAAAGAACACACTTTGTAAGTGATGATTAACTCCTGTAAATGGTGCGAAGATCATGTCATCTTGATTAGTAGTATATGTAGAATCAAAGGATACCACACTACCGAAATGTTTGTAGTTCTTCCTACTTGTGGCATCTGCCTGCAACACATACACCAACTTTCCTTCATCACTCCTAGCGAAATCATAGAAAAATGCTGAATTAACTTCCTGCTTTCTACCTAGCTGGGCCACAAACATTTGTGCGTCTGCATCCCTGATTTTTAATCTGAGGCCACGGTAGTAGTTTTGCAAGTCTCTCTTTGTGCATCCAGCCTCCATAAACCCACCCTCGTTGACGTGGAGGAGCACATATGCTGGCAGGTGCCTATGCTTGCTTTGCTTTGCATGTGTACAATGTGTTCTTTGCTCTCTCGCTAACTCGACGATTTGATCTGATCAAATGACGCTTATCGTGTGACACAAGACCATGGCTATGGTGCTCGACCCATGATTCTATCTTGTAGGTATCATTAGCACACAACTTCAGAAAGATATGTGCATCACAACCACACCTTGTGTCTGTGTTCTTACGCCTTTTCTTTGATGGATCGCCAATCATGTTACCCTTCTCGACTTGAATCCTTCTCTGTTACACATGTATCGCTTAGTACTGAACTACTTCATTTTCCAACTTCTTTTGCTGTCCGTCCCGAACTCCAAAATCAGAGTGATGTGCATAAGATTTGTAGAACTCCTCCACAGCCTTCAGTCCTTCAAATGTCATCCCCACTTTAGGCTTCAAATTATCTTCGCACTCAGGTATAAAAGATGAGCACTGGAACATAAATAATGAATAAATAAGCACCTTCATTAACAAAATACTAAACTGAATACAACCATAGTCAATGAAAGCAATTGACTTACAAAGAGAGGCACACTTGCTTTCTTTATGGGTGTACTAAATCTTTCCTGCTCATCTGCATTTGCCATTATTTGTTGATCCCATTGCTGCACCCACATGTACATGATAAGCCTTGTAAATTAACCGAGAAATGACACAATATTGGCATAGGTAGTACATCCCAATCTGTATTCAGCCAACAATGCTAACGGAAAGGACTCAAGCAAAGTAATCGATACATAATTTAGTATATAATGGTGCTCACGGAACTTGGTATACTCCATGCAACACGGCAACAAGTCATAAAAAATAACAGAGAGACATTTTCACAAAAGACTTATTTTTCATCCATTACAACGTACACAAATCAATTAGAGTTCTTTCGATTTGTTACTGACGCTCCATGTGTCGTACTTAAATTCAGTTCATTGTCTGCGGTTGTAGCGGTTTTTGTGGCCATAGCAGTGCAAGTGAGATGGGCTTCTGATGGAGTACGTCTTTGAGGAAAATTCAGGGTCCCCACATGAATTAGGGAGGAACGAGGGCAAGCAGGTTCTAGCCATCGAAGTCGATGCAGATTCATTATCCCTGACAGTAGAAATCGCCATGGTTGTTGGTTGCGCTATATCCAGCAAGGAGGACTTGTCCACCATGCTGATCGGGAGTTGGGAGATGGATTCCTTCGTGGTCGTCGTGGCGATTACCCGTGGCCGTGATTGATCGGGCAGATGCATGCCGCCGTGTCCGTCGTTGGGATAAAGGTCGCGGGCTTCCTCTGAGATTGGGAAACGATTGGGGAGTGGTGAACTGGGAGAGCTGCCCTCGCTGGGGTTTATTTTACCAAAATCGACAGGGCAAACACGGTTGGAGGCGGGCGTGTTTGTGCAAAAAGAGGCCGAACTAACAGCAGGCACAAGATCTTGATCGAAGGATTGGCGATGAGCGGATACATGGATTCACGATGGATGCCGGATTCACCTGATACGACGCCGGTATCGTCTGCCCAAGAAGTTGCCGTAGAGCAATTGGCGCGTGCAGTTGAGATCGATTGGAAATACGTCAGACGTTCGCAATCTTGACGGGTTGTGGAGATCGGATCGTGAGATGGCCGTGGCAGCGGCAACTGCGGGCAAAGCAAGATGCGGCTCGATCGCATCGCATAGGCGTTCTTGATCCGGAGGTGCGCGTGGCGAAGACGCTTCGGAGGCGCGTACCGAGCACCAAAGTGAAGGCGAGGCGAGGGGCGCCGCGATGCCGATGCGGGCTGGCCCGGCGGGGCTAGTTGCTGCGTGTGGCGGACACGCAGAAGGCTGGCTAGGCGTGCTACACGGCAGGGCTCTGGTGCTGTCCGATCGACTCAGGGATTTGTTTGAAGACAAAAAGGAGACCGAGTCTCCATGTATGACGCGGACGGAGGCAGATCACATCTAGCGTGAAAGAAATCCATCAAGGGATATGCATCCATCGGAATAGCACAGCACGGGACAAAGCAACAACAGCATCGCGAGTTGAGCCAGGAGCCATCACGTGAAGACCAAAACAATTTATTGATTAAATTTACTAGTACTAGTACACGTACTTGAAGTACTTGGGCATTGCGTGTAGAAGCTCGGTTATTTTTTCTCGAGGTTAGCCGTACGAAGAATCGTGACGCTATCGGGCATCGGGTTTGAGGTGGAGAAGTTCAACAGAACTGAAAACCTTGGGTTTCATATGGGTGAAAGATTTATTGGCACAACATGGATGCTTGAAGGCGTTGAAGAAAGTCATGTCAGCTAAGATGGAATTGTCAGGTGATGGATGGAAATTTCGTGGAAAACGGTTTGGGAGCCTTGAGCGTGTCATACAGTCGAACGAGTTTGGGTGGGTCGGATTGGGCAGTTTGACGGGATCGACGCAAGTCGGTTGGTACGGAAGACGGTGGTGGGATCGGCGACGGCGACATAGGAGCGTGATGCTGATGGTGAACGACTTCTGGGGCGTGGAAACACGTGGCACAAGCCCGAGGCTTGTGTGGCTTCGACAAGACTATGGCGCGGGGTTGATTCAAGACGGTGCACATGAGAGCTTGAAGTCGACGGGGCGAGTGGGTGGACTGATCATCTACCATGGAGTCATGTTGAAGGTGGAGCTGGATTGAGGGGCTACGGTGTAAGGATCTAGAGAACCGAAGCCTATTCAGCGGGGAAAAGCGAGTGACACGTAGTTTGGACTGGACCCAGTGGTCTGATGAAAGCGTGAAACTCGTCATCGGTCGGTGATGATCGGTGGTACTCTACAGTGGGGGTTGAGTGGTGTGGTTTCGCGACCCTTGAGACTCGACCGGGATAGCGGAGGCTCGGCGCGGTAATAGCGGCGAGGCGTGCGGTACGCACGAGACATGGAGACGGGCCAAGGCTCTGGTGGTCATACATGTGGTGAGACAACTGTGAATTTGACTCGGGATGACTACAAGCAATGGTGAAATTCCTTCAAGTTTTAGAAAGGCGGTCAAGAAAGGAGCGGTGAAGTTGAGTTCAGGTAACTCTTATGTGTGACACCAAATATGTGAGTTGTTCACTTTCACGCAGGTCAGTGATCAGTGTGTGATGGCGTTGGACGGATACTCTGGAAGTTGGGAGCACATACTAGAGTAAAGAGGAATTTAATTTTGCTCGAGCGTTGACTGTGGTCAAGAAAAAAAGGGACTACAAGTTGCAGGTGGAGTCATATGGAGTCTTTGGAGTAGCAGCGGTGCTCATGGGATAAACTCAAGTCCAATGTACATGGAAGTTTGACGCATGGACAAATTCAAGGTGGTGGAGAATATTCGCCAAGGTGGAGTTTGTTAGAGTTGTGTCGAATATAGTGTACAAGGTAGGTTACAGTTGGACTACGAGTTGTATTGTGTTTATATAGGATGTGGAGTCGTGTCCTAGTAGGACACTTGTATCCTAGGCCTCTCATATATAGCGGGGGTAGACACACGATATAACCTATGCCAACATAATAGCACCGGAACGCAGGGGAAGCCGGCGGCATGTGACGGTGTCCAGGGCGACCGGGTGCGGTATTGTAGTGGTATCATGGGGAGGAGCGCCCATAGTCAGGCCCCGGGGATGTAGCCATATCGGTGAACCTCGTTAACAAATCTCGGTGTCGTGCTCGTGTGATTGCTTGGTCCTCGGATGATCAACGGTATGCCTCGGATCTATTCTAACAGCGCGCAGCACTGATTCCAGCAGCGGCACTAAAATGCAGCTCACGCGCGCAGCTCCAGCAGCGCGCTAAAATGCAGCGCGCGCAAGCAGCCTGCACATCACATTTATTGCATTTTGTATACAACACATTCCACAAAACAAAGACATGGCATATAATTTAAATCACAAATATCAACAGGATACCGTATGCCAACATACGCAAAGCGGCTGTCACCTTCTGAAAGGTGGTATGCCCGAGCTCTCTGGCGGTATTCCTCCTCTGCTGAAAAACCCGGTCATGGCTCGCTAGTTTCTCTGCAATGCGCCTGAACAACTCGGTGCTCATCCTAAACCGGCGACGAAAGTACGACTCGGGGTATGTGGGATTCTCCATAAAATAGTGCCTCATCAATCTGTTGTGGGCATCGATCCTATCCCTTCAAATTTTCTGCCGACCCATAACCGAACCACCGTGCTTCGGTTTTTTATTGATGTGCATAACTAGGATCATTGCAAGATCCTCCTCCTCTTCCATATCAAATTCTTCCTCGGAAGAATCATATGACGAACTCATCCAAAATGTTCAAAACTAGGCTATAAAAAACATGCACCAAATTTCATGTAAAAATGTGGAAGTTGGAAGCAATACATACCTTGCGGGCCTTTTGTCGAACACCTTGCGGGCACCAAGCGGCGGTGGGCGGCTGAGCGCTGTTCGTCGGAGGACTGTCGCGCGCGACGGGTGGCGCTGACTAGAGAGACATGGAGGAAATTATGCCGCTGAGGAAGAGATTGGGAAGCGCCGGAGCAGTCATGGGAAAAATGGGGTGGCGCGGGCGGCGGCGCGGCTGGATGGGTAGGTGGAGTTGCGCGCGAGCGCTCGAGAGTCCAGCGCGCGGGAGCGGGCGCAGCAAATAAGCGACGCGCGATGGCATTTCCGCCCGCACGCGCGGTTTTTGCGTGTCTGCTGGAGCGCCCGAAACTGTAAGTGCATCTAGTGCCACCCCTAATTGGTTTTGGAGTATTAACGACAAACCTAGTTGAGGGACTAATGTGTTTGTGAGAATTCCAGGATAACACAAGTAGTAGTCCCTCATTGATTTGGTTTACCTACCGGAGATGACCCCTAAAAATGTGTGAATATATTGAAGACAATGGTGGTCTGCGAAGCTATTCACAGTGAAGTCTATGACATGAGAAGACATCGCATGAAGACTATGGAGCCTTGAAGACTTAGTTGTTTTATTGTTTCCTTTTCTTCTTTGTTGAGTCATAGGAACCACCGCACTGTTAAGTGGGGTCCAAGTGAACAAAGTCAGAGTGACTAAATTGATGCTCAACCAAATCCTATGTCTTTGAGCGAAGACAATGAGTGCGAATCTTATCCAGAGTCGGATGAGTCGGCTTTACTTGTAGCCCAAGTCAAACTGCCGCGTGTATTTGAAATCTGACCGTTGGAACACGTGTCAGTTCCTTAGTGACCCATGGTCATTTCGGACAAATCAGGTCGGGTTGCCTACTGGCTATAAATAGCCCACCCCCTACACCGTAAATTGGTGGCTGCTCAGAGTTAGTGCACGGCTTTTGTCGTTTGAGAGCAACCCACCTCCGAAGCATTTGAGAGAGAATCCTTGCAAAGACAAAGCCCAAACCACCCAGAGCCCAAAGAGTGTTTGGCATCACTGAAGTCTTTCTGTCCGCGTGATCTAAAGACTTGTTACACTTGAGGACTGTGAATCCTCCAGCCGGTTAGGCGTCGCGTTCTGAGCATCCAAGAGTCATTGTGGATTGCCGGTGAACGAAGTCTGTGAAGGTTTGGAAGTCTACCTTCACGACTTAACAGAATGATTGGGCGAGGACTAAGTGTCCTTAGCTCAAGGGGCGTAAGGTGAAGACGCGGTCTTCTGAGTTAAATCTCAGCCTCCCTAACCAGACGTACAGTTGTCACAACAACTGGAACTGGTCGAACAAATCACTGTCCTCTCCAAGCTACTGGTTCTATCTCTTACTTCTCTCTACTTAGAGTTTGTCTTCGTGAAGTCATTGCCTGCTTGCATTATCTGTTTGACTTCACTGAGTGACTACTTGTTCTGATTGGCTTCATACTATCTTCCATCCTGATCCTTACTACCTAGCTGCTAATAGTCTTCATGCTTTCACTTCATTGAATACTTAACTATGGCTTTCCTAGTGTAGTCTACCTTCCGCTGCATACGAATAGGGTCATTTCTATTGTTTGTCTTTGAAACTCCCATGTTTTGAAGACTTTCATAAAAATCACCTATTCACCCCCCTCTAGTCGATATCCAGCTCTTTCAATTGGTATCAGAGCAAGGTACTCCCTTGTTCTGTGTGATTCGGTTTAACCACCTGGAGTTTTAGCTATATCGACTGCAGGGATAATCAAAGTCTCCACTGCGTGCCCCATCTTTGATGGCACTGAATACCCCTACTAGAAGAATAAGATGCGCATGCATCTTGAAGCCATTGATGTTGATCTGTGGTATGTCGTCAAGAACAGTGTTCCCAAGACTGGTGAAGGTGTCACCCTGCTGATGTCAAGAAGTTCGTTCAACTGGATTCTACTGCCAAGAACATCATCTGTGGTCATCTGACCAAAGGACAGTATGGCCGTGTGAGTGCTCTGGAAACATCGAAGCTAGTCTGGGACTATCTCTCCAAGGTCAACAAAGGCATCTCAACTCACAGAGATCAAAGGATCAGTGTCCTCCGAAACCTCTTCAACCTCTTCATGAGACACGACAATGAGAACGTCCAGCTCACATTTGATCACCTCACTGATATCACAAATGAGCTCCAAGCACTTGGCGCCACTGAGATCACGAAGCATGAAATAGTCAAGACACTACTGAGATCACTTGACAGCTCGTTTGACACCCTAGCCCTGATGATTCAAGAACGCCCAGACTTCAAGACTCTCGATCCGTCTGACATACTTGAGAGGCTCAACACACATTAGTTTCAGATATCTGAGAAACGAGATATCTATGGCCCCAACTATGGCCGAACTCGCGCTTTGAAGGCAAAGGCTGTTTAAGTCATCCAAGAAGAATCATTTGTAGTTACGGTGATCCTGAAGACATTGGAAAGGAGCTTGCTATGCTTGTGAAGAATTTCCAGAGATTCACTAAGAAGAAAGGCTTCAGAAAGTCTTCACGATCCAGCTCAAGAAATGATGAAGCTTCCACCCATGACCACAAGAAGAGAACATGCCACAAGTGCAAGAAACCTGGTCACTACATCTCTGAGTGTCCATAGTGGGACAATGAGAAGAAGAAGAAGAAGAAGAAGAAGAAGAAGAAGAAGAAGAAGAAGAAGAAGAGCAAGGAATATGATTCTGATGAAAAGAAGAAGAAGAAATCCTCAAAGTCTTCTTCCAAGTCTTCTTCGAAGTCTTCATCACACAAGAAGAGTTCATCTGGCAAGGCTCGTGCTTTTATTGGCAAGGAGATGGATTCAGAGGAGGAGTCTGCTTCTGGGGAGGTAGAGGTGGAGTCTTAGGAGGAGTCCGACTCTGGCGTTGCAAGTCTGGCTCTAGCTATAGCCTACGTTGCCAAGTCCATCTTCAACACTGAAGACAATGGCTCCGTCACCAAAGCTGATGATAATGACAAGGATGACTCGGCTCCCACCTACTTCTTCATGGAACGTGGTGCCAAGGTAAAATCACACGATGCCTACTTTCAAAACATCAAGTGAAGATGACTCTGATGTTGAATCCAAACCTAGTTACAAAACACTTGCTAAAATTTCAACTGAACAACAGAAAGCTATGGAACATATTCAAAAACTATTAGACAAAAGCGATGACCTGTTGGACGTGGAAATGACCGATCACAGTCTTTAATTGAAGACATCAAAAATCTTCATGTTAAGTACGAGGAACTTGAAATTCGTCATGAAACGCTCTCAACAACTCATGAAAAGCTTTCCTACGATTGTCTTCAAAGGAAGCAAGATCTTGAGAAATTGAGAACGATTCATGAAGATCTTCAAAAGGAGAATGAGTCACTTCGCGCTCAACAGATCAGTCCCGCTCAGGAAGGATTTGAACCACCATGTCTAAAATGCATTGAGCGTGATAACGCTACCTCATTCTTTGAATGTTTTATCGTCAAGCTCTTTGTTGCAATATCTTCAATCTGGCGATGTGGTAACTAACCCTCTGCGAGGATACCACTACTATTCTTGATGAAAATGCTAGGTTGAAGACACTTTGCTTGAGACAGGGATGTACAAAAGTCTCAAAGGGCATCAGACATTATGTGATGTCCTCAAAAAGTAGATTCTGAACCGAAACCCTAGGAAAGAGGGTGTTGGGTTCGAGAGGAAAATGAATGTTGATGGGTCTTCTTTGGAAGCTTTGAAAGCGGTACCCCAAAACCACATGGGTTCTTTGCAAAGGAACCCTTGATGAGATCCATCCACCTTATCTGGTTTCACTTGTGCTAACCCTATTATCGTTGATGAATCCTTTGATGCAAACTATAAACTGTTTAAGAATCAGAATGGCGAAGTGTTTGCCAGGTATATTGGTACTAACTGCAGGAATGGGCCACCTATGAAGAATATATGGGTACCCAAAATTTGTCTTGAGAATCTTCCTCTGAATGTCATCATGATACCACCTGGGAAGAGGACAAACTCCAGACCAAAGGCTTCATATGGTCCAAAAGCTTCATACAAACCGAGGACTCATCTGAGTCACCCTAACGTCAATGTTTTGCAGGGAAATCATACTCAGACCCATGAATATGAGCGTGTTTCCTCAAACCGCTATGTTCATAGAACAAAGAACTTTTCTGCTTATTCTTATGAGTATTATTCACATCCTGCAAGGTTATTTTCTAGGGCTCCAAAGCCGAAGTTCTCAGATGCTGCACTTAGACTCATTGCTTCTAAGCTACCCCTGAAAATGTGGGTGGTTAAGAAAACTTAACTCTCTTTTGCAGGGAAAGGTCTACAGCCGGAAATTAAAGGTGTCCGATGCTAATGCTGGGGACCTTATACATCTTGTGGGGCGCAAGATAAAATGCCCAAATGGTCTTACTATGTATTTCATTCCGGGATTCCTTGACACTCATCCTATCTGTCCTAACCAAGATTTTAACTTCTATGTTCCACTTGTTCGTCAAATGTTTATGCTTCACAACTCGCTTGGTGAAGCCTATCCCCAAAGCTGCATCTTTAGAGGCTATGACACCTCATACTTGAGAATGGATTATGGACAAGTGGATGCACTAACCACATGACTGGTGATCGAAGTCTCATCGATGGATTCAACGCTACGTCCATCGGACAAGAGTCACATCACATGTCTTGACCTTTAGTAAAAGCAAGGTATTGGGTCTAGGTAGAGTTGCAATATCCGTGATCAAAGACATGGATAAAGTGATGCTTGTTGAATCCCTTTGGTTTCAATCTCTCAATGTCCGCCTCAATGCTTTGTGACTTAAACATGATTGTGCTATTTGGAAAATATCGTTGCCTTGTTCTAATGGAATCGACAAGTCTCTAGTCTTTGAAGGGTATCGGAAAGATGATCTCAGATATGGTAGATTTCTCGTGAGAACCACGGATGGTCAGTATGTCTTCTAGCAAAAGCTTCAGAATGTTGGCTTTGGCATCGAAGGCTAGGGCATGTTGGCATGAGGAACTTGCACACTCTCACGAAGAAGAAACACGTCATAGGCATCGAGGGTGTCAAGTTCAAGAAGGATCATCTGTGTGGTGCCTGCGAAGCTGGAAAGATGACTAGGGCCAAGCATCTCTCGAAGACGATCATGCCTACATCTCAACCCTTCGAGCTGCTACACATGGACTTATTTGGCCCTACTCACTACTCTACCCTTACTACCACTGCTTGCCTTTATGGTTTCATCATTATTGATGATTATTCAAGATATACTTGGGTGCATGTAATCCTCTACAAGAATGAAGTGCAGGATGTCTTCAGACGCTTTGCCAATCGTGCCATGATGAACTATGGCGTCAAGATCAAGCATATCAGAAGTGACAATGGCACAGAGTTCAAGAACACCGGCCTCGACCTTTATCTGGATACTTTGGGCATCACTCATGAGTTCTCTGCTCCATACACACCTCAGCAGAATGGCATTGTGGAGCGCAAGAACAGAACCCTTATCGAGATGGCTCGAACGATGCTTGATGAGTACAAGACTCCGAGGAAGTTCTGGCCTGAAGCCATTGATACTGCATGCCTCATCATCAACCGTGTTTATCTTCATAAGCTTCTGAAGAAGACATCCTATGAACTCCTAACTGGTAAGAAGACAAATGTCAGTTACTTCAGAGTATTTGGTGCTAGGTGCTGGATCAAGGACCCACATCACACTTCAAAATTTGCACCGAAAGCACATGAAGGTTTTATGCTTGGTTACGGAAAGGATTCGCACTCCTACAGAGTCTTCAACCTCTTTCACTATAAAGTGGTTGAAACTGTGGATGTGCTGTTCGATGAGACTAACGGCTCGCAAAGAGAGCACCTGCCAAATGTGCTAGATGAAGTACCTCCTAGTGAATCAATCAAGCAAATGGGAACTGGAGAGATCACACCTTTTGAGGCTCAGACTGAAGGGGAATTGATCATTTTTGCACCTAATCAACCTGAAGACAATGCTCAGCCTGAAGACAACCCTCCAAATGATGACATTGATCAGCAAGAGCAAAATCTTCGTCCTGTTCATCCTCCTGTTGCAAATGAAGTACATATTGAGAAGAAAATAGACAGCATCAATGCACCTGGTCCACTCACTCGTTCAAGAGCAACACAACTGGCAAATTTCTATGGGCATTTTGCATTCGTCTCAATCTCTGAACCCAAGAAAGTTGCTGAAGCCTTCATGGAACCTAAATGGACTCAAGCTATGCAAGAAGAGCTTCAACAGTTCGAGCTGAACAATGTGTGGGAATTGGTCAAGCGTCCTGATCCTCGTAAGCACAATATCATTGGCACCAAATGGATATATCGCAACAAGCAAGATGATCATGGTCAAGTTGTCAGAAACAAGGCCTGCCTCTACGTAGCTCAAGGATACAATCAAGTTGAAGGATTGACTTGATGAAACATTTGCTCCGGTGTCTCTAGGCTTGAAGCCATTCGCATCTTGCTAGCCTATGCAAATCATCACAACATCCTTCTGTATCAAATGGATGTGAAGAGTGCCTTTCTCAATGGAAAGATTGAAGAAGAAGTATATGTTGCACAACCTCCTGGCTTTGAAGATCCAAAACATCCTAATATGGTATGCAAACTCAACAAGGCATTGTATGGCCTCAAACAAGCCCCTCGTGCATGGTATGACACACTCGAAGACTTCCTGAAGAGCAAAGGCTTCAAACCTGGTTCACTAGATCCTACACTCTTCACGAAGACATATGATGGCGAACTGTTTGTGTGCCAAATCTATGTGGATGACATTATCTTCAGCTGCATTGACAAGAAATACAGTGATGAGTTTGGTCACATGATGCAAGAGCAATATCAGATGTCCATGATGGGCGAGCTGAAGTTCTTCCTGGGTCTCCAAATCCGTCGACAGCATAGCGTCATCTTCATATCTCAAGAAAAATACCTCAAAGATTGCTCAAGAAGTTTGGAATGCAAGATCGCAAAGGATAGACGACGCGTAATGCCAACAAAAAGTCATCTGAGTCCCGACGCCAATGGTAAAGAGTTCGATCAAAAGGTATACCGCTCCATGATTGGTTCTTTACTTTATTTATGTGCATCTAGGCCAGATATAATGCTTAGTGTTTGCATGTGTGCCCGATTCCAAGCGGCACCAAAGAAATCGCATAACTTAGGCGTGAAGTTTAATTCTTCGATATTTGGATTACACCCCAACACTAGGATTATGGTATCCAAAGGGCTCGTAGTTTGATCTAGTTGGATTCTCGAGATGCTGATTATCTTTGGTGACAAGGTTGATCGCAAGTCCACATTAGGCACATGTCACTTTACGGGACGATCACTTGTGTGTTGGTCTTCAAAGAAGCGAGCGTGTATCTCTCCTTTCTTTGAATCTGAATACATTGCTGCTGGATCTTGTTGTGCTCAGCTTCTCTGGATGAAGCAAACTCTCAAGGACTATGGTGTTCACCTGAAGCATGTGCCACTCTACTGCGACAATGAAAGCGCCATCAAGATTGCCAAGAACCCATTTCAGCACTCGAAGACAAAGCACATTGAAATTCGTCGTCACTTTCTCAGAGATCATGTCATGAAGGAAGATATTGATATAATTCACGTCAACACTGAAGAGCAATTGGCAGATATCTTCACAAAGCCCTTGTATGAGAAAAGGTTTTGCAGGTTGCGGTGTGAGCTAAATATCTTGGAATCCTCAAATGTCCTATGATTGGACACACATCCTAACACTTATGCATATTGATGACTTAGATGTGCAACACACGAAGTAATGTATATCTTCAATCAATGAAGACATACACTCTAAGTGTGAATACATTAATACGGAATTTGACTTCGGAGCGCCACGATAATTGTGCGTCGTGTCTGGGTCTAATTCTTCCTATACGGTGGGTAACGCCACCACCAAACTTTTGTTTGAAGTGTTTTTCTTGGCGTTATGTCGGTGTACAAAAGTAGGGGCCCTGCTTTTGACCCCTTTACTTGTGCACGGGCAGTCAGAGCCTCCCGCCACGGCCGCGCATAACATGGCAGGAAAGGGGAGCCGGAGGAAAGCCGAGGCCACTAGGACAATCGAAGCAACAACGAAGACCAAGGCCACAAAGATCAGATAGGCGTAGCAGGTTCCCCCGGCAAGGACCCTTGTCAAGAAGCCAAAGAGTCTCCGGCAAGACCCTTGCCGGGGCAGCTCGCCCACGCCAACCAAAGTGAGCCACCCTTGAGCCCACCAGCGCTCGACAAAAGCGTTGGGACAGGGCTCGGGAGGCACCTTCGTGGTGGCATGCAGATCTTTGTGAGGACATAAAATGCTCAAGATCAAAAGCGGATAGGAGGGCATCTATCCTCACCAAAGGAACCCACAAGGCCCCCGGCAAGATCCTTGCCGGGGGAGCCAGCGCGCCATGGCAAGACCCTTGCCGGGCCACCCGGCAAGACCCTCGCCAAGCACACCGGCAGGGCCACCGCCAGGCCCGCACAAGACAAGTCACCGCCACCATTCGCATGTAGCTGCCGACCCAACCAGCTGGGCAGGCACCTACGTGGCAACATGCAAACCTTCGTGGAGGCTCCACCACCGCGCCACCTCAGCTGCCTGCCTGCATACATGGCACCACATGCATCGCTGGCCAGGGGCGCGTGTCCGAGCAAGGAGGAGCGGCGACGGACGGGACGGGCCTCGCCCCCGTCCCCAATAAAGTGAAGGGACACCTAAGCCTCACATTAAATGCGTCTACTTTGTAATACTAGCGATAAACTCGCAATGTTGTAGCACTTTCCACCTCCCGTGTGCCTTGTGGCAGCCCCTTCGCCTATAAAGAGGCCCATGGCACCAGAGAAAGGATTCGCTCTTTCGAACCATACAGCACCTGAGCTAGTTCAAGAGCTCAAGAACACTCAATACATCCACCAAAGCAGGATCGTAGGGTTTTATGCATCTTTGCGGCCCGAACACAGGTAAATCATACATGTCCTCTGCTAGTCCTGCTCTCCTCACGATCCCCGTGCCCCGCAACCGTAGAAGGGATTCCAGTGATCCCATAGGTGTCGTTTCCCACCGACATCTTTGGCACGCCAGGTAGGGGGTAGCGCAATTGTGAGGATCTGACCTAGCAGTTGACCTAGCTTTTCTTCATCGCCATGGCTCCAAAGAAGAAGACGACCACGACGGTCGGTTCGTCCGGGACCGGGTTGGTATCGGCGCGGGCCGGCAGCGGGCCAGTCGCGGAGAGAAACCATGGCGCAGCCCGCGAACATCTAACTCACCACGCTGGTCCCGGCCTGGCAAGTGGCGCCGTTCGCGTGCCAGGCGACGAGCCACGATCAGCGAACTCCGGGAGGTGAAGTCTACCCGCTTCATAGGCGCGGGCCCCGAAGTGCCGCGTTGAGGGATTCCTGGATTAGGGGGTATCCGGACAGCCGGACTATGTACAACATTCGGACTATTGAAGCGTGAAGATACAAGACTCAAGACTTCGGCCCGTGTCCAGATGGGACTCTTCTTTGCGTGGAAGGCAAGCTTGGCGATCCGAATATTGTGTTTCCTTCCTTTTAACCGACTCCATGTAAACCCTAGCCCTCTCCGGTGTCTATATAAACCGAAGATGTTGGTCCTTAGAAGGCCGATCACAATTACAATCATACCATCATAGGCTAGCTCTTAGGGTTTAGCCTCTAAGATCTCGTGGTAGATCTACTCTTGTACTACTACTCATATCTTCAATATTAATCAAGCAGAAGTAGGGTTTTACCTCCATCGAGAGGGGCCCGAACCTGGGTAAACATTGTGTCCCTTGCTCCTGTTACCATCAGCCTAGACGCATGATCGGGACCCCAACCCGAGATCCACCGGTTTTGGACACCGACATTTGTGCTTTCATTGAGAGTTCCTACGTATTTGTCGCTGCGGGGCTCGATGGCGCCTTCAATCGTCGACAACACGGTCCAGGGCGAGACTCCCGGACAGATCTTCGTGTTCGGCGGCTTCGCACTGCGGGCCAATTCGCTTGGCTATCTGGAGCAGATCGACAGCTACGCCCCCGCCACCGTGTCGAGTTCTAAAACTTGAACTACACAGCGGATATTCATGAGACTTGATCTTCGACGGATTTGGGCTGCGCCAGAGCACCGGAACGGTCACGATGAGCACGGCTTAGACCTGGCAGTCGGATTTAAGCTCGGGATATCACCCCGGCGGAAGCCTCAGATCTAAATCCGGAGCAGGTTGCGTTGCCTAAGGATGGAGGGCTGGACATCGCCCCACAGGCCGCACACTCATCGGCGGTGGAGCCGAACACAGGTCTCACCTCTATGGAAGCACAGAACTCCCGCCTCCGGACTCTTATCCGGTTGTTGGTTCCGTCCGCACACCTCGAGCCAGCCGAGCGGGTTGGGCTCCAGTAATGGAGTTTACCGCTGCGGACATCTTCGGCCTTTTCCGCCCTTTGGCGACATGCTGAATTCATTAAAGTCTCTCTCTTTGTCAGGAGGCTCTGGGACAAACTATGTCCGGCTTGAGTGGGAAGCAGGCGACGAAGGAATCCGCTGCCCACCCACCACCCACTTCATTTCCACGGTCGATGATTTAACCGATGTGCTTGACTTTGACTCTGAAGACATCGACGGTATGGACGATGATGCAGGAGAATTACAGGAGCCACAGCTCACAGGGCGGTGGACGATCACCTCCTCATATGATATATACATGGTGGACACTCCAAAGGAAACCAATGGCGACGAGGCAACGGAGGATAACCCCTCAGGGAGAAAAGCAAAGCATGGGCTTCGTCGGCGCCGCTTCCAAGCCCCGCCACAAAGAATACCGCCCCGGAGACGAAAGCAATCCGGATGGCGCCAAGAGGAATACAACCTGACCAGCCCGCGCCGAGCAGCCGAGCGAGGGGAGATGAGCAGGTCAGCCTGCACGAACAAAGCGACCGACGGATATTCAAGGAGGACAACTATATGCCCCCCCTCGAAGACGAGATTAGCCTCGACGACGAAGCGGTTGGCGTGCTCGAGATCCCGTGGAGCAGGAGCGCTTCAGCGCCCGGCAAATTTATTGCCACCGCGAGGATCCTCAAGAAGAAGCGACAACTCCGGTGCTGATCAAGACCTGTTCACGTGATAGATGGATCAAGTCCGGCAGCCGAGGAATACGGACTCGGCCAACGTAAGCGGTCGACGCCACCACGTGGCCGGGATAGAATGGGATATCAACCCGAATACCAGGCAGCACCCCCACGCCAATACACTACAGCCCGGGGCAACAGGCAAGACCTGCAAGATATTCTGGAAAACAAAGCAGGACAACTGTCGGTGTCAAAACCGGCAGATCTCGGGTAGGGGGTCCCGAACTATGCGTCTAGGTGGATGGTAACAGGAGACAAGGGGCACGATGTTTTTACCCAGGTTCGGGCCCTCTTGATGGAGGTAAAACCTACTCCCGCTTGATTAATATTGATGATATGGGTAGTACAAGAGTAGATCTACCACGAGATCAAAGAGGCTAAACCCTAGAAGCTAGCCTATGGTATGATTGTTGTTCATTCCCACGGACTAAAACCCTCCGGTTTATATAGACACCGGAGAGGGCTAGGGTTACATAGAGGCTGTTACAAAGGGAGGAGATCTACATATCCAGACGCCAAGCTTGCCTTCCATGCCAAGGAAAGTCCCATCCGGCATGGGACGAAGTCTTCAATCTTGTATCTTCATAGTCCAGAGTCCGGCCAAGGTCATAGTCCGCCATCCGGACACCCCTAATCCGGGACTCCTCAAGAGTCTCTAACCAGGCTTCAATGACGATGAGTCTGGGCGCAGATTTGTCTTCGCATTGCAAGGCGGGTTCTTCTCCAAATTTCTGTGTACCTATTGAATAGTGTCCGGCTTCTCGCGAATATTATGCTCCTTGGCTTCCACGCCCAATAATGGCCGCCTTCCACGTGTCAAACGAATGCGAAAAGCCGTGGTGTTTTTACTTTACTTTACCCCTAGCGCAAATAAGCTGCCCTATAAAAGAGACGAGATTTAGATCCGAATCACACCATCTTCCCTTTGCGAGCATCCATCGGAGCGCATCCGGCTGTAGATCCATTCCATCATGGCTGGCCGATGCAGCTCCTCCTCTCGCCTCCCGGTCTCACCGATATTGGGAGAGATATTCCGTCACTGCAATGAAGCTAGTGACGCCCAAACCAAGGGATTCCTTCCCCAGCCTTCATGGTCCCGGTTCGAGCCGGACTCGCCACCTATAATGGCGGAAAGTAGGCAGAGATGCCCCAATCCCTCCAAAGGAGAGCGGGTATGCCTTGTCCCTTATTTGATAAGGGGCTCTGATTCCCAATTCATCCAGATTTCTCGGGGGCTCTGGAGTTCTCGGCCTCCAGTTGCACAACCCTTACGCCTGCCTCCATTTTGCGTATTGCGGGCTTCTTCGTAGCCCTTTATGCGAGCTGTTCTTGGGCGTTGAGGCTCATTTCACGCTATGGAAGAAGCTGTTACGCCTTGTGCCCCTGTTCTCGTGGAGGGTTCGATATATCAAGTGGGCGGAGCGAACTATGGCGCATCGCCGGACCGGATATCTATCTGGAACCCTAAGGAAGGCGTCCAAGACCCGGCCTTCGTAATGGTTTTATATAGAAGACGTCCCCTGCCGGACCTGCTCGGATCGGCCTCCCGAAGTTCAATAATGCTCCCTTGAAGAAGCGCCTAAGCTGGCGTCCACGGAGCCCTCAGAGGGAAAATGACAAGGACGTCCTTTACCTGATGAGCCGGATAAGGTTGTTAGCTCATTCCGGACTGACCATGATCGGGGTCATGGCCACATGCATTATGCGGGGGTGCAGCCGCTTCAGTATAGAGGCCACCCCATGTGGGATTTCAACGGGGAGGATGATGCCACCACGCGGCCGCAGGGCCGGGATCGGTTGCTGCTCTGACGAAGGCCTTGTCCACATTGTACAAGGGAAAAGAGGAGGAGTTCCTCCGCGTAAATCCACATGATGGATTTTCTATGTCCAATCCTCCAAGCTGGGTAAGCGGACACTTCTTTTTGCCCATCCGTTCCATATTCCCATAGTTAAGTACCTTATCTTGTGATTTCGACGCAGGAATTGCGCCGGGCCGTGAAGGATATAAACAGCCCTCCTCCACAACCCGAGGATCCGAACGGTCCTCGATCCGCCTCCCAGAGGATCCGGACATATCCGTGGAGCTGATTGATGGGGTATTTTATCAATCGAGCATCGACAATGCCTTGGTCGCCATTACGGCCGACACCCCGAATATTTCCGCCTCGCAGGTAATCGAGACCAAGTCCCAATACTTTGAAAATGATCCATCCGTGCTTATTTTTGATCAACGATACCAATGGTGTTTTGCAGGGGAGCCCTTGAGGCGGAAGGCCGAGCTCGCGATGGCTAGCCAACAAGGCAGCAAGGCCCAACAGATCGAAAAGAAGTGCGGTCCGGATTGAGGAGCGCTGCATGCCATAGCGGGTATGGCGTGCCATTTATTCCTGTGTTTTATTCCCGGAAGGCATACTAACGCTTGTGCTCTCTTCAGAAAAGAGCGCCGCCGGACTATATCCGGAGAGGTTACCAATCGAGCCTCCACTAGCCGTGCTCCAAAGCCGTGTCCAGCAGCCGGAGGCGAACACGGCGCAAGGCTTGGACGCTCCTCCGACAGAGGATGCCGACAGACTGCCCTGCGCCACCAACTCGAGGTAGAGAGTGCCATGAATCACAGTCGCCGGACAGTTTTTTCGTGGCGCATGTTTCTCCCAAGAGGCATTGAATGCCTTCAATTCGGGAGATGCGCACCTGCGTGCGCTCAAAATGGTCTAGCCAGAGCCACGGGCGGTATGTGAAAGACATACGGTGAGAAATTTTTGATGGTTATATATGCCAAGAGTCTCTTTAGACTTGAAACAAGCTTATAATAACTGATTTAAGGATCATTTGTTGTGCTGAGGATCTTACAAAAAAAGAATACCCAACTGTCCCGGAGCTGGAAGAGTGCAAGGCCCAACTTGAGGCCAAGACTAGCTGGCAAGTAGGGAGGCCAAGGAGACCCTCCGTAATATAACCTTCAAAGATAAGTATGTTGTGAAGTGCGGCGTGTGTGTAAATCTGATAATATCATTGCGTATGGCGCCGAGTGGATCCGGACAAGCAACAACTCTTCTTGCGCCGGTTAAAGGCTGGCGAGCGTGCTTACGAGGGTGAGGTAGGAGAAGAATAATCTCCAAGATGCCAACACCCAGCCGGGCGAGGAACTAAAGGATGTTCGTGCCCGGTACCGGACTCCGTGAAGGAGAATCGACGGCCCGACGCGGCATTTTTAGTAAGTGCTTGAACGAACTTTGAAAAGGAGTTCGGCGAGGAAGTCGACTAACAGAAAGTTATGTCTGTGAGGTATGCTCCGCTGGTCGTCTGCGCATAGGAAATGCCCGGTTCTACGGGTGACCTTCTTCCCGAAGTTTATAACCGCATCAACGAGTTCGGCAGGTGATGAAAGGCGCCGCCTGTGCCTTGTGGCTATCTGGCCTCCCCGCCCAAGGCCTTGGAGAGCTTGCGAGAGAGGCTTAAGGGAGCGCCACGACGCTTCCGATTATGGAAGATATCGTCATTGCCGTCAAGGCGCCTGTGGAGGCCTGGGCCATGGTGAAGACGCGGTACACGAAGGCCGACCCAAACCACATGGCCGAGGTCGGACCAAGTGGGGCCTGCGATGGGAAGGAGATCCCTGTGAGCTTAGTGTACGGCCAAGTAGAATTGGCATAAAGTATTCCCAACAGGATCAGAACTAGACAGCCTATTAGATGGTATTGAGGAGGAATACACCCAAATCAAATTGACTATGTAATTTAAGATGACATGTAAAATGCCTTCTAGCCGGATTGTAGATCGTTTGTCATGGCGGACCTTTTCGCTTCAACCTCGGGACCCTATAGTCCGGAGTGTGTCCGAATACCCTCACGGTTATGTAAGAACTGGGGCATGCATGGAGACCAGGCGTAGGGGTATTAGTGCTTGAACAGACTAGTGCCCAACTAGTTATGTTATATTACATGGTTAGTAAGAAACATCTTCCAGGGAGAATAGTTCCGTTAGGGGTTCCTTTCCACGGGAGGCATGCCCTAAAGTGCATGTCCTGACGAAGCAAAAAGCAGAAAAAGCATCTGGGGGCAGATAAATAAATAAGTGAAAAAATCATCTTTAGTTCACCGACCGAATATTCCCTTAAGAACACTAGCTTTCGGCTTCAACCAGTCTGAGGTACACATCCGGCTGACCCGGCAAAGAATAATCGCAGAGGTGCTCCCTTTACCACCCTAGCCGAACAATCGGGAACGTAGGGGTAAGCACAGAGCCAGCAAACCCAGCTTGGCCAAAACTTAAGTCATATCGATGCATATAATGGTGAATAAAAGGTTCATGCGGAAGCGTGACACATGTGTTAGGCATGAAGCCTGCATAAATAAGCTTCGCTAAAGAAGCCCCAGGTATAATGAGCGCGGATAGCGCGCGTCAAGTGTGCGAACAATGCGCTGGACGAGCCTTTAAAGGCTGTAAGAGAAAAGAGGGAGAAGGAGAGAAATATAAGACATCTAATGTGTAAAAATAGACAGAGGAAGGAGACGAACTCAAAATCCGGCGCTAGGCATAGAATCTTCTGAGACGGGCTGCGTTCCATGGGTTCGCTCGAGTCGGTTATCCGATGCATCTCGCAGACGGACGCTCCACCGGTCAGGACTTGGTCGATAATAAAGGGACCTTCCCATTTGGGCTTGAGTTTGTCCTTTTTCTTGTCCGGCAGGCGTAGAACTAACTTGCCAACGTTATAAGTTTTGGCCCGTACTTCTCTGCTTTGATATCGTTGAGCCTGCTGTTGATAGAATGCGGAACGGGCTTTTGCCACGTCACACTCCTCCTCCAAGGCGTCCAAACTGTCCTGCCGATCGAGCTCGGCTTCTTTCTTCATACATGCGCATCACGAGGTGAGTCATGAATTATGTCGCGAGGCGTAACTGCCTCTGCGCCGTATACCATAAAGAATGGTGTGAATCCGGTGGTGCAATTCAGCGTGGTCCGCAGCCCCGAGAGTACGGAGTCGAGCTCCTCTACCCAGTGTGTGTTAGATTCCTTGAGGGACCGCACTAATCTGGGTTTGATGCCGCTCATGATTAGACCATTTGCTCGCTCGACTTGACCGTTAGTTTGAGGGTGATAGACTGAAGCATAGTCGAGCTTGATGCCCATGTTTTTGCACCGAAGTTTGACCTCGTCGGCCGTGAAGTTCGTGCCGTTATCGCTGATGATGCTATGGGGACGCCAGAACGGTGTACGACCCCGATATGAAGTCTATCACCGGTCCGGATTCGGCCGTCTTAATGTGCTTGGCCTCTATCCATTTGGTGAATTTATCCACCATGACCAGTAGGTATTTTGCTTGTGGGTTCCTCCCTTAAGGGGTCCAACCATGTCAAGCCCCTGCACTGCTGAAGGCCGTGTGATGGGTATAGTTTGGAGGGCGGTGGGTGGCATGTGGCTTTGATTAGCAAAGAGCCGGGCAACCGACGATCGTTGGACTAAGTCCCGAGCATCTGCCGGGGCCGTCGGCCAATAAAATCCTGTACGGAAGGCCTTGCTTACGAGGGCCTGCCATGGCGCGTGGTGCCCACGAGTCCGGCATGAATTTCAGCCGTAAGATTCCACCCTTCCTCTTCTGGAGATACACCTTTGAAGGACTCTGTGGTGCTTTTCTTATAAAGCTCTCCTCGTGGACTTTATAGGCTTTAGATCGCCGCACTATGCAGCGATGCCTCGCTTTTGGTCCTCGGGAAGTTTCCGCACGGTTAGGTAAGCTAGGAATGGTTCCGTCCACGTGGCAATGACTGCCATTATTACGTGGGCTGAAGATGTTACTTCGTTGGCATGGCCTCCAATTGTGTCAGAATTTTCGGTGTCGGGCAGTGCGGTTGGGCCCGGGCTGTTATTTCCGGACCCCCTTCCCATAATACGGATGGCTTGAACAGACTCTCTAAGAAGATATTGGGGGGGACGGCATCGCGCTTTGCGCCAATGCGTGCCAAGACGCTCATCGCCTGATTGTTTTCCCGAGCTATATGGTGAAATTCGAGCCCTTCGAACCGAGCTGACATTTTTAGGACGGCGTTGCGATAAGCTGCCATTTTCGGATCCTTGGCATCAAAGTCTCCATTTATTTGAGATATCGCGAGGTTCGAATCCCCGCGCCTCTAGGCGTTGAATGCCCATGGATACTGCCATCTGGAGACCATGTAGAAGGGCCTCAGATTCGGCCGCGTTGTTGAGTCCGTATACATTATCCGGAGTACGTATTGAATCAGATTCTCCCTGTTGGGGACGCTGTCGAATGACGCCAGCCCTGCACCAGCCAACATTTTGGAGCCTTGAAGTGCATGATCCAGTTGGAATATGTGCCGTACTCTTTAGGGAGTTCGGCTTTCACCATTCGGCCGAAGTCGGCCAAAACTCATGCACTTAATAGCTCGCCGTGGTTTATAGGTTATGTCGAAAGGGAGGAGCTCTATGGCCCATTTGGCAATCCGACCCGTCGCGTCGCGGTTGTTTATAATGTCGTTAAGAGGTACTTCGGAGGCCACTGTTATCGATCACTCTTGAAAGTAGTGTCGCAGCTTCTGGGATGCCATAAACACCACGTACGCTATCTTTTGATAATGCGGATACCGTGACTTGCATGGAGTGAGTACGGTGGGCATGTAGTAAACTGGTTTTTGAAGGGGGAACTTGTGTCCGTCTGCTTCGCTCGACAACGAAAGCACCGCTTCTGACTTGATGAGTTGCCGCAATGTATAATAGCATTGGTTCGCCCATCTCGGGCGCGGACCGGGTTTGTTTCAATATGGCTTTTTATTTCTTCGAGTCCAGCCGGGCGACATCCGCCCACTCGAAGTGTTCGGTACGTGAGGAGGCGATAAAGGGTAATGCCTTTTCTCCCAAGCGGAGATAAAGCGGCTTAGAGCCGCCACGCATCCAAATCAATTTTATATTTGTTTGAGGTCCTTTGGGATATCCAATTGTAGCAGAGCTCGGATCTTGACTGGTTTGCTTCAATTCCTCTACCGGATACAATGAAGCCCTAAGAGCTTTCCGGTGATGCATAAAAACACATTTTTCTGGGTTAAGCTTGATGTCATATGTTCGGAGATTATCGAATGTGAGCCTCAAGTCGTCTACTAGAGTTTCAACATGCTTGGTTTTGACGACCACATCATCTACGTATGCCTCCACTATTTTGCCGATCTGACGATTTGCGTACATGTCCGAATCATGCACCGATATGTTGCGCCGGGCGTTTTGAGCCCAAGGGCATTGTGTTGAAGCGAGAATGGGCCGTATGGGGTGATAAATGTGTTGCGGCTTGGTCGAACTCGCCATCTTAATTTGATGGTAGCCGAGTATGCGTCGAGGAAACACAATGAATCATGTCCTGCGGTAGCATCGATAATTTGATCGATGCGAGGAGGGGGAAGGGATCCTTTAGGCAAGCCTTGTTGAGGTCCTTGAAATCGGCCTTTATAGGCGCCAGGATTTGTCCTTCTTTGGTACCATCACCGGGTTTGCTAGCCATCCGGATGTTTTATATCTCTCTGATGAATCCGGCCTCCAATAGCTTGGCTAGCTCCTCTCCCATGGCTTATCTCTTAGGTTCGGAGAAACGCCGAAGAGCCTGTTTGACTGGCTTGAATCTTTTTAGGATGTTTAGGCTGTGCTCGGCCAGCCGGCGTGGGATTCCTGGCATGACTGGCTTGAATCTTTTTAGGATGTTTAGGTTGCGGAGTGTTCGTTTTCGCATATTGTTTGATGCGAAAGTCTCGAGACTGATTACTACCGTCTTGGTATCCACTGGGCTGGTGCTCTGTGCATCTTTGGGGTTAGAAGCTCTTTGCCACTTTTGGCCACCTCTTGGAGTATCCAACATGCTCTAAGGCTATGAGTTGGTGTGGCGCTCAGACTATGAATTTTACAGGTCCGTTGAGCCATCCCTCCAAGACGGTTCCATGCCCCGTGAGGGTTTTTGTTTTTGGTGTTTAACCCGGTGATTGGCGATAATGCACCCTTTTTATTTCAGATCGGTTTGTATTCGGGGCCGGATTGTCCCCAAAATCTTACTTTAGTTTTCGAGCGCTTTCCATCGCATAAAGATTTCTTTTGTACTATGGACGCCAAGTCGACCAAAGCGTGTAATTTCACGGCGACCTATGGTGTTGAGGATTCCGTTGTCCATGCAATTATTGCGCAGAAGAATGAAATTAAGTTTTCCTCGCGATAGTCCTTTATCCTGCTCATAACCAGGAGGAATCGGCCCGATAATGATGTACTGTTTGTTTGGCTCTTGCCTAATTTTGGATAGATCGCCTATGTTCAGGTGGGTGGGTGGAATTAGATCCAAACCTCACCCAATTTGAGGCTCAAGGGCCAAGGAGTTTACGAACTCGGAAGCTTGGATTCTTGGATGTTGTCCAATGAATCTAGCCCGTTGCACGACTCTAAGTTCAGGTCTTGAGTGTTTCCTCCCCTCCGCGGGTATCCGGCTTGGAGGGAACGGGAATCGGACATAGCTAGTCCTTAAGATAGATGAAGGGTCGCCAAGATTGTTCCTCCACCACATAAATGTGATGGGTGACACAGGAGAGTTAATCTCTCTCGGATCGGGTTTAGGCCCAATCGATCGTAGTCTATAAGCGACTCAGTGTGGCGATCGATCCAGGAGCTTCGCTTAAGGGAAGAGAGTCCGTCGGATCTAACTTGCTTCGGCGAAGTTCAAGTTGACGTGAAGATTGCTTTCGATGAGCCGAGAAGTCTCGGCGCATGATCGGCAGCGGTCATAAGGAAACCGCTTAGTCGGAGAGGTTGGCCGATAGCCAAAGCACCTTTAGTAACAAAGGCTGCCGTCTTTAAAAGGCGGGATGAGGCATCCTTCCTGCTGGCGGCAGCACGGAGGAACTCTCAATGAAAGCACCAATGTCGGTGTCAAAACCGGCGGATCTCGAGTAGGGGGTCCCGAACTATGCGTCTAGGCGGATGGTAACATGAGACAAGGGCACGATGTTTTTACCCAGGTTCGGGCCCTCTCGATGGAGGTAAAACCCTACTCTGCTTGATTAATATTGATGATATGGGTAGTACAAGAGTAGATCTACCACGAGATCGAGAGGCTAAACCCTAGAAGCTAGCCTATGGTATGATTGTTGTTCGCCCCTACACTAAAAACCCTCCGGTTTATATAGACCACGAGAGAGGGCTAGGGGTTACATGAGGCGGTTACAATGGGAGGAGATCTACATATCCGTATCGCCAAGCTTGCCTTCCACGCCAAGGAAAGTCCCATCCGGACACGGGACTAAGTCTTCAATCTTGTATCTTCATAGTCCAGAGTCCGCCAAAGGTCATAGTCTGGCCATCCAGACACCCCCTAATCCGGGACTCCCTCAACAACCAAGATCGATCTATGGATCAAGCCTTGATCTTGTGACGATAGTATCACGCCGGATACATCATCAACATGTCGGCCGGGCGAACATAGCAACCTGCACCAATTCGAATGCGTAGCCACATAGACCGCGCAGGCGCCAAGACACCCCCTCCGCTTCAATCGACGAAGTGATGGATCATGAATTCCCAGAAGGGTTCAAACCCGTAAACATCGAATCATACGATGGCACAATAGACCCCGCAGTATGAATCGAAGATTTCCTTCTGCACATTCACATGGCCCGCGGAGACGATCTACACGCCAAACTACAAAAAAAATACACATCCGTTACATTTTGGGCCGAACGAAATTTTTTTTGTCATACATATGACAGTTCTATGACGATAATTGTGACAAAACCCGGTATCATCATAGATGTGGTGGGCTCCTACTTCTATGACAAAAAATCATGACAGAAAATGGGCTTTTCGTCTTGGGCGGGCCGGAGATGCAGCTGCATGACATTCTTTGGGCCGTCCATGACGGAAAAAACCGTGGTAGAAGCGAGGGGGAGGAAAATTTCGGGAGCCGCGGTTACGGGAGGTCGGGGCCGAGCAATACAGCGTTTCTCTCGTGACGTCTGCTGCAGTGTGCGAGGTATTGGCTCTCTTGAACCCGAAGCGAGGCGTTGGGCTCTAATCGAACCCGAAGCGGTTGCCTAATGCGCAGTTACGTTCACTCGGCGATCGATCGATCGACGGCTGTTAACTGAACCCGATGGAGCGATTCCTTCGCTACTCCTGCTAACTAAAGCCGATCGATGCTGCCTCTGGGATGAACAGTGAGCGTTGCGGGGGGGTTTGGATGAACATTGAGCGGTGGCGTTGCCTCTGGATGAACAGGAACCCGTGGTGTGGAGGGCTGGATGAACAGTACACGGTGGAGGGGTGCCCATGGAGGGTGGTTGAGCAGAGAACCCGTGGTGTGGAGGGCTGGATGAACGATGAGACGGTGGAGGGTGGCAGCGGAGGGTGGTTGAACAGATGGCCGTGGAGTAGCGCGTGGTGAAGGCTGGATGAACAGGAGCCCGAGGAGGCTGGAGGAGGTCGGCGGTAGCCTCGGAGAGGCTGGAGGAGGTCGACGGTGGAGATGAAGCGAGATCCCGTGGAGTCCGTTTTGCGGTATGCCACACCCCTCCCGATGAACAGGACCCCGTTTCAACCGTGGCGCCCAACACAAGTCCATTTCGTCCGTTTTTGGCGGTACGCCACACCCTCCCGATTAACAGGACCCCTGTTTGACCGTAGGAGGTCTGCATTTCCTCCGCTTTGGCGTACGCCACACCACTCCCGATCAACAGGACCCCGTTTGACCGTAGGAGGTCCGTTTCTCCGCTTTTGCGACGCCGACTTCTCCCGATGAACAGGATCCCGTTTCGAACGTGGCCGGTCGAACACAAGGCCGTTTCCTCCGTTGTGCGGTACGCCAGGCCTCGTTTCCATCGCCTGTTCCGTCCAACCCCTCCTGATGAACACGACCACGCATTCCGTTCCGACCCAGCCGTTTTAGCTCCCCAAGAACACGACGACGACACTGTTTGTCCGTTCCGAACCAGCCATGTACACGAGCCCTCGCCGTACGTATGCGCAAGTAGGCGTTCGAGACCCCGCCCGTATGTACACATACGTGGCCGTATTTTCTTTCTTGCACCCTGGCCGCTGTACGTACGTGTACATGCTACGTGCGCGCCTCTACTACTACACGTGTGCGCCTCTACAAAGACTAGTATGTACGTACACGTTCGCGACCAGAATGACAATGCTACATAAGCTTCGACCAGGTGGGTCCCGACCGCTGTGCACTTCCTTGCTGCGAAGATGTAGTGGGTCCCAGCAATGTCGGGGCGAATCGTTTTGGGTTTTTGCCGGACGCACTTCCTTGCGTCATGAAGATGTAGCTGGTGGGTCCCAGCAGTCAGGGGGGCGAATCGTTTTTTTTTCGGACGCACTCCCTTGCGTGCGAAGATGTAGCTGGTGGGTCTAAGCAGACAGGGGGAAACATTTTTTCGTGAAATACGGTGGCCCGTCTGGTGGGTCCCTCATTGTCGTGGGGAAGAATAATTATTTTGTGCGTAATAAGGAGGCACTTCCTTGCTGCGTCAGTGGACCTGGTTGTCGCCTCTCCACGCATAGTCCATGTCCGATGGAAGCCATTCCTTGACCCACGTTGACCACGCCGCCACGAGAGCACTAGGGCCGTGGACGACGGCGAGGCCTAGGAAGGGGACGCGGAGCCGGGAAGACGCGACAAGGATGCCCCTGCAGCGTGAGAGGAGTATGAGGGTTCACTTTCGTTCGGCTGCGGTGTGAGGTACATGCGTCCGCTGCGAGAATAACAGGGGTGTGGGTGCGTGGAGGGATGGCACGGCCAGCGGTGGGAGTAGTAGGGGCGGTGAGGCCTCCATGACATCACAGCGACCGCACACGGGCGGCGAGTGAACAGTAGCACGACCGGGCGCTGCTTTGGGCGGCCGGAGCAAGAAGACCAGAGGTTGAAGAAGCACTACGGCCGTTGGATGGACATCGACGGTCACTTTGGAGCTAGAATCGTTCATATATTGACTAAAGTTGACAAAGGCCTCCGTCCCGATCAACTTAGTAGGCCTAAGTCAGCCTCCCACCAAGGTTGGTCCCAGCTAGCGAGGGGGTATTCATTTTTGTGTGTAATAAGGAGGCACTTCCGGTGGGTCCGAGCTGACAGGAACGCCTTCTTTGTGAATATCGGTGGCCCAACTTTGTGGGTCCCAGCAATCGGGGAAACGTTTTTATGAAATACTGGTGGCCCGTCCGATTGGGTCCCAGCTGTCGGTGGAGGAATAATTATTTTCCGCGTAATAAGGAGGCACTTCCTTGCGGCTGCTGTGGACCGGTGTCACCTCTCCACGTCTGATACTCTTCCGATGGAAGTCGGTCGTTGACCACATTGACCACGCCAAGACCGAGAGCACCACGGGCGGTGGACGACGGCGAGGCCTAGGAAGGGGACGACGCGAGCCGGGAAGACGCGCAGTGGAAGCCCGCGGAGAGGAGTACGAGGTTCACCAGTTCGGCTGCGGTGTGAGGCCGTTACCTTGGTCAGACAACAGGGGTGTGGGTGAGTAGAGGATGCCACGCCAGCGGTGGGAGTAGTAGGGGGCGCCGAGGCTCACATGGCAGACATAGCCGCCACCGGAGGCGGAGAAGCGGTCCCGTAGAAATGGCCTTTAACGGCTGGAGCAAGAAGATCGTAGATTGAAGAAATGACGACGGCCGTTGGATTGACATCCAACGGTTACGTCAGCTAGAATTGTTTGTTGACGTAGTATATAATAACTTAAAAAAATCTTGCATACGCGTCAACTAAACAGGCCCACAAGTCAGACCACTCCCTCTTTTTTTTAAATAATTTATATATAGCTCATGGCAACTTCTTATGCAATTTATTGCAGTCGTTTTTTTGGTTGTCCAGGGCCAATTTCGCATATTTCTGTGGGTTCCAAATTATTTTTAATACCGAAATGTCGAGACAGATTTAAAGTAATTTAAATATATATTTGAATTAGGTTAATGCCCAGTGAAATAGGAATCTAAAAATGTGAAAAAAATCAGAAATTATAAAGTAATTGCCAATTTGTCATCTGTTTTTAGATTTACAACCCATTTCATATTACTTTCAAGATTTGCGTGCCTTGAAAGAGTTGCAGCCCATCGTATGTAGAAAAATAAGTAGGCCTGGATTGGGTATTCTTCTTTAAAAATAAATGGGCTCATTTTCACAAAGAAAAAATAGCTGGGCTGGTCACATGGTGAACATAAAATATAAGCTCAGGCTAGACGGGCCACAGCCCAGTTCAAACCACCCTTTCTGGCCTCAACAATACCAAACAAAAAAAATACTACTCGAGTAGCTACGTCCCAGCCGTCAGCCGATCTTGTGCTGTTCTCTTGTCTATTGACTATATACGCTCACAATGTCGTGGGTCCCATATGTCAGGAAAACACTAGGAGGAAGCATTTTATTTTCCATACTGTTGGCGTGGTGGGCCCCTCTGTCATCCTCTCCACGCATTTCTACCGATTCCTTTTGTTTGTTGACCATGTTGACAACGCGAGAGGGCGGCGCCCGGCGTAGCGCATCAAAGCGCCTTGGAGGACGTCGGCATTAACAATTTAGGAGGCATTGGGGGCGGCGATGCATGCGCTTGGCGCGCGACCAGCCGTGGGAGGCGGAAGCAGGCGGCCACTTGGCCTTGGTTTGGTTTTGGCGGCTGGAGGAAGACAGGACTAAAGAAACACAACAGATTGTAAAAGCAGCAGGAGTACTTAACAACCTTAACTGAAACCAGAAGGGGCACTTAACAACCAAAGCTAAAAGCAGTATGAGTACTTACACAGGTTCAACCATACAAAGCACGCCTCGAACAATGCTACTTTGCCTACAGTTAACCAAGGGTGAGGCCGCCAAGGCCCAGGCGCCACCCCGTGCATCCACAACCTTCTAAAAGCGGCTTCATCTCGCAACATGGTCAATAAACAGGATATTTGCTTTAGAGCCATGGAAAAGCATGAACATTATCTTCTGTCCTATTCTCCAAGATGACGGGCCTTCATTATCTGAGACCACCCACGAATAAGTATCTTTTCACCTCCAAGGGGAATTGAGTAGGTCGACATAAACATCATGTTGTGACCAAGCGCCAAGTCCGACCCGACCATGGTCGTGCATCTCAGATAGGAACAATAGAACTTCGGCAGTTCCTGTTTCAAGAAGATCACAGCTATAAAAGTGTGTATAAGCAATAGTTTATGAACAACATATATAACGAAAACAACTCGTACCATAAGTTTCTCGACACGCTTGGACCTGTTCAGCGAAAGTGCAGCGATGGCACACATATCCCACGTGGCCTTCCACCATTGAAACGCCCCACAAGGACCTCAAGACGATCAATAAAGTGTAGGAACTTGTGGATGTCGATCCACTAACTTCATGCCATTACTAACAGCCGAGTTATTACAGAGTAACAAACAAGCAGACTGCTTAACTCTGAAAAAAACTACACGTACCACCAATTATAAGAAAATATTAGTTAGAAGTAGCATCTTCGTGAGAGATTTGTTGCTACTTCTAAAGTTAACTTGTGATTAGTTAGACAGAATAGGTGGATTAAGAAGAAATCGATGCAACAAGCAAGAACCAGATACAAAACTAACATGGATGAACAATTGGAACGACGTCGGGGTGGAAGATCGCAGTGAAGATGAGAGCAGGTTCTGCTATTTCCATCAACATTCGTGCGCCAACTTTCAGTCCGTAACACTTGAGAAAGTTTATCCAAGTTCGGCCATAAAAAAGCAGCGATCTTCTTGGTTCATGAACCCAACTCGGAAGTAATATCCATGGCTTGTCTTCACTGTGACCATTAAACTAGTGTATTCAGTTATGGCAAGGCCGAGCATCTTGAGTACATGTGTTCGGAAGAACAAATAATACACCGCAGGAAAATAATATGACAACACAAAGCATGTTCAAAAACCCCACCCTCCTGATAGAGAAGAGGATTCTAGGAACATACCGTATGCGCGTTTCAAAATGCTGTGGTAGGATGAGAAGGAACAAGTGTGGCGTCTCCGAGCGCGAGAAATCTATAGGGTACTCGCACTTTGGGCACTTTATCGCTGAAACACACTAGATTCAAAGATCTGAAGAAAAATGCATCAACAGCGGCGGCTGCCATCCTAGGATTACCTGCGACCAAGGGACTTGGATTTATCGGGGATGGATGAAGAATTAGTACTGGTTCTCCATGAGAAAACCCTATGCAATCGCCCGGAGTGGGGTTTTCTCCAACAAGCAGAGATGAGGGAGAAGGGGATTCAGGCCCGTGGAAATATTTCCGCTTCATTCATTCAGCTTATCATCGCTAAAGTCGAAAGGGGGGTTGTGATTTGATGGCTCATTGGGCATTCTTTAGCGCCACGACCGGGTGTGTCTACCATGAAGTTGTGCACTCTAATTTGTGCATATGGCACGTGCACCCCGTTTCTGGTTGCCCCACATATCAGCGAAAGGAAGTAGAAAGACAGGAGTAACTAGTTACACATAAATATATTTTTGATAGAGAGATACTCCCTCTGTAAAGAAATATACAAATCTTTTATATCACAGGCTCACCTTGCCGAGAGAAATATACTCCTCTCTTAGCGCACATGCATTATGGGGTTCATCTTTTTTATGGGGGTTCAGCTGAGAATATAATACTCGAGATAGGCTCACGATTCTCGACTTTGGGCCACAGGCCGACCACGCATGTTTGGGGGCCCATGTGTTTCTACCTCGGACTTTTCATATTGCAAGCGATCGATCTTTACTGGTTTTGAATCTTTGTCATAAGCGAATACACAAAATTGAATAAAGCACGACATCTTGTTGGAATGAAATCGAACGACAGCTCCTAACCAGCAATCGTGAGTTGCAATTCTATCAACGATATACCATGTGATAAATAATACTGTCATACTACTTATACACATAGGACACTTGTTTCACCATGCCAGATTATTACATCAACATCTCTCGGAGGATAGATCAGTTCGACACTTGCGTGCTGCTTCTGAAGAATTTCAAAGTTGATTTGGACCAGCTCTCCTTGCCGAGAAAGTTCGATTTTGACATCATCCCCTACTGCAAGATATGATTTAGATTTGAACCTTGACCATCCTTTAGCATCAATCATCATGCGACCATCCTCTCAGACTTATGGTATATTGAGCAGGTTCATTCACACCAAGGCTGCGCATGGTAAGAGAAACTTGGCATGATGCGCCGGATAGTTGAAAGACTCCCTCGTTGCTCTAGGAATTCTCTGTTTGCAAACAAGAAGACATACCCAAACAGTTAGATCAACACTATGAATCATGTGAAACAACATGGAAAGAAAAAAGAACGAAGCACTTGGGCGGCCAATGCTTACCAAGAAGGTGGACATGTCGGTTTTTGTAAGGACATTGGTATATGAAGTGCAAGCGCAGCCCGATCTGTTGCGGTGCAAGCTTGCAGGCGGACCAAATGCAAGTGCAAGTGTTGGTGCAGTGCGAAGCATTTCTGCTGCTGCGGAGGTGGTGCTCCTTGTAGAGTCTGGTGCGGTGTCGATGCCCGATCCTCCAGATCGATCAGGTGATCCGCTGATGCGGTCGGTGCCCAATCCTCAATTTGGATCATCGAGGCCCTGCCATTGTCGGTGCTAAACAGCTACCGTTGCTCGATCTGCGGCGAGACAATGGAGATCGTGTCTGATGCTGCTATGATCAGCTTTCTAACTTGACTAGGATCCGTGACTGTGATCCAGTTTTTCTTCATTTCTTTTAAATCCGAGAAGGACTAATTGTGGCGTTTTGTTAAACCAAACTACGGTTCATCATAGGGATTCAGGTTGTACTCGAGACAATGATCGATCCAATTTTTCGATAATATAAGTGATGGGCAGTGCCTTCATTACTTGACACGACATAAGAAGTGAAACCTGCAAAAATAGCCATCGTGAGAGCAAACCAAGCGGTTTGATCTGTGATGAATGTCACATGGCAAAACCTGCATCGTAAAATTGCGGGAAAAGAAAGAAAACATGACATTAAATCAATAAGATTTAGACAGTAAATCAATAAGATTTACTTGATGTGACTCAGTGAATCCTTACCAGAAATCACTATGTTGAAGTACTAAGCAGAAGATTGATCGTCCAACTACTGGCGTGCCATGCAGGGGCTACCGCCTACTCCCACAAGCGAGGATAGTCAAAAGGTCGTGACACATCGTATGGACCGAACATCCATGGGACTGGAAATCCTGGTGGGTGTGATAAACCCTGCAATGCATACATCTGAGATATTGGAGTGTAACCATAATTGATAAACCATCCTCACAAAAATATGATCTGGATACTTCAAAATGTACTGGTGAATTGAGTGGACAGACATTAACATAGACCCTTCTCGGGATGACCACACACCAAAAGCGGCAGTACTAATAAACAATACAGGTTCACAAACACAAATCAAATGCTTGAACAATAGTACTTACTACATACAAGCAAAGTTGCACTAACTAAACTCTGCAGACTATTTCTTGCCACCGACCTACGGGATGAACCCCACATAACTGACTAGGCCATGGACTTCGTGTGAGATGTCTACATGCACCATCACCATCTTGTCAACCTTGGAGAACCTAACAGGTGGTCTTTCCACTCATAAACATGATGATGAAGACAGGCCGCATCAGATTTGTTGGGAAGTTTTACAAGAACCACACCCTTCAGTGTCGAAGGCACAACTAGGGAAATTGTTGTGGTCAAGTACAACCTCAAGAACACGCGACAACAATGCTGAGGAAAACACTAGTTCAGGACACGTGGCGACAAGGACACATCAATTTGGATAGTTCAAAGAAGAGAACTCATCATCGGGTCTTCCAGTTCTACGGCATGACTTTGAGAACTTCATCTCCACCACGGACCTGGTTCTAATTCAAACAGAAACCATATTTCATTACTACCCCCGTTTAGAAATATAAGATGATTTTCGATGTTATACTCCATATATGACTACATATACGCATAGAAATGAGTGAACAAAAGAGACTAGAACATGTCTTCAAAGGCATGAGAGCAGAGGATTACATGCAATATCCATAACACAAGTTCTTTGAGGCAAATATACCCTCTTAAAAGGTAGCATTGATGTTCATAAGTACTCCCTCCGTCCCAAAATTCTTGTCTTAGATTTGTCTAGATACGGATGTATCAAGTCACATTTTAGTATTAGATACATTCGTATCTAGAAAAATCTAAGTAAAGAAATAAGGGACAGAAGAGGTAATAGTTGAAAAGTAATCTATAAGAAATTCAAAGTGTCAACCTCTCGCATGTTTTTGGTCAAAAGAGGAATTTAGAACCGTCATTTGGCACACTAAAATCACATGCAAGATCACCTAGAAAGTTGTACTACGATTACTAATCTTTGCGTGTTAGATGAAAAACACGATCAAGATCGAGAAAAGATCGTCAACAAGAGACATTACACGGACTTGCTTAATGAGGATCCGGAGAGGGGGCTTGGATAGGGCGATGGCTTTGAGCTTGTCTGCGGTAGTCTCGTGGGGTGCTTGCGCTTCTTCGTACCATGAGCCTCGGCCGGTTTTGGCGAGCCATAGACATCACGCGTCGGCGGGTGCTCCAAGGCGTCCATCCAAGAGAGGAAGCTGAGAGAGAAGAGTGAAAGGAGGAACGAGATGAGGGAGAAGTGAAGCGAGTGGGTTTTTCTTGAAGAGAGGAAGCTGAGAGAGAAGAGTGAAATGATGGTTGCTTCGTCCGTCCAACTTACTGCTCGAAAGGAGGGGTTTTTGTGATTTGACGGCTCATTGGGCATTATTGCGGCGGTTCGATTGAGGTAGTCTACCGTCACTCTACTACGGAGTAATTTAGTGGATGGCTGGTGGACCCAGTCTTGGCTGTCGCCTGCGTCGGAAAGTGAGTAATTTAGTGCATGGCTGGAGGAGGATCCACACGGTGGGCGTGTCCACTTTGTTTTCATTATGAAGAAAAAATGATTACATCAAGCGTTTCCACTCTTACGATGGAGGAGTGCGAAACACGACAGCCACTTGAACATACATACGGTGCTCCTACTACTAGGCATGTGCGATTGGTTCATACGTCGATTACTACACAATCTTGTTGCTAGTGTAGTAAGATATGATAACAAATGATGTTGTCGCATGTCAACTACTCCTATATGTAACATAGTACCGCTTTTTATTTGTCCGGTCGAGAATGAGCAGTGAGATCAATGTTAACGAGAACAAGGTCCCACAGCCAGACGGAGAAATGCGGTGCTACAATACTCCACAAAACATGAACCATATGAAGCACATCCTATAGTGTTAGGACAGGGTGTATGAAGGGTGCACGGATGGGAGCAAAAGTTCCTTCTCGACCCACTTTTGGGTGTTTGGCAGAGTGCATGAAGGGTGCATGAGTCCACACTAGTAGGTTGACAAAAATACACGAAGAGGAAACAACTATATTGAGATGAGAATGCAACCAAACACACCCACATGCTTTGTGCTTTCTGATGAGGGATCTGCACCGTCTGAGTTTGATCCAACGGTCATATTCTTATTTGAGACATGGACATGCCCATGCAGAGGCGCCTAAACACCACCGAAGTCCCTCTACGCTTCTCGAGGTGCACGGCGTTGGTGATGTAGGGGTGCAACCGCCCGCAGAAGCCCGCTCCCGGTCGGCAGCGAGCCAGCTCCTCAAAGACGGCGTCCAATGGCACGAATGGATTCGGTGGCGAGCCTGAAAAGGATTCGCCCGGCAACGGCGGCACGGTGCGCACAACCCCTCCTTGTCCAGCTCAGCCCCCCACCATCAGCGTGGAGAGCGGCTCAGCTCCTCGGAGATATAGGTGAAGAAGGAGACCAGGTCGAGAAACGCGGCTCGTTGAAGTCGACCGGGTGGTCGACGGGTTTAGCCCGACGGCATCTTCGCGGCCTGCACGACGATAGGCATCATGGCAGCCACAACCGTCGCGTGGCAACTTGGTTCACCAAGTGGTGGCGATCTGGACCTCGTCACGATCGGCCCTTTCGCGCTCCGGCCCGGCTCCCCTGACGGCCTATCGTATCTCCGCTTTTGCGCAAGCGCGCCCGGCCGCCTCGAAAGCATCTTTGTGGTGGGCGCCTGCGCTTTTGAAGCTCCGTGAACTCCCGCACATAACGGAGGAGCATGGCACTCCTCTCCTTCTTGAGCTCACGGAGCTCCACGTCCTTAATACACTGAGCTCCGCATCCTTGGCATGGAGCTCTGTGGTATGCCTCACCTCGGACTCCGTGATCTCTGCTGCCGCCATGGCACGAGGTAGAAGCAATGGGGAGAGGAAGCAAAGGGGCGCAAACCTCTTGAAAGGCAATGCAATCTACGTGAAGGCGGAGGAGCTAACCGAGGAGGCGGGAATCTTTGGTTTTCACCACGGTAAAACACCGGTCGGCGACTTCTCACATCGAGGAGCAATGGGTTTTACAGGTGGAGTCATCGTGACTAATTGCTACCGCTACCGCTCCGTCAATCAAAAATTAAAAATCCTGCCTTTGCTCCCGTCAATCAAAAATTTAAAATCCTGCCGCACCCAAACACCGAGCAATGCGCGGTGGATATTTAAATTTACCCGCCGCAAGTAGATAAAAAAAAGGGTGAAAAATCAAATGTTGCGGCGGCCTAGCTAGTCGGACGAACTAGCCCAACTATCTAGCCACCGTGATTCACTGATGTACTCGGCGGGAAAGGTGGTCTTTCGTGATTTGGCGACTCATTTACTTGCTTCGCGCCACGACCGAGGGAGGACCGAAAACACGCGGTAGGGCGTCCCACGTCCCGGGGAAGAATATGTCGTGCACCACGGGAGGACTCCGAAAACAGCGGTAGGGTGTGCCACATCTCGGCCTGGAGGAAAAATGTGCGTGTAAAAATATACTGTATCGGACGTAGTACCTATGGTTCGACCTCGGGACCCAGCGGTCGGTCAAAACACCCCACTAGCCACACAACTTCATCATGCAAGCGTGGCGCAGTTAGCTCCGTCTCGACCAACCACAACGTCTCTTGTTCTAGGCGATTCTTCTATTTTCCAAGCTTTTTTTCGGTTGTAATAACACCACGGCAAGCTAAGCGCCATTGGCTCTTCGTGTGTGCCCGTGCAAAGGTTAGAGCGATGGAGAGAAGAGAGATTGAGATCGCATGACACAGGACCACACAGTAAGTGAGACAACGGTCATGCCGCGTGTTGACGAGGCACTCCCTCTACTCTACTCAATGCAAGTCTTGTATAAAAATCAAGTTATGGGACAAAGCCAACAACCGTTTCGCTTTTTTCAGAGGGCTATCGACTTCACAGCTTTGTAGTCCAGTTGCCGATTCGAATCTCGCCTTTCGATTTGTTAGTTTTAGGTCCAAATTTGATTAATGACAAGTGGGACCCCGTGTGTTGTTCGATATTTGATTGTAGGATGGTTTTTTGAACAAACACTTTGCGCTGTTAGACAAGTAATGCTTGGCACGAGTTACACGTATTTTGCAAGTTCACGAACAAAAATGACAATGACATAGAATATCACATCCACCCCGCAGCTTAGATACTATGGTGATACGAGTTTTACACCGTTGGAAGTGAGATCCAATGGCTTGGGAGTAGTCTTTGTAATTATGCATGATTTCCAAACTCTCCAAAGTGTTTTTTGCAAATAAAACATTCAGGCCTCGTGTGTGCCGCTGCATCTTCGATCCAATGGCTCCCGGTGTTCATATTAGGTGCTCCCGTAGCTTAATTACCCGCTACGGTGATATGAGCATCTAGGTCGTATGATCGATGATCGAGATGGCACATGCATAGTACTTGTACTTTCTCACGTGCATTTCCCAAACTCTATCAGTAGTATATTGCAAAAAAAACATTCAAACCTCCTATCGTAGGGCTGTTAGATCTCGGTGAACTCGTATCACCACAGAATTCTACTTGCGAGAACACCTCATACTCTCCCGCAAGCGAGAAAACATAAGGTGCTATCGCAGCTTGGATGCTATGGTGATCTGAGCTTGGAGGTCGCTTGATCCGAGATCCAATGGCATCTCGAAAGCAGTTTTTGTGCTTATGGCGATGGGTCGAACTCTTTTGGGGCTTTTACGCAAAACCATTTCAAACCACCGAGGAGGTGTTGGGTCACAAATCCAGCGACTCGAAGAGCTTAGTATCACCAAAGCATCTAAGGTGTGGTGGCACATGATATTCTTACATACAGGAGAATATGATGTCCTCCTTCATCTTAGATGCTACGGTGATACAAGCTTGAGGTTTGGATATGGGATCAAAGGGAATCTAAGTAGTTTTTGTACAAATTGTGCGCAATTCTCAAACTCATCAAGGTTTCACCAAAAAAATTAAGACACATCATGTGAGCTGCTATATCTCAGATCTACAAGCTCCAAGCAACTCAGATCGGCATATAGCATGTAAGGTATGGGGGCACATGATATTCTCCCTGGGAGGAGGGTGGGGGTGCACAACCAATGTCGGTGGTTGGGGAGGTGGGAACAAATATAATCTAAACAACCCTAAGCAGGCTCCACAATTTTATCTAAGGTCGAGGTTGACCCCAGAGCAATCGTGAATAGCTCCGCCCTAAACACAACATTTGCATGTCTTGTAGTACTAGACTTAATGTTCATGTTTCAGTTTCATGTTCATTTTAAATATTGAACTGAGGACCATGGATGTCTTACATTTTACTCCTTCGTTCCTAAATATTAGTCTTTTAGAGGCTTCAAATGGACTGCACATACGGATGTATATAGACATATTTTAGAGTCTAGATTCACTCATTTTGCTCTGTGATGTAGTCACTTGTTGAACTCTCTAAAAGACTAATATTTAGGAATAGAAGGAGTATTTTTGAACTTCGTGTCATACATGCATGGGTTGGAAAAATAGATGCACTATACTTATTGGATTGTTGTTGTGTTAGATGCGTGTGTGTCTCTCTCTGTGTGTGTGTGTGTGTGTGTGTGTGTGTGTGGTCATATGCTTGATACATACAAAGTTTTCTCACCTCCATATTGTTCATCTTTTAAATTTGAATTTGCATTGGAAAACTTACTAGGGATACCATGAAATGTGAAATCCACGTTGAGATCACTATATCACAAATTCACTCTAATTCAACGACTCGTCATAAATCAATTACCACGTTGAGATTAGTATTTGCAAGGAAAATACGGGTATTGTAATACACATAGATTCGTTCGGCATTTTCTCGTATTCTGAAATGGTAGGACCCAACGGCGTACTAGCCAGACCTTGGCTCGTGTTGATCCTAAAAAAACGGGCTCGTGTCCTTCGGTGGCGTGCGTGGTACGCATATTAGGCAACCCCAACCAGTCGAGCCTCGGCGTTTTAAGTCAAAAATATCCGGCGGCGAATTCCAGCCCTAGGAAATTCCTCTCATGTCCCGGTCCATAATGACTACCGATGAACAACGGAGGGATGCTTTAGTAACTAGACAACGTTACCTACCGTGCCGAGCATGGTTCAATTCCCTCGATGCCCGCTCGTCAATGTCACCCGTCAATCGCATTGCCTAGTACTACTACTACTACACCAGGATGAGCACAGAATTGAGCCCGTTTGTTCGTGCCTAGTACTTTTTTTGTTCATGCCTAGTACTTTTTTTGTTCATGCCTAGTACTTGAGTTAATATATCAGGCAATGCACTGGTATGGAGGGATTATCCTTTTACTCCTTTTTCTTCAATTCGAGACAAAATTTTGCTTATGACAAGTTGCACAAATGAAGAGCCAAGGTATTTTGGAACAAAGACACATCACGCTTTTTTGAGGGAAAAGACACTATCACGTTAAGGCTTAACGCTTTCACTATTGAAACCGTGGGCTTTTTACGTGCCGCCACGAAGTCCCCGCTTCTCTCATCGGCAGTGCCGTCCTAGCAAGCATGTGAGTCGGACGGGAGGTGTGCGGCAGAACCCGCTGTCACCGTCGAGAGGCGTATGAAACTGAGCATCGTGCACTCACCAAGAGGCGAAGCCCTTTGACCAGTGCCCGCCGCCCACCGTCGTCCCAATCTGCTCCCACTTTTAACGTCGCCCGGCGACGAGCTTTAAAATCAACCCCCGCACTACCCTATCGCTACAATCCTCTCTCTTCCTCTCCGATTCTCCCGTCGTCTACCTCCAACTAGCTCCTCGACCTAAACGTCGCCATGCCGCATCACGATGGTCTGCCCTTAGTGTTCTGATTTCATGAGGAAGACACCCAGCCGGAGTCTCAAGAACATAAAGGCGCTTTTGGACGAAGCTTGAACTGGCCTTGCGGGGAAGACGCGCGCTTTGTCCCAACTCCGTTCGGCTCCCGTCGCCCATTGCAAGGCCAAAGCCCATCCTCGTGGCATTGATGGGCTGGGAGCCGCAAATTGTCGCTGAGCTTGATGCCATGGGGTTCCAGGAGGTCCCCGCCGACTTTCCGGCGCTGTGCACCTGCCGGCGCATGCGCCTCTTAAGGCGATGCCAGCAGCCGCGCGCCCGTCTGCGGTGCCGTTGCCTGCCACTGGCATGCGCATGCGCGTCTGTAATGATACGCGCGTCAGGCCGGTGTTTGCCCATGCACATGAACGTCTCCGCCGCGCCGTTGATAGCGCTGTCCCTCAGCGGGTGCGGTGCCACCTCGATGGCATGGATGGCCGCCGTCGGCCGCTTCCTTGCACTGCGCCGATCGCCTCCTCCCGCCAGTTGACTTCGCTCGAAGTCGAGAATATTTGGCCTTCCTTGAAGCTAGGCCAACGTCCGAGAAATGCGCCAACAACGGCGCAAGACGCCGCTGCCGCCACCGGGTCAAAGGCCCGACGACACACCGAGCATGGCAGAGGAGCCGCTCTCACCGCGAGACGCCCCGCCGCCGCGCGTAATCTAAATTTGCCATGAAAAACGTTCGATTGCCATGCTTAAAATCCGAGCGTTTATCATTCCGTTTATTTTATATCGATCGTCGTATAATTTAAAGTCGAGTCAGACTGAGCGAAATGTATGGTTTGATCGATTGAATGTTCTGCTAGAGCCGTATCAAATTAAATATAAAAGCGTCACCAAGCCACATGTATTCTTTGTCATCCAACGACCTAGACTGCTTCAATCTCGAAAGCTCAACATGTTTAGCGTGCGATTAATTTCATGCCAAAAATAGTGCTAATCACATGACAACACGCAAATAATATCCTATTAGTTAATATCCGCATGCACTTAATATACTTCCAAATTAACGTGCATTGCACGTACATCGACTAGTGCTGCTAGTGCGTGGCCCGGTGCCGTGACTTGTGAGTTGTGAACGCGTCGAGATATGGTCAACGGCAACATCGCCCATGAAGTTCTTCCTTGTTTGCCTGCGTCCCTAAGCCTTGAAGGGAGGAGAGAGAGAGAGAGCACACATGGAACCCACCAGTAAGTGAAGGCGAATAGTACTAAACATAATATTACATGTTATCCATTAAGTAGGTTGTGGTAATATAAAAACATTATATGAACAAAGGGGGTACAACAAACATTGCTATTCTACGTATGTTGCCTATTGACGTGTGGCTTGAAGGCCCGGTCGCATGTTCGATCCTCGTCCTTTATTTTTTAATTTGTATATGGGTCCAAATTTGTTTCATGACATGTGGGCCCCTTAATTGTGTAGTTTGTAGCACTTTAATTTGTGGGTGAAATTTGTTTCCATTCCAAGCGGACTATCGGTGTGTAGTTTTGTAGCTTATTTATAATAATTAAAGAGAACAACATAGTTTTTTCGATAATACCATGGTGCGGCGTTGAAGGTGAGAAAGGGACGTGCGAGAGGCGATGACCGAGCCGGAGGGAAATCAACTAGGGGAGTTGCGTGGGTTGCAGCGGCGTTTGGAGAAGTTGTGGGCGAATGCTACGTAAAATATAATCTAAACCGACCAGAATAAATGCCTACACAAATTAATCCAAGGTTGGAGTGCCCCTCGCCAATGTAAATAGCTCCGGCTTTGCGAGGATGGAGAGGTAGTAGCTTCAGCGTGGAAGATACGGTATGAGAAAGCGAGGTCAATCGAGAGACATATAGATAGAGAGACAAAGTGAGTGTGGTCCGACATTCATTGAACAAATATATATGCTCCGAGATATTGTCCGATTGAGCTTTTTGGTAAGGGTGAGGGCTATAAGATAGAGCTTGAGATGATCCGATCCTGAGGCGTGTACATATATTTTGTGCGTGGGAGGAAGCAAGGTCAACCCGATCACATAGGGTCGCCGTCATGATCTAAAGAGTGAAGACGGGTTGGAGAGAGTGACCTAGATGAGACGATGTGCTTGAGAGAGTATACAATGTGAATAGGTCTAATTGGGCTCAAACATGGTGATATATCATTTTTGTCAGAAAGAGCGAGGTAAATTGAGACATACACACACACACACACACACACGAGAGAGAGAGAGAGAGAGAGAGAGAGAGAGATTGAGTGGTGGCCCACCATGAGGTCGAAAAGAGTGGCGGCGGCTTGGATGGACTGACCTAGATAGACAATCTGCATGAGAGAGTATAGAGTGTGTCGTAGAGGCCCGAGCGAGGGAGATATATCATTTGTGTGTGAAAAGAAAAGCGAGGTTAAACGAGACTCGAGATAAAGAGAGCGAGATTGAGAGAGTGTGGCCTCGCCGTGCGGAAGAAAGAGTGAGAGCGATCTCGAGGAGTGACCTAGATATACAACGTGCGTTAAATGCGCCACGAGAGGTTAGGGGCTAGAGAGGCAATGCATGTATTTAGCGCGAGAGGGCGAGCGCGAGAGGGGGAAGAGATAGAGAGCTCGGCATGGGGTGCAATGGCGGATGTGTGAGGTAAATACATTTAGTAACGAGGTGGAAAAAGGGGCTGTGTAGTTGAGAGATTTAGATATCGAAACATGGAGAGAAAGAATGAGCGTGTGTTGGAAACCGATAGCTTGCTAAGGTGGTTAGGAGAGGAAGATTGACCCGATCTGGGAAGTATGTAGCGTTTGTGCTTGGGGGGAGGGGACTAAAAACAACATTTGAATGTACATAGTACGAGACTTAATATCGATGTTTCAATCGATTGTACATTGTAAGATTTGAACCGAGGACCAGACATACGGAGTAATTATTTCGAATTCGTGCCATACTAAGTTATGAAATGTTGACATTGACTCAATTTGTTGTGCTTTTTTGTAGGTCATATGTTTGAATCCATCCAAAAGTTTTCTCACTACCATGGTGTTAATCATATACATATGAATGCATATTAAAAAAGTAGTGTGGATACAATTGAAATCTTAAATCCACGTTAGAATTGGAGATAAACTACGTGACACACACTCTAATTCAAATAACTAACTACGTGACACACACTCTAATTCAAATAACTAATTATGTGACACGCTCTAATCCATGTTAAGCGTGGGTACCGCTTTGATTTTTTTCAAATAACTCCTCATTAATTAATTTATAGTACTCCCTATGTTCACTTTTATAAGACCTTGAAGACATTTCGGACAATGTGCAAAATAGTTCATTTTAAGTTATGCGAAATGACTTACAAAAGTGAGCGGATGGAGTATCTCGTTTCGAATGACTAATTATTGCAAGGAAAACACGGGCATGGTAATACATACAGATTAGCTTTGCAAATGAAAGAAGATTCGTTTGCATTCTCAAATGTAGGCGCACAGGCGGACCAGGGTGCGTTAATAGGTGGACATCGCTTCGATTGCCTTAAAGGCAACAACCCTTGAGTGGCCCGACATGTGGGCCAGCCACCTGTTGGGCCCACATGTCATGGACACAAAGGCAGGTGCCTTAAGGCACCGGCGTAATCCTGTCGGGGTGGTCGGCGTGTGTCGGACGGACAGTAGCACCCAGCCACCCACCCTCCCCCAAAAAAGGGACGACGACAATATAAGTTCGCGCTTCCACGTTTGGATTGAAATATCTGGCGGCCCCAATTCCAGCCACCGCAAAATCTCTCTTCTCCACCGTCCCTTCCGCGCCCAGATTGCTCAAATCCCTAATTCGCCGCCATCCCTCAGATAAGCCCCTCGTCTACGTCTCTTTCCCCACCATTCCCCATCTACATGCGGACGACAACGACGAAGACGACGGTCGCGCTTCACCACCGTGACCGGAGCTACCTCATCTACGCCCTCGTCCGCGCACCAAATGGTCCATCGACAACGTCGACTGCCCGCCAAACCGGACGTGCCTCACAGACACCGAGTTCCACCGCATCAGGTGCGCTTCACCGACGCCGTCTCCCAGCTCACCGGGGCTACTTCACCGAGCACATCGTCGCACCTCCGCCCCCCGAGGTCGTTGGGGCTTCACCAACGGTCTCGTCCACACCGCATCAGAAGCGCTCGCTGCCACTCAAGATCTTGCATCCGTCTTGGCGGCCAATAACGCCAGCGCATCACCCTCAACGGCTCAAGTGACCCGCACTCTAGCTAGGCGAAAGCATGCCCAAACGCCCGGCTTTGAACTAGGTATCCACACATCACTCCCTTGTGAACTGTTCCAACGATGTTTGGATATCCTTTCCTTTGCTCTCTTAGCTTACTGCGCCTATGCAACTCGACTTTAACTCTTATTTCTTCCGGAGATATCATCTGAAACAAGAAAATCCATTTTTAGCGAGCATGACGGGCTACGGGATCTGGTACACATCCTCACACAATTGTATAACCTTGTAAATGTCATCCTCGGTACAACATCAAGGTCGATTCCTCTTATTTGATCAACCATTCGCCGTGTTAAAAATGCAGAGAGGGGATGCAAGGAGCACAAGGCACGCACATCCAAGCAAGTGGTAACATGGACTTGTACATGGAACATCCCAAGCGCATAAGCGAGTCAGCAAATGCATACAACGAGCTAAGCGTAAGTCCACGCATTTCATTTAATTAAATCTTTGGCATTAGTGTATGATTTGTGTGCGTTAGGTGATCCACGAATTCAAGTTACCAGGCGAACATTTAACTTAAAAAATCTGAAAGGCACTTGCACTCCGGAAATCAACATAACTTGAGAAATGTGAAGCTACATGCACTTTGAAAACCAGCTAATGATCCAAAGTAGTTCAGATTATAAACATTAAATGATGCAAGCACTAAAAAACACAAAATGCAACATGGTGTACAAGGACTACAAACATGGTCTATACCTGCCTGAATTATTCGTTCTCTGGCTGAAAATATCGAAGTGTAATTGCATCGTATAACCGGTCGCATAAGCGCATATCAATATATCTATCCTGCACAAGTATGTCAATAGTTTCTAACAACAGATTAGAAAAGTATTTATGCTATGTTGTCATGATACGGGACTTTTCCGTAGATGGCCTCGACGTTTCCTCAAGCTATGAAAATGCACTATAATTTGCTTGTCATCAATGCCTGCAAATCTCTGTCTCTCTCAACATAGTAGATCATCATTAGACACTAAATCCTTCAATGAGCTTGCAAAATGCTTGCATTAGATCCTTCATTAGACACTATATGTTCATCACCAGGAGCATGTAAAATGTTTGCATCAAATCCTTCATTAGCGATGCATTCATTAGACACTTGAGGCTCAAGAACATCATGAGCTTGTATGTTTGCACGGGAAACTTGATTAGATACATCAGATTCAATTCGATTCGGTATTGATTGGGGGATTTATAAAATAAGTAGAAATTGGTTTCATTTTCTCATATATTCCCTACATACAAGCAATTTTACAACACCGTCGAGGTTTAACTATTGGCCAGAAATTGAAGAGTTGAATTAGATATAATCGGGGATGTGATGTACCTGCTTTCGTTGCGCATGCTACTCTTGCAAGCTATTTATCGTCTGCTTATGCGCAAGCTCGATGCCATGCCGTCTTTGCCGCCCGCTGCCTCCCATGCAAGGCTACACACCGAGGTTGGATCTTCATCTTCTTGTCCTTCCGCTTCGCTTGAAGCCCAGCGACCGCCCTCCAACAAGGGCGCGAGGAAGTGCTTGTGTCGGTACTGTCCAACAAGGCTAGGTTAGGAAGCGAACCGAGACTAGAAGAGGCCTGGAGCGAATGAATTGGGATTTTTCCTGTTGTCGATCGATATGGGAGGCGCTCATTTGGGCCGCGAGCCTGCTATAGGGCCTGCCTTACACTTATGTTATTGGCCCATCTAAATGGAAACATTTTTCTTCATTTTTTACATTGACTGCTCGTGCGTTGGGACGAACAAAACTAGCGTGGGCCAACCTGGACGACTCAAACTAGGTGCACACTTTCCCGACCACAGGCGGCCGCCCATACCAGCCCCTATGGTGGCGTCGCCCTTTTGCGTGTATGATTCGATAGTGAAAAATATTCCGGTGGCGCTTTTGATTTACCCACATAATGGTTGAATTGCTCGTTTCTATGAATCCGAGTTCGCCAATAATGTGAAGGATGCCATCTTTTCATCCTATTGTAGATTTCTTAGATCTCGATATGCCAAAAGTAATCGCATGAAATATACAAAAGCCAAAAGCGGTGTGATGTGTTTGGCTACAACTAGTCGACTACACGTCCTCATATAACATATCAAGGACACACCATCTTACCAGATTAACCATTCGACTTACCCATGCGGTGTGGGAAGAAAGAAGTATTGGGACCCGGCGTATCAAGCAATTGATGCCATGGACTCCTTTGTACAACCTTATGGCGAAAAAAGAAGTTGCGGTGTGCTGTACAAAGAACTAGTGTAAGTTCAATTACACCTTCTCGGAATTTTAGTTAGCCACTTATTGCAAAATTGTTCAATTACATTGCTTGGCTTAATTTAGTTTGCTACTCGATTACATAATGGCACAACACATTAATCATATTGTGAGGCTAGCCTATATATGTGTTTGCTACTTCTTGTTAAGAATTACCTGTTTGCCTTAACTTAAATATCTACTTGTTTGTTTAATCGCTTTGCTTGCTGCAATAGCGGGTTACAATGATGTTAATAACTTCTCCCTCAGTCCCATAATATAGGGCGTTTTTGACACAAGCATAGTGTTAAAAATGTCTTACATTATGGAGACGGAGGGAGTACTTTTTCAAACATCCAATTGAAACTCTTTAATTCCTTGTTTGTTTAAGCGGTTTCTTTGTTATAACTCCCGATTGAGATATTTTGCTAACTTCAACTTTTCTCAATCCAATCGAACTTTAATGGCAAAACAAGGTTAGACCAAGATCAAAGAGCGAGGTCCCCATGGACGTTGCATCATCCTACAGCGATAAGCACCGGCTAATCGTGCATTATGAATTGCCAATCGCCGATGCTCTAGAGGCTAAACTAGTGGTAGAAAGAGATTATGTACGCTTAGAGATGAAGTTGACATGTTGAGGAAGCAAACAGCACAATCACAAGCGATTACTCAAGACAACCATTAAATATTTGGTGGATTTCAAAAGCGATGCAAGTGAGGCCCGACCCAGATTGTTAAGGCCTGAAGGAAAAAAGGAAATTAAATTCCTACTTGGTAATTCATAGGTGAAATGTTCTTTCCATAGTTGAATAACCTTTGTGTTGTCTGTTCATGTAATCAATCAAACCATTTGTTTTAGAGATCATGTAATAAATTTTTTTGTTTTTTGGTTTGTAATTTTATTTGAGCACAAGTCTGTATTAATTGATAAGACTAGGAGACATTTCATTTGGATTGTCGTGCAGGACCTACAAATATGCCAATCGGGCTGAATGTGCTTTTCGACAATAGTAGTAGTATAGATGGACCATAAGTGGTACGCGCATCGGAAAGGGCCAAGATGCTTGGCTAAAAAAGATGTTGTTGTAGCCAAAAAAAAGAAATGCAATGGCCTGGCTTATGTATGTTAGTTGATATTATTGATCCATATACTCTATAAGTGTTTATATATACATTAGTTACGTACATTCTTGGTTGATTGACTCGGTATTTGAATCTTGATACATCCCTTGTGTACATATCTAAATGGGAGTACACATTATGCTTTGCGTGTGACATTTGAGTTGGACATGAAGTGTTCCAAATATTCAATTCACCTTAAAGCTGGATACTAGTTTACGAATTTGAGTATCGGCATTTGTAAACCATATTCATATATGACAAGTGGAATACATCTTTGTCGTCCTTTTGAAGATATATAAAAACAGATAGAACTATTTATAAAGATTCATATAGGAATACAAAATGGATTCGAATTTAGTTGCCGGGAGTAAACGTGGATGCTTATTCTCCCAAAAATTGAAAAGAAGCTGCAAAATGTCCACTCCCACGTCGGCTGAAGCCAAGTGTTTGGGAGATGGAAATTACTGCTCTACCCATTACATGGACAACCCATCGGCCCGATTTCCACTGCTCTAAATAGGGGTAGGTTAGTAACTTCAATTAGACGTGACACGCATCGCCTCTCGAGCCCATTCCGATTACCTGTGGGCGTCAAACATGGGCTGACAAAACACATTTGATTCAAGCTCGTCGAAAGACCTCTGTTTATCCCTCTATTCCCCATTCATACACGGTGGTGACAAAACAAACTCGACTTCGGCGAAATCGATGTAGGCAAATATTTTCAAAGGCAGGTTTGTAACTTCACTCGGGCGTGACAACCGCCATACACTGTCATCCCGTTCATACACCGTGGGCGCCAACCATACGCCAACCACCCTCTCCTCGCCGAAATCTCTGCAGGCAAATATTGGCGAGATCTTGAGATTACCGTCCTATCCCCAACCGGCGAGGCGTCCAAATTTTAAATGGAGGCTAAGTTCAGTAATTTCCCCATATTTCAGGCGGCGTCCCAAAACATGGTTCCCGTACCTCTCCCTCCATTTTCCCATTCATACACCGTCCGCGCTAGAACACCCCATCCCACACCAGCCTCCGTCCGCCACCCCATCCATCGCGCCGTCCTCCACCACATCCACCGCCACCGTCCTCCACCATGCCGGAAGCGCCTACCAAGACCGCTATCCATCAAGCACTAGAGATGGGCGTTTCTCATCCACAGCTGACGGACCAATAGCCTTGCATCACGTCCTCTCGCTTCATCCAGGCGCCGTCGTCCTCTTTCTTGGGGCCGCTCACATGACCTTCTCTTCCACCGCAACGGGACTTATCCCCGATGCACCCGTCTACCGTCGCAGATCTGCTTCTTCGCCATACGGTAGCCATCGCACCCCGATGCCTACAGTATTTGCGCAAGAGAGGTGGTACTTCATATCTCCTCAACTTTTTGATCTCAACCAGAAAAATAGATCTGAACTTGGTTACTCTACTTTCTTTTCAGCTCTTAGAATTTAGTTCTTAGTTCAAGCAAACAATGGATGCTAAATATCATTTCTACGGTTTGCGACTTCAAATCTGCCATGGCACAGCCATAATCTGGTTTAATTGATCATGCTTAGGGTTTAATTGATCATGTTGGTTCCGTGGTGATTTCTATAATAGAAATCGGAGGAAACCCTCTTTTGCTAAAAAATATGCTTGAGTTTCCCCTTTTATGATCACTATCTGATCGAGAATACTTGCTTCGTGTCATAATAACCTTTGCTCTCCGCATCAAGCTAAACAAGCTTAGATGTTCAAATCTGAATCTGATATTATTAAAAAGCAGACTTGTTTAATTGGTCACTAAATGTTCCTAAATTAGTTTGAAAATGCATGTTACGCCGCTGGGTATGTATCTCTCTGAGGTGCCCACGGTGGGCGGCCCATCCCAGGATTTTGGGTCGTCCCAGGCCCGATTCCCCTCGATACAAGGCTTCGATCTCTACTACTTCTGACCGCTGCCTACTTGGCGACTTGCATCCCGGACGGCATGACTCTAGGAGGAGACACCGGACTAACGAGGAGGCCGAGCCGCTCGCCCAACAGCGTCACCGCTGCCGTAGCCGCGCCGTGCCTACCTTCCCAATCCGTTCGGAGGCTCGAGCGTCTGACACCCACCAAGCCAACCCGATTTATCCTGAGATCGTCCTCAACACTTTCGGCAACCCTCCTCATCACCCATTTTCTAATTGATTCATTACTCATTAGGCGGGACTGCCATTAGGGTTTGTTGTGTGCTCGGTGCTACCTACACTTAATGGTTCAGATGTATTTCGGTAATCTTTAGTACCTCTAAAGTTCACAGGGTTTTCAAAATTCGACCCTCGGAATAGAAACTAGTCATTTTGGATTGTTGGTCATAGTGACATTGACCCATTACTACAAGCCAGGTTTGTTGACAATTTTACTTGTCTTTCTTACTCATTCGATATAATATCCAATTATTCACGTCGATTAGTTGCAAACAATAAGTTCTAGACAAACTTCTTCATTCAGATTTTGGGCGGTCTCTTCTTTGGAAGTTACAATTCTGCATACTTGTCCTAATAAGCTCACAAGTAAATGATTGATTCACTACATCTATGCTTGCCTTTTCATATTTGTTGTCAATATTCTTTTAGGGTGGACCACCCTGTTTATAAATCTTGGAACCGTGAGACCTTGAGTGAATAGTATTTCTCTATGTGATCTCTTCCATCATGTGGAGTAACGAACAACGCATTGTATAGAAAGAAAGTGTCATTTCCGGCTTTTACATAGGTTTCGATCTTTTACATGGAATACAATCTGCCTACTTGCTTTGTGTCGCACTACCAACACTCCACCCTTGAAGCTAAACATTACGCCACTCATAATCGCTTAGTTTATTTGTTCAAATCACGAATTTCATATGATTCTAACATTCCTACTTCAGTTTTGAAATGTGTGCCTACATTATAGAGACATAAGGGGTTTGTATTTACGTGTGTGAGTGCAGTGCACTTGCAGTTGGGGAGGTGAACTTTGCATATGCAGGGGTTTATAGGAGACACTCTCGAGTTGAATCCATAATGCATTCCATAGATAATCGACTACTTTTTATGTTTTCATGAATCTCAGATTACGAACAGCATCATAATGATTATGAGCTTGCCGCATGAAAAGAATAAAAGCGAGAACAATGCCATGGCTGTCAAACTTGGCATTAAGGGGACTGAAATCAAGTGGATGCAATGCAATGCAAACGCTCTCCACCTATAGATTCATGCTCGAGAATATGATCCTATGAGTGATTCCGAGCTAGAGGAGACCTAAGTCAATGTAGCTCCCTAGTGGAGGAGTCGAGGAAGATGCCCTATCTTATTCACCCATCAAAGGTACTTGCTCTAACTTTCCAAGGTTACATTGCTTGCACATATCTTGCAAGCGATGCTTTGCATTGCTTCTACTTTGTTGAACTGCCATTAGCTTAGTTTACACATTATATGTGAATACGCCCTGCCTATCCATTTTTGATTACATATTCCATCTGTCATCATACCATATTTATCCATTCAAATGTTGTTCTTGTGTATCGGGGCGTTTCAAAGGAAGAGGGCGATTCTTGATCGTGGAGGAGCACAAGCAAAGTATTTGGAAAAGGTAGTGGCTTTTGATAAATCAAATAGCCCATTAGGTGTAGTTGCAATATCACACGACCCACAAAATACCCCAACTCTAGCAGACTCTAGCCCTACTACATGGTCATTTACGATGCCCCAACTCGGCAGACCCCCAAGCTATGACAAACATTATGATTATGCCGGTTGACATAGCACCATTGTCACGATGCAAAACCCCATTCGACAAAAGAGTACACCAAATCCGGTTGCCAAATCCCTTTTCAAACCAGGAGAGATCCCCAATTGCAGCAAATAGGACCCTGTTCCATTTCTTCCCGATTTAGAAGACGAAGCTTATGTTGTTGTCGGGAACTTTTTGTGCATCTTTCCTTCATGGAAAGATTATACCATGAATCTGGAAAAATTTCCGATCTTCCTCCGCAACTTCTGGCGTAAGTAATGTACTAATGTTATTCATGGTCATTCTGCATATGTTTCTGGCACGAGAAGACACAAGATTTCATTCTTTTAAATAGGCGAGGAGCAAAGCTGGATTGTGATGACGAGCAAGAGTTGGTTGCGCTTTTCAAGCACTCGTTGATGAAGTATCGTTCCTACCGAGGCAAAGCGCACTTGATGGCAAGCCTCTGAATGAAATTTCTGTAAAGTCTCCGGTGCTACATTTATCCGTGACGGTGGTGGAATAATCTTGTTACACATTGGTCTCTGCAGCGTAAAAGTCTTGTCTATGATATCACATCACAATTTGAACTACATTTCTGCATTTGCCTTAATGTCTCACTTGTACTGGCCCATTAGCGTAAGAACATTAGTTCTCAAGGGACCCTGCAGAATCTACGCAACTATCTTGCTGCTTGCATTGCTCTCGTGAGTACCTCTTGCCACTGTATGACCATACTTACTTTCATAGCTGTTTGATTCTGTAGCATCCTTGCACATGTTAGCCTCGTAATCGCCCATTTGGTGGACATTATAAGATCCGTATGGACTCTTACACAAATTTAGAATCAACCCAATGCTTTTGAAGAGGTTTAGCTCTGCAGTCCTCTTGTAAGGGTGAGCGTGGTCTATCAACATGCCCATTACATTATCAGCTACTCCTCCATCCCATAATATAAGAACGTTTTGTACAGTACACCAATGTTCAAAAACACTCTTGTATTATGGGAAGAAGATTGGTTCATTGTAGCATTACGCATCTTATCTCCCTAGCCCACCATTTACTAAAAAAGATCAGATCTATATTTAATCTTACCAACAAGAAGAATACCTGAGACAATGCCGGTCTGCGAAGTGTAGCCCATTGCTCTTGTCAAGACATTTTGTCCTGTAACGCTTGTACTTCCGAGGATTGGTAGTTGATTATGTAGCATCAATCGCATCTTATCTTCATTATCCTCTATCCCTTCCAAAGATTATCATATCTATAATTACTCTCTACAAAATGTAGAGTACAGGCAATGCTTATGAAGAAGATTACGTCTTTGAAATTCTTGAGTTATCCTTCCCTTGACATGGAGAAGGGCATTATAAAAGCCGGTGCTAGCTTTGTTAATGTAAGTCAGTCCTTCTAAAGCCTTTATCCTCAACTACTATTTAATTTGCTCATACTCCCTATCGTTCTTTCATTGTTTAGTTTCTTTGTTTCTACCAAAATGCATGTTCGTAGGCAAGTAAGTTCTAAGTTTTACTTGTAAAACCAAATTTCTTATTCATACCATGCACATTACTTAATACTCCCTATATGTATGCTTGGTTTTGTGGATCTATAATCCAGGTGTGGTGAAGCAGCCCACGCTTGCACCTTGTCATCTCCTGTTTTATCTTCTTGATGTGGTGATGATATGAACAACATGCCATGCACATTATCCAAAATAGATACAATGATTTTCTTTGCCCTTCATCTATGCTTGTTATGTTGACATGGTAATCCAAAGAGTGTGTCAAGCTCCCGCATTATGAACAATGACAAATTATGCTATTGATATTTAGAACTTACTCTTTATTTTCTAATTTGAAATTGGATAGAATTGACAGAACAATTATCATCTTTGTTTATACACGTGTAAAACCTATCATCTCTCTGCTTTGTTTCAGGGTGATATGCCTGATGGCATGCACAAGTATGTTGAAGGCTGTGAGACAAACCCAACATATATTGCAGCAAAGAAGGCAAAACATCTTGAAGATAGCGAGACAACCCCAAAGTCTTGTCTTGATGCCGTGTTCAAGTTACTTGAGACTAACGGTCCGACAAGCTCCACAGAATTAGTTATGCGAACCGGTTCGACTTCTTGATCCCAAGTTCTAGCAGAAGGCATTACGCAACTCAACTTCGACTTGAAGTCCTATCTCTAAGAAAGATTGCGCAGAACACCAATGAGAACCTCATCGCTAAACAGCTACACCTGGAAGCTATGACCGACATGCTAGTCCGGTCTCACAGCCTTGCTCAGCATATATTGTAGCAAAGAAGGCAAAACATTTTGAAGATAGCGAGACAACCCCAAAGTCTTGTCTTGATGCAGTGTTCAAGTTACTTGAGACTAATAGTCAGACAAGCTCACAGAATTTGTTGTCTGAATCAGTTCGACTTCTTGGTCCCAAGTTCTAGCAGTAAAGGCATTACGCAACTCAACTTCGACTTGAAGTCCTATCTCTAAGAAAGATTGCGCAGAACACCAATGAGAACCTCATCGCTAAACAGCTACACACAGGAAGCTATGACCGACATGCTAGGCGGTCTCACAGCCTTTCGGCTCGTGACTTGCGATAGTTCCCCATAAGGCTAACCTTTCTTGAACTGTCTTGGAAGTGGTCTCGGTTCGGTATTATTTTATTCTGTTGCAATGGTGCCCGATTTTTGTAATCTGCTTCTTCGTTTAAGCTTTATGATCACTTTGGTGGCGAACTTCGATGCCAGTGGATGTAATATACCTTAAATCCTTTATTGTATAGTGAGGTTTATTCTTGAATTACTATGCCGTAATTTCTTTCTTGCCATCATTCGCTATCTCGAAAAAAAATCGAGATGTAGTCGGCCAAGGGCGAAACATTCGATAACGGGCGGGTTTTAGCGAACCACAATTGGGCCGACTGCGTCTTTCTTGGGCCGAATGATTGGGGCCTTCACACATTGCGCCAAAGCCAAAACTTACACCGGCCTATATTTTAGTTGGGCCTTTTTGTCGACCCGAGGCTTAGTTTGGCCCGAGTAGCGTTGAGCCATTAATGTGCTGAATATTGCACGGCCTCATTTACGGCGAGATTAAACCACGGGCCTTTAGCGAGGCCAAAATGCATGTTCGGCCTCAATTTTCACTAGTTGTCGACGGGCCTTCAAAGAAAGTCGAAATGTAGATCGGCCATTATGGGCCCGATTAGCTCCTGAGCCGTTACCGGGCGAAACATATCTCTAGCCTTAGTTGGCCCATCGATATCATGCATGCGGGCCTTTAAGAGGCCGAAAGCTTAGTACATGCATCAACGGGCGAATTGCCGAGAGGCCTTTAACAGGCCAAAGTCACGTTGGGCTTAATCATTGCCACCTTTAGCACGGGCCGTTAGTAGGCGATGTCCCCGTCGGACCATATATGACCCATAGGCGTACGGGCCATTCGGGCGAAAGTCACACCGGGCTGAAATGGGCCCATGTCTACATCAGCCTCTAACGGGCCGAAAGTCACTGGCTGTAGTTGGGCCGAATATTCGGCGAACAATTAACGGGCCAGATCGCTTTGGGTCGTAAATGGGCCCAAATATTGGGCGAACAATTAACGAGCCGGAATCTGGTTTCGAGCTGTAAATATGGGCCTTTATTAGCGAGCCGTTATTGGGCAGCCCACTAGTACTGATTAAGTTCTCACGGGCCTTTGGTAGGCGGCCTTTTTAACCTATATGGGCCTCTGTTGGGCCCGACCATGTGTCGACGTACCATAGGCATGTCTCCTCCAATGGACGGGCGACATTCGCCTGATCGACGGCAATCAGAATTTTACACGTGGAAATTTCCAATTGGTCGAGGTACATTAGCAGGTTGCTCGGATCCAAAATCCGACCCGATAGCTTAACGGCGTTCCGTTACGGTGGATGCCACGTGTCGGTCACCCTTGACGAAAGCTCTGTGACGCGCGATTTATCGTCATGGAAGTGGACACTTCCGTGATGATAATTTTGGTAATGTCATGGAACACTTCTCTGACAAAGACAGGTATGACTATCTTGATTCTGTCATAAATTTGTCATGGATGTACATGCATGACAAAAAACGCGACCTACTGTGACAAACACGTATCATCACGGAAGTGTATTTTTTGTAGTGTCTCTATGTTGATCATATCTAATATATGATTCACGTTCGACCATTTGGTCTCCTGTGTTTCGAGGCCATGTCTTTACATGCTAGGCTGGTCAAGTTTAACCTGAGTATTCCGCATGTGCAAAACTGTCTTGCACCCGTTGTATGTGAACGTAGAGCCTATGACACCCGATCATCACGTGGTGTCTCACCACGAAGAACTGTCGCAATGGTGCATACTCAGGGAGAACACTTATACCTTGAAATATAGTTAAAGGATCATCTTATAATGCTACCGTCGTACTAAGCAAAATAAGATGCATAAAAGATAAACATCACATGCAATCAAAATATGTGACATGATATGGCCATCATCATCTTGTGCTTTTGATCTCCATCTCCAAAGCATCGTCATGATCTCCATCGTCACCGGCTCGACACCTTGATCTCCATTGTTGCGTCGTGGTCGTCTCACCAACTATTGCTTCTACAACTATCGCTACCGCTTAGTGATAAAGTAAAGCAATTACATGGCGTTTGCATTTCATACAATAAAGAGACAACCATAAGGCTCCTGCCGGTTGCTGATAACTTATACAAAACATGGTCATATCATACAATAACGTATATCACATCATGTCTTGACCATATCACATCACAACATGCCCTGCAAAAACAAGTTAGACGCCCTCTACTTTGTTGTTGCAAGTTTTATGTGGCTCCTACGGGCTTCTAGCAAGAAGCGTTCTTACCTACGGCACAAAAACCACAATGGTGATTTATCAAGTTTGCTGTTTTAACCTTCAACAAGGACCGGCCCTTGATCAAATTCGATTCAACTAAAGTAGGAGAAACAGACACCCGCCAGCCACCTTTATGCAAAAATAGTTGCATGTCTGTCGGTGGAACCGGTCTCATGAATGTGGTCATGTAAGGTTGGTCTGGGTCGCTTCATCCAACAATTAATACGGCGGAATCAAAATAAGACATTGGTGGTAAGCAGTATGACGATCATCACCCACAACTCTTTGTGTTCTACTCGTGCATATCATCTACGCATAGACCTGGCTCGGATGCCACTGTTGGGAAATGTAGCATGCAATTTCAAAAAAATTCCTACGCTCACACAAGATCTATCTAGGAGATGCATAGCAATGAGAGGGGAGAGTGTGTCTACGTACCCTCGTAGACCAAAAGGGGAAGCGTTTGACAACGCAGTTGATGTAGTCGAACTTCTTCTAGCTCCGACCGACCATGTACCGAACGTACGACACCTCCGAGTTCTGCACACGTTCAACGTGATGACGTCCCTCGCCTTCTTCATCCAACAAGGTGTCGAGGAAGTAGATGAGTTCCGTCAGCATGATGTCATGGTGACGGTGATGGTGATGTGATCCATGCAGGGCTTCGCCTAAGCACCGCGAGAATATGACCGGGGTGTAAACTGTGGAGGCGCCGCTGCAGCTGAGCAATTATGTCCGGGCTATGTGTGGCGCCCCCATGTATATATAGGTGGGAGGAGGGAGGGAGCAGCCCTAGGGGTGCCCCAAGTAGGAGGATCCTACTTGGGCTCCTTCCCTAGGCAGCGCCCTTGAGGAATCCTGGATTAAGGGGTCCTCGGGCGTCCAGGGCTATTAGACGTGGGCCGGACTATTAGGCCATGAAGATACAAGACAGAGGACTTCCTCCCGTGTCCGGATGGGACTCTCCTTTGCGTGGAAGGCAAGCTTAGCGTTCGAATATGAAGACTCCTTCCTATGTAAACCGACTCTGTATAACCCTAGGTCCCTCCGTGTCTATATAAACCGGAGGGTTTAGTCCGTAGGGATGATCATAATAATAATCATACAAGCTAGACTTCTAGGGTTTAGCCATTACGATCTCGAGGTAGATCAACTCTTGTAACCCCATATTCATCCAAGATAATCAAGCAGGAAGTAGGGTATTACCTCCATAGAGAGGGCCGAACCTGGGTAAACATTGTGTCCTGTCTCTGTTACCATCAATCCTAAGGCGCATGCAGTTGGGACCCCTAACCGAGATCCGCCGGTTTTGACACTGACATTGGTGCTTTCATTGAGAGTTCCACTGTGTCGTCGTCAAAAGGTTTGATGGCTCCATCTGCCATCTACAACAATGCTGCCCCAAGGGAGGTCTTCCTCCTCGGCCAGATCTTTGTGTTCGACGGCTTCGCACTGCGGGCCAACTCGCTTGGTCATTTGGAGCAGATCGACAGCTATGCCCCAGGTCACCAGATTAGCTTCGGAAATCTGGATTATGTCGCTGATATCCGAGGAGACTTGGTCCTCCAAGGGTTCGCGACCCCAACTTTCGCTCTGGCCTTAGATCCAGAGCGCATCACCATGTACGAAGACGGGATTCCTGATCTCGCCGGACTCTCTGCGGCTGTTGAACCTAGTATGGGAGAATCGGAGGAAGTAGCATCACCGGCAATCACCTTGAAACCGGACTCGTCTCTGAACACTGGCTCCGAATCCTCAGAGTTGGTACTGCGTGAGCTGGGCCAAGGGGTTTCCTTCCCGCCGTACTCCACGGACTCTCTTCTCCCTGGCCAAACCTCGCCTTTAACCGAGGCCCTGGACTTAATGCGATCCCTCGTCATTACAGAGGGGTGACGTACGAACTACGCCCAGCCCGGACTAGGGGCTGAGATCGTGGAATTTTATGTCCCACCCACCACCCACTTCATAGCCACTATTGAGGACTTAACCGACACGCTCGATTACGGCTTCGAAGACATCAACGGTATGGACGACGATACCGGAGAAGAGCAGGCCCGAAACCAGCCGTTTACTGGGGATTTGGGCGGGCACCTCTTCCGTATGGCGTGTACATGGTGGATACACCCAAAGAAGGTAACAACGATAACGAGAAAAATCCAGTTGAGGATACACCTCGTGATACAACCAAAGCACCGACGTCAGCGGCGCCGCTCTAAATCACGCCGTGGAAAAGACAGCAATATCGGCACCGGAGACAATAATACTTCGGACGGTGCCGAAGACCAAGAAAACCCCGTTGAGCCAACCTCCGAACAGGATGACCGGGAAGATGGGCAAATTAGCCCTGACGAACAGGCTGCAAATGAAGACTCGGAGGACAGTAATTACCTTCCACTCTCCGAGGATGAGGTGAGCCTCGGCGATGAAGACTTTATCGTGCCTGAGGAACCCCTTGAGCAGGAGCGCTTTAAGCGCCGGCTGATAGCCCTTTGCAAGGGGCTGAAAAAGAAATAGCGGCAGCTTCAAGGCGACCAAGATCTGCTCAACGACAGGCGGACTAATGTCACGGCAGCCGAGGAATCTGACCTCGGCGTAACCAAGAGTTACCCAAAGCGTGGCTGCTACCTCAATTCGGCGATGAGGCACTGGAGCCGTACCATCGGTAGCGTAACACGGCGAACCGACCACTACGTGGCCGTGACAAGACGGCAGCTCAAGCCGAACACCAGCCCGCACTACCTTGCCGTAAAGGTTGAGACACAACAGCTCGGGGGTATACGTACGACTTACGGCATGACCTGGAAAATAGAGCTGGTCAGACCAGATCGATCTACGGATCGCTGGGCGTGCCCGGCTTGAGGCGGCTATCTGGCGAGGCGCGACAAGCATAACCACATCCAGGCCGAAAATCACAGACGGACTCCATCTGAACTGCGTCGCGACTTGGCCCGATATAGGGGCGCCGCACACCCTCTCTGCTTCACTGACGAAGTAATGGAGCACGAAATCCCAGAAGGGTCTAAACCCGCGAATATCTAATCATACGATGGAACAACAGATCCTGCAGTATGGATTGAGGATTTTCTTCTCCATATTCATATGGCTCGCGGTGATGATCTTCATGCCATCAAATACCTCCCGCTAAAACTCAAAGGACCAGCTCGCCACTGGTTAAACAGCCTGCTGGAGAACTCCATTGGCAGCTAGGAGGACCTGGAAGACGCCTTCCGCGACAACTTCCAGGGTACATACGTCCGACCTCCGGATGCTGATGACTTAAGTCACATAGTTCAACAGCCCGGAGAGTCGGACATGAAATTCTGGACTAGGCTACTAACTAAGAAGAACCAGATCGTCGACTGTCCGGATGACGAAGCCCTAGCGGCCTTTAAGCATAGCATCCGCGACGAATGGCTCGCCCAACACCTCGGCCAAGAGAAACCGAAGTCTATGGCAGCCCTCACGACACTTATGACCGCTTTTTGCGGGCGAAGATAGTTAGCTGGCTAGCCCGCAATAATAATGCAAGCGAACTGGCACCTCTGAAGCCGAAATAACGGCAAGCCCCGACGTAACAGGCACAAGCGTCGAAGCAACGGGGACAATACCGATGACACGGCGGTCAACGCCGGATTCAGCGGCTCCAAGTCTAGCCAGCGGAAGAAGCCATAAAAAAGAAACAATGCCGGCTCATCCAGCTTGGACCGAATCCTCGATCGACCATGTCAGATCCACGGCACCACCGATAAACCCACCAATCATACCAACAGAAGCTATTGGGTCTTTAAACAGGCCGATAAATTAAATACTGAGAATAAGGAGAAGGGGTCACCAAGTGAGGAGGATGACGAGGAGCCCCGTCCATAGAACACAGGGGGGAAGAAGAAATTTCCCCCAAGTCAAAACGGTGAACATGATATACGTTACTCATATCCCCAAGAAGGAACGCAAACGCGCGCTCAGGGACGTCTATGTGATAGAGCCAGTCGCCCCAAAATTCAACCCATGGTCATCCTGCCCGATCACCTTCGATCGCATGGACCATCCGACCAGTATCCGTCATGGAGGTTCAGCCGCACTGGTCCTCGACCAAATCATTGATGGATTCCACCTCACGCGAGTCCTCATGGACGGTGGCGGCAGCCTTAACATGCTCTATCGGGGACCACGATGCGCAAGATGGGCATCGATCCCTCAAGGATCAAGCCCACAAAAACTACCTTTAAAGGAGTGATACCAGGTGTAGAGGCCCGTTGCACAGGATCAATCACATTGGAAGTCGTCTTTGGATCGCCGGACAACTTCCGAAGCGAAGACCTAATCTTCGACATTGTCCCCTTCCGTAGTGGCTATCACGCACTGCTCGGACGAACCGCATTTGCTCGCTTCAATGCGGTGCCACACTATGCCTATCTCAAACTCAAGATGCCCGGACCACGCGGTGTCATAACAGTCAATGGAAACATGGGCAGCCTCCCTTAAATCGAGGAGCAAACCGCAGCCACAGCGGCGGAAGTACATGGCGGCACGATCAAGCGGAACATCAATTTAGCGGCCAAGCCCCGACCACTATTAAACGAGTCCGGACTACTCCGCAGCATGACAGTCCAGCTGCGTCGCCATGAGTTCGACTAACAATTGGCCTCCGTCTCGATCTGACGAATGGCGGCATACGTGCAGCGTACATAACTACGCACTCAAAATACCATGGGCAAAGACGGAGGCATAACTCGATCATGGTCCATAATGCGCCTCGACCTTACCTGGGCACACATACTTTGCCTTTTCTTTTCATCCTTTTCAGGTTTCCTTTCCACAGGCCCCTCATGATGGCCTGATCATCGATCCTTTCGAAGGATGGACGCACCAAGGCGGCACGCTGCATAGACGTGCGGTGGAATATTTAGATGGTCTTCTTGACGACAACTTTACCTGTTTTCAGGACCCGCACGCAGCTTCTCCTTGGTCTCGGCATGTTAAAAAGCCCTGTTGCTTATCGCACTATTTGTACAAATACGCTTTGACGTATCAATCAAATTAAAATGGAAACAGTTTGCGGCCCAACTTATGTGGCACTGGCTTACTCGTTCATTATATTTCACTATTTTAATCGATTGCACCTGCCATGCCTTTGGTATGCGACTTAACTACGCCAGGCTCCATCACGCTCCATACGTTGGCAACAAGTCCGAACACTTTTTACGGCATAGTTCGGGCGCCCCAAATATAGCATTATATGTATCGGCTCGAATCATGTCTTTGGTCAATAGTTGGGTTGCGGCTCACATGCTTGCTACCTTACGTTCCGTCTTATCGGCTAGGGTAGTAAAGGGAGAACTACTGCGATTGTGTTCCTGGTTTATCCGGATAAACACCTCAGTTGAGAAAGCCGAAAACTGACTATCATGATGCGGCGAGCTGATTGACTATTCGGAGGCTAAACTTAAAATCTCTTGCGATTTTTTCCGCATTATGCGACGGATCGGCCTTCACCCGATCAGGTGTCTATAGCACCCTAGTTCGGATAAACAAATACTAACTAGGGGCTGCGCCTACACTTCTATTCTAAAACTCCTATGGCTAAGTGAGGGTGATAAAGCCACATAGTCCGATTGCCTGGTTCGCTGCGCTAAACACCTCCTTCAAGGACCAAACTTTTGGGTCAAGTGTGTTTAGGTTCCAACCCGAACACCCCCGTACTACCTACGTGGGGGCTGAAGCCGACGACTGGCCAACTCTCAGATTTAATAAAACGGCCGCACAGGAGGAAATTTTTTCAACAAATAACGAGCAATATATTACATATAGGCTTTGTTCCAAAATACAGGACTGGATACGATGAATGTATTCGTTCAAAGATAATGTCCTTTGCACACTGGCCCTCCACAATCCGGGATCCTCCGGAGACATCATCAAAATACTGCTTTCGGCGTGCGATGCTCCTTGCCCGCGGCGGTCTCTCGGTTGCAAGCTTGTGGCGTTCATCTTCGCCCATCGTACCTTGACACGGGCGAAGGCCATCCGCGCACCTTCGATGCGGACCGACCGCTTTATGGCATCAAGCCGAGGGGCAGGCACCGACTAGCTGCTTCATGAGCCCGAAGTAGTTGTTGGGCATGGCCCGACAAGCCATAGACGGATTATCAAATCCTTCATGGCCAATTCGGCCACCCTATGCGATTCGGTCATTTGTTGTTGATCGCTAAAGGGCACCGGATGCTCTAGCGCAAGGTATTGCGACCAGAACAGCTTCTCTGTTGAGCTCCCCTCTTTGGCTCGGAAGAACTCCGCGGCATCAGCAACACTGCGAGGCAGATCCGCAAACGCTCCTGGAGAACTCCAAATCCGGGTCAGTAAGAGGTACCTTTTCTTCACATATTTGCTCTGCATAATAAAGGCCTTACCTGCTGCAATCTGCTTGGCCTTCTGGATTTACCGGAGGGCGCCCTGGGCTTCAACCCGGGCCTCTTGTGTGCTTTGGCGGGCCTTAGCAAGTTCGGACTCTTGGTCCACAATCTTGCGCTCCAAGGACTCACATTTCTTTACGGCATCCTAGAGCTCCTGCTGCACCTCCCCGACCCTTGCCTCGTGTTTTTAGCGGGCGGCTTGTTCCGTCACCGCTTTCTTCTGGGCCTCGGTCAGCACGTTCTTGAGGGACTCCACCTTGGCTGCAGCTCCTGTGAAACACCATAATAACATGATCAACACAAACAATTCATATCATTTTAGATCTGCATAGGCCATTGCATACCTTGCTTGCCTCTAGCTGTTTCTTGACACGGCCGAGCTCTTCATCGGCCTGCTCCAGACTCTGCTTCAGTTTGGAGACTTGGCTGACATGGGAGGTCGCAGCCGGCATCGACGCCTTTGCTTATTCACATAAACACATATGATAAGTTTCTGCGAAAATTATTCGATCCTCTGTCGGCCTTTCTTTTGAACACGGACGAGTCTCGAAACTCTTGTCTATACTACGGCATTCTCGTTGCGTACTTGCTTTACATACCTCAAAGCCTGTTAGAAGGCTAGTGCAGGCTTCAGTCAGTCTGCGCTTAGCGGACTAAACCCTCCCAACCACCGTACCCATAAGGACACGGTGTTCCTCAACAATGGAAGCACTTTGCAGCGCTTACCTGATTCCGGAGCCGTATGGACCTCCGGAATAGTATTCGGCTAGGGGACGAATTGGATATGGCCTCCATCGCCAGTCTCTAGGGGGATTTGCTCCCCCATGTACCCGGCGGCCGAGGTTTCACCCTCTGGTGCCACCCTGACGGCCTCCTGTACCTCTCCCTAGCCTGGGAAGGTCCTTCGGGACAACACCTCGGCGTCGTCCGCGGCCTTGGGAGAGGAGGCCGCCGGAAGTGACCCGCTGTCCATCACATTTGGATCCAAAGAATTCCCCGAGGATGAGGATCGCTGGGGGCGGGCGTGAGCCGGACTGCAGCACATGATTTAACATATTAAAACCACAAAGTAAAGAAGCTGGGTATATATGTTTATAAGTGCTTTGGAGTACTTACGATTCAGCCAGGGGCTTCTACCTATGACGCCACTCGGAGCTGCTATCGGTGTCCAACGCAGAGTCATTCGCAAGGGAGACCCTCCCCTTCTTGGACGCCTCTGCCTCTAGATCCATGGGGTCGCCCTTTTCTTCCTTCCCCCCTCGGGGGGAGAGTTGCTTTCCTCCTCCTCGTCGTCGTCCTCGACGGCGGGGGAGGAGTGGGTTTTGGCGTCTTCGGACGTCATGTCCGAAGTGCCTTTACAGCGAAGGCCGCCTCTTCCCGCCTGGCCCTTCTTCTTGGCCTTCTTCTCCGGCGCCTGGTAGGGCGTCGGAACCAGCATCTTCATCAGAAGTGGGATAGCTGGGTTTTTAGGCAGCGGAGCCGGACACTGGATCCGCTCCGCCTTCTTTGTCCAGCCCTGAAAAGACAAATGGGGAAGCTTAGGCGTCTTCCTTGAATGTACAGGTGAAGGATACACCTTGAAATACGAAAAACTAACCGGACTGGCTGGATGGGTCAGGTTGTACCCACGGTCCTCGATCGTCTTCGGCCACGTCTCATTGGCCTTAAAAATCACCTTCCAGATGCCTTCGTGTGTAGTGCCGAAGAATTGTTGCAAGGTCTGGTGCTTGGCCGGATCGAACTCCCACAAATGGCAAGTCCGGCTTTGACAAGGAAGGATCCGGCGAAAAAGCATCACTTGGATCATGCTGACGAGCTTAATGTTCTTGTCCACCATGCTCTTGATGCGCGTCTGCAGCGCTGTCAGCTCGTCCAACGAAGCCCGATCCAGGCCCTTCTCTAGCTAGGTGGTGAGCCGCATCGGGGGCCCGGACTTAAATTTGGGAGCCGCGGCCCAGGTGGTGTCACGGGGCTTTGTGACGTAGAACCACTGCTGTTGCCACCCTTTGACGGTCTCCACGAAGGTACCTTTGGGCCATGAGACGTTGGACAACTTGCTCACCATAGCGCCTCCGCACTTCTGCGTGTTGACCACCTACCACCTTGGCTTCACATTGAAGATCTTTAGCCACAATCCAAAGTGGGGTGGGATGCGGAGGAAGGCCTCGCACATGATAATGAATGCCGAAATGTTGAGGAAAGAATTTGGAGCTAGATCGTAGAAGTCTAGCCCATAGTAGAACATGAGTCCGCGGACGAAGGGGTGGAGAGGAAACCCTAACCCGCGGACGAAGTGGGGAATGAATACCACCCTCTCTTGGGGCTCCGGGGTGGGAACGATCTGCCCCTTGGCCGGAAGCCGGTGGGCGATTTCCTGGGCCAAGTACCCCGCCTCCCGGAGCTTCGAGATGTCCTTCTCTGTGACGGAGGAGGCCATCCACTTGCCCTGCGCTCCAGATCTGGACATGGTCGGAGTGGTTTTTGAGGCGGAAAGGATGGACGCTTGGGCGCTGGAGCTCGAGAGTGGATGGGCAGAGGGGAAGAAGGCGTGGGTGAAAGAGTGGATCCTTATCCTCTTATAAAGGCGGCGAATATCAAGCGCCCTCCGACTCGCCTTAAAACTCGCCTATTCCCCAAGGGTCGTGTGGATGGCACAGTTGGGTTACCCACGCCCGTATTAATGAGAATCCCGCAATAAGGGGACACGATCTCTGCTTCGACAAGACGTGCCAATGAAAACCGCATCTTGAAATATGGAGCGGAGGTCAAAAGCGGTTGAAATGATGACGGGCAGGGATAAAACGTCTCGCTACAAAAGTTGTCAGTAGATGGGACTTGTTAAATATTATATTCTTCGCAGCAGTGTGTGGAGCTTGTTTTGCAGAGTCCGACACGTTTTCTGTGTTCAAGGACTACTTTAAAGTATTCAGAGGAGGAACCCGCCCTGCAATGCCGAAGACAATCTGCGCCCCGGACACATCGTCATTGAAGCCTGGTTTAGGGGCTATTGAGGGAGTCCTGGATTAAGGGGTCCTCGGGCGTCTGGGCTATGTGACGTGGGCCGGACTAATAGGCCATGAAGATACAAGACAGAGGACTTCCTCCCGTGTCCGGATGGTACTCTCCTTTGCGTGGTAGGCAAGCTTAGCGTTCGGATATGAAGATTCCTTCCTCTATAAACCGACTCTGTATAACCCTAGGTCCTTCCGGTGTTTATATAAACCGGAGGGTTTAGTCCGTAGAGAGAATCAAAATCATAATCATACAGGCTAGACTTCTAGGGTTTAGCCATTACAATCTCGAGGTAGATCAACTCTTGTAACCCCATATTCATCCAAGATAATCAAGCAGGAAGTAGGTATTACCTCCATCGAGAGGGCCCGAACCTGGGTAAACATTGTGTCCCTGTCTCCTGTTACCATCGATCCTAAGACACACAGTTCGGGACCCCCTACCCGAGATCTGCCGGTTTTGACACCGACAGCCCCCCTTTCATTCTTTTGGCGATGAGGGGAAGGAAGGAAGAGGTGCCCCCCGTTATCCTTTCTCCCACCAAGGGGGAAAGGCAAGAGGAGGTGGCGCCCCTCCTTTCCTTCCTCTAGGGCCTGCGGCCAGGGAAAGGGGTGCACCAGCCCCTTGTGGGCTGGTCTGTCCCTCCCTCGGCCCATTAAGCCCATATCTTTTTCGGGGTTGCCCGAAACTCCTTTCCGGTGACCCAATATGTACCCGATACCCTCCGGAACACTTCTGGTGTCCGAATACTATCGTCCTATATATCAATCTTTACCTCTTGACCATTTCGAGACTCCTTGTCATGTTCGTGATCTCATCTGGGACTCCGAACAACATTCAGTCACCAAATCACATAACTCATATAATACAATATCATCATCGAACGTTAAGCGTGCGGACCCTATGGGTTCGAGAACTATGTAGACATGACCGAGACACATCTCTGGTCAATAACCAATAAGCGTAACCTGGATGCTCATATTGGTCGAACCGTTATGACAACATACGTTATTCCCTTTGTCCACCGGTATGTTACTTGCCGAGATTCGATCGTCGGTATCTTCATACCTAGTTCAATCTAGCTACCGGCAAGTCTCTTTACTCGTTCCGTAATGCATCATCCTGCAACTAACTCATTAGTCACTTTGCTTGCAAGGCTTCTTATGATGTGCATTACGGAGAGGGCCAGAAGATACCTCTCCGATACTGGGTGACAAATCCTAATCTCGATCTATGCCAACCCAAAAACACCTTCGAGAGATACCATAGAGCATCTTTATAATCAGCCGATTCGTTGTGACGTTTGATAGCACATAAGGCATTCCTCTGGTATCCGGGAGTTGCATAGTCTCATAGTCGAAGGAATATGTATTTGACATTAAGAAAGCAATAGCAATAAAACTGAACGATCATTATGCTAAGCTAACGGATGGGCTTGTCCATCACATCATTCTCCTAATGATGTGATCCCGTTCATCAAATGACAACACATGTCTATGGTTAGGAAACTTAATCATCTTTGATTAACGAGCTAGTCTAGTAGAGGCTTACTAGGGACACATTGTTTTGTCTATGTATCCACACATGTATCAAGTTTCTGGTTAATACAATTCTAGCATGAATAATAAACATTTACCATGATATAAGGAAATATAAAATAACAACTTTATTATTGCCTCTAGGGCATATTTCCTTCATTTGGCTCATCACATAACAGTTCATCTATGTGAACTATATGCCGCCTACCACACACACCTTCATCTGGTGACTGTTTACATTGTTTGGCTCATCATATACAGTTCATCCGAGTGAAGCTGTATGTAAATCTATCACACACACCTTGATCTGCTTACCATTTATGTTGTGTTCCCTAATCGTAAACAGTTCATCCTAATGAATCGTATCTTTGTATATCTACACAACTTGATATGGCTGACCGTTTCTATTATTTGGTCTCATCGCAAACAGTTCGTATGGATCAACTATATGTCATGTATCGCACACACAACTCTAATCTGAATCGTGTTCGATGACTCCACCATTGCAAATAGTTCATATCATTTTTATGGTTTTATTAGGACATTGTTTGCGATTTTAGCATCGCACACAGTTTCGTCGAAGGGTCTCTGATTGTAGTGTCGCGTTAGCGACATCCTTCGATAGTGCATGGAGGACTTTGTAGCCTCGAGGATTAACAAGAACAAAACATTCTATGTGTATTCTCCATGCCATGTGGAACGAGAATCTCAATAGGGGACAAACTAAGCCAGTTTGAGTGTGATAGTGTAAATCTGGTCTCGGATGAAGTGTGGAAGTGTTTGATCTAGCAAAAATAAAAATGTTCACTTGGAAGCGTTTTGCGTGGTCTTCCTTGCTTTGGAGTCTTGGCTAATTGATTACCTCTGATATGGATTCGTATGTAGATAGTTCTCTTTTTCCCGTAGAAGTGACCCTAGGTTATCAAAGCCAGAGGAAGAATTGCTAATTGAAGGGTGATTTTGACAAGTTCTTGCTATCACTAGAAGTTCCACTTTATCAGACTGAATATGCACAAGTAAAAGAGAGAAACAATAATGGGAAAATAGGTTAGGGCCTAAGGTCTTCACCTTCAAGCATATACTTGCACTAGGTATTTCATCTAAATATCGAACATGGTTCTGGTAAATACTGTTACCATGTGTTGTCAACATTTATGTGGGGGGGGGGGAGGGGTGGATGCATCTTAATAACATCACAACTGACATGCAACTGCATCATGATTCTATTTTCCAACCAAGGCCTTGCCGTCTCGTGGGGTTACCTCAAATATAAAGGATTTCTCCATACCAATGCACTGGACATTTAATGACTGCACCTCTTGTTCCCCCAAGGAATTGCTTTCAGCTACTGTACTTGTCCTTACTCACCGGCATTCGGCATAGCCTTCCACTCATCCTTGCAATCTGCCTCTTCCTTGATCGATCGTTCGGATATCGAATAACTATGGGGCCAGGTAGATCTATTTTATACACATTTTTTCATCTGATATGTTGCATATTATCTCCATATATCATGTCCCATTGAACCAATTACTTGTCCATCATGCTTGATTTCTAGTTTATACACTTTTCATTGTGAGCATTGCATAGTTTGTGATTATGTTAGTTTTTATTAGTTTTTTCCGCTTTGTTGTGTCTATGGGTTTCTTAAAGCAACCATGGACCAAGCACGATGGAAAGGCCAAGGTTGTGATCAGTATGGAGGACTTTAAGACACTAGAATCAAGCCTTTGCAGTATTGAAATATGATATTTTTAAAGTTCTCGGATCAAAGATCCAGTGAAACAGGTATATCTGTCTTGTTCATGCGATTTCAACGATCCTAAGAACACCCAAATCAGAGTTCGTATGAAGAAATGGAGGCCAATATACTAAAGGGGTCTAGAACAAATGACGGTGTGAAGGGGCCCCAACCAACATTTTTGCCAAGTTTGGCCATGGAGCATATTACTATCATTGTAAAGGTTAGGATGTTGAGATAATTCAAAGTGACAGTAAAAGCCTCAATTCCTTGCCTTTGCAATTGATATGGGAATAACGGAGAACCCTTAGTGCGGCAGCATCCACGGGGAAACCCTTAATCACCGTAGTGAGAGCTAGTGTGGGGAAACTATGATGGTGGCGTGCATGGAACGCAGTCTACTTTGAGTTGAACGTATTTGATCGTCTTCAACGTATCTATAATTTTTATTGTTTCATGCTATTATATTATCAATTTTGTATACTTTATATGCCACTTTATATCATTCTTGGGAACTAACCTATTAACCTAGTGCCCGGTGCCAATTCTGTTTTGCCTATTTTATTGTTTCACGAAAAATAGTACCAAACTAACTCCAAACGCGATGAAACTTTACGGTATTTTTTCCGCAATGTAAGGGATACTAATTAAAAGATTCGAGGAGGCCAAAGATGTAGGAGAGGACACAAGCTCACGCAGGCGCACCCCCATGGGGGTGCCACCTGACCTTGTTTGCCCTAATTCCACTTCTATAAATTCTCTAAAATCCTAAAACTACTAGAGCGAGACCCGAAAAAATTATTCTGCCGCCGCAAGCCTCTGTTCTTCCGCGATCTCATCCGGAGGCCTCTGCCGGTACTTTGCCAGAGGGGAATCGATCACGATGGGCTTCTACATCAATGTTGCCGCACCTTCGATGATGTGTGAGTAGTTTACCACGGACCTACGGTTCCATAGTGATTAGCTAGATGGCTTCTTCTCTCTCTCTTTAATCTTCAATACAATTTTCTCCTTGGAGTTATATTCGATGTAATCTTCTTTTTCCGTGTGTTTGTTGTGATCCGATGAATTGTGGGTTTATGATCAGATTATTCATTAAAAGTAATTGAGTCTTTTCTAAACTTTATTATGTGTGATTGTTATAGCAATGTAATGCTCTACAATCTATCCATTTGATTTGGCCAACTAGATTGATTTATCTTCAGCGGGAGTGGTTGATAGTAGTAGGTTCACTCTTGCTGTGTCCCCACCTCATGACAGAAGGGGTAGCGAGGCACGTATTTGTATTGTTGCTACCAAGGGGAGAACAACGGGGTTCAATCATATTGCTTGGTTTTTATTTTGTCTACATTATGTCATCATGCTCCAAGCATTACTCCATTGTATGAACTTAATTTACCTTAATATGCATGTTGGATAGTGGTCGATAGATGGAGTAATAGTAGTAGATGCACGCAGGAGTGGGTCTACTTGTCACGGCGTAATGCCTATGTACATGGTCATTGACGGTGTCCTGAACTAGGGGTACCAATCTAGTTGGCCCACAGTCCATGGGCTGAGCTTACGGCCCACCGTACTCATGAGTAAGGACTTCGGAGTGTTGGAAATATGCCCTAGAGGCAATAATAAATTAGTTATTATTATATTTCCTTGTTCATGATAATCGTTTATTATCCATGCTATAATTGTATTGATAGGAAACTCAGATACATGTGTGGGTACATAGACAACACCATGTCCCTAGTAAGCCTCTAGTTAACTAGCTCGTTGATCAATAGATGGTTACGGTTTCACGACCATGGACATTGGATGTCGTTGATAACGGGATCACATCATTGGCGTAATGATGTGATGGACAAGACAATCCTAAGCCTAGCACAAAGATCGTGTAGTTCGTATGCTAAAGCTTTTCTAATGTCAAGTATCTTTTCCTTAGACCATGAGATTGTGCAACTCCGGATACCGTAGAATGCTTTGGGTGTACCAAAGCGTCACAACATAACTGGGTGGCTATAAAGGTGCATTACGGTATCTCCGAAAGTGTCTGTTGGGTTGGTACCGAATCGAGACTGGATTTGTCACTCCGTGTAAGCGGAGAGGTATCTCTGGGCCCACTCGGTAGGACATCATCATAATGTGCACAATGTGACCAAGGGGTTGATCACGGGATGATGTGTTACGGAACGAGTAAAGAGACTTGCGATAACGAGATTGAACAAAGGTATCGGGATACCGACGATCGAATCTCGGGCAAGTACAATGCCGCTAGACAAAGGGAATTGTATACGGGATCGATTGAGTCCTTGACATCGTGGTTCATCCGATGAGATCATCGTGGAACATGTGGGAGCCAACATGGGTATCCAGATCCGCTGTTGGTTATTGACCGGAGAACGTCTCGGTCATGTCTGCATGGTTCCCGAACCCGTAGGGTCTACACACTTAAGGTTCGATGACGCTAGGGTTATAAAGGAAGTTTGTATGTGGTTACCGAATGTTGTTCAAAGTCCCGGATGAGATCCCGGACGTCACGAGGAGTTCCGGAATGGTCCGGAGGTAAATATTTATATATAGGAAGTCTTATTTTGGTCGCCGGAAAAGTTTCGTGCATTATCGGTATTGTAATGGGAGTGCCGAAAGGGGTCCGGGTCCACCGGGGTCCACCTGCCTGGGGCCACATGGGCTGTAGGGGTGCGCCTTGGCCCATATGGGCCAAGGGCACCAGCCAAGAGGCCCATGCGCCAAGGAGACTTGGGGAGGAAGAGTCCAAAGGAGGAAGGCACCTCAGGGTGCCTTGGGAGGATGGACTCCTCCCCTCTTGGCCGCACCCCTTCCTTGGAGGAAGGGGCAAGGCTCGCCCTCCCCTCTCTTGCACCTATATATAGTGGAGGGAGGGAGGAAGCCACACCGAGTCCCTGGCACCTCCCTCCCTCCGTGACACCTCCTCCTCTCCCGCAGTGCTTGGCGAAGCCCCGCAGGATTGCCACGCTCTTCCACCACCACCACGCCGTTGTCTTGCTGCTGGATGGAGTCTTCCTCAACCTCTCCCTCTCCCTTGCTGGATCAAGGCATGGGAGGCGCCACCCGGGCTGTACGTGTGTTGAACGCGGAGGTGCCGTCCGTTTAGCACTAGGATCATCGGTGATTTGAATCACAACGAGTACGACTCCATCAACCCCGTTCACTTGAACGCTTCCGCTTAGAGATCTACAAGGGTATGTAGATGCACTCTCCTTCCCCTCGTTGCTGGTTTCTCCATAGATAGATCTTGGTGACACGTAGGAAAATTTTGAATTTCTGCTCGTTCCCCAACAAAGTGGCATCATGAGCTAGGTCTATTGCGTATTGCACGAGTAGAACACAAAGTAGTTGTGGGCGTTGATTTTGTTCAATATGCTTGCGTTACTAGTCCAATCTTGTTTTGACGGTATTGTGGGATGAAGCGGCCCGGACCGACCTTACACGTACTCTTCACGTGAGGCAAGTTCCACTTAATCGACATGCACTTGGTGCATAAGGTGGCTAGCGGGTGCCGATCTCTCCACTTTAGTCGGATCGGATGCGATGAAAAGGGTCCTTATGAAGGGTAAATAGCAATTGACATATCACGTTGTGGTTTTATGTAGCTAAGAAATGTTCTTGCTAGAAACCCATAGCAGCCACGTAAAACATGCAAACAACAATTAGAGGGCGTCTAACTTGTTTTTGCAGGGTATGCTATGTGATGTCATATGGCCAAGAAGAATGTGATGAATGATATGTGATGTATGAGATTGATCATGTTCTTGTAATAGGAATCACGACTTGCATGTCGATGAGTATGACAACCGGCAGGAGCCATAGGAGTTGTCTTTATTTATTGTATGACCTGCGTGTCATTATACAACGCCATGTAATTACTTTACTTTATTGCTAAACGGTAGCCATAGTAGTAGAAGTAATAGTTGGCGAGACAACTTCATGAAGACACGATGATGGAGATCATGATGATGGAGATCATGGTGTCATGCCGGTGACGATGATGATCATGGAGCCCGAAGATGGAGATCAAAAGGAGCAAAATGATATTGGCCATATCATGTCACTATTTGATTGCATGTGATGTTTATCATGTTTATGCATCTTATTTGCTTAGAACGACGGTAGTAAATAAGATGATCCCTCATTAAAATTTCAAGAAAGTGTTCCCCCTAAGCATGCACCGTTCTGCGAAAGTTAAATGCGTTTGAAGCACCACGTGATGATCGGGTGTGATAGATTCTTACGTTCACATACAACGGGTGTAAGCCAGATTTACACACGGAACACTTAGGTTAACTTGACGAGCCTAGCATGTACGGACATGGCCTCGGAACACAAGAGACCGAAAGGTCGAGCATGAGTCGTATGGTAGATACGATCAACATGAAGATGTTCACCGATGATGACTAAGTCCGTCTCACGTGATGATCGGACCACGGCCTAGTTGACTCGGATCATGTAATCACTTAGATGACCGGAGGGATGTCTATCTGAGTGGGAGTTCATTAGATGAACTTAATTATCCTGAACATAGTCAAAAGCCCTTTGCTAATTATGTCATAGCTCGCGCTTTAGTTCTCTTGTTTAGATATGTTCCTAGAGAAAATATAGTTGAAAGTTGACGGTAGCAATTATGCGGTCGTTAAGCTTATGTCCTTGATGCACCGCTCGGTGTCTTTGGACCTCGAACGTGGTCTATGGATGTTGCGAACATCCGACACACGTTTGATGACTACGTGATAGTTCGGTAATGTTAAGCGGCTTATAATTGAGGCACCAAAGACGTTTTTGAAACGTCGCGGAACATATGAGATGTTCTCGAGAGCTGAAATTGGGATTTCTGTGCTCGTGCCACGCCAAGAGGTATGAGACCTCCGACGAGTTTTCTAGCCTACAAACTAAGGGAGAAGATCTCAATCGTTGAGCTTGTACTCAGATTGTCCGGTACAACAATCACTTGAATCGAGTGGGAGTTAATCTTCCGGATGAGATAGTGATGTTTCTCCAAAGACATTGCCACCAAGCTACTAGAGCTTCGTGATGAACTATAACATATCGTGGATAGATATGATGATCCTTGAAGTGTTCGCGATGTTTGACACCGCGAAAGTAGAAGTCAAGTAGGAGCATCAATTGTTGATGGTTGGTAAAACCACTAGTTTCAAGAAGGGCAAGGGCAACAAGGGATACTTCATGAAACGGCAAAACAGCTTGTCGCTCTAGTGAAGAAACCCAAGGTTGAACCCAAACCCGAGACTAAGTGCTTACGTAATGAGAGGAACGGACCTTTGAGCGGAACCACCCTAGATACTTGGTAGATGGGAAGGCTGGCAAGATCGATAGAAGTATATTGGATATACATTATGTTAATGTGTGTTTTACTAGTACTCCTAGTAGCACCAGGGTATTAGATACCGGTTCGGTTGCTAAGTATTAGTAACTTCGAAACAAAAGCTACGTAATAAACGGAGACTAACTAAAGGTGAGTGACGATACGTGTTGGAAGTGTTTCCAAGGTTGATATGATCAAGCATCATGCGCTCCCTCTACCATCGAGATTGGTGTTAAACCTAAATAATTGTTATTTGTTGTTTGCGTTGAGCATAGACATGATTGGATTATATGCCGTCGCAATACCTGATTATTCATTTAAGGAGAATAATGGTTACTCTTAATTTGAATAATACCTTCAATGGTCTAGCACCTAAAAGGAATGGTTTATTGAATCTCGATCATAGTGATACACATTTTCATGCCAAAAGATATAAGATAGTAATGATAGTACCACGTACTTGTGGCACTTTGCCATGTAAGTCATATTGGTATAAAGCATGAAGAAGCTCCATGTTGATGGATCTTTGGACTCACTCGTTTTGAAAAGTTTGAGACAGCAAACCATGTCTATTGGTGTATACGCATGAAGAAACTCCATGCGGATGGATCGTTTGGACTCACTTGATTTTGAATCACTTGAGATATGCAAATCATACCACATGGGCAAGATGACCTAAAAGCCTCGGTTTCAAGAAGATGGAACAAGGTAGCAACCTGTTGGAAGTAACACATTTTGATGTGTGCAATCCAATGAGTCTTTGAGGCATGCAAAGTGAATATCGTTATGTTACGACTTCACGGATGATTCGAGTAGATGTTGAGTATATTTACTTGATGAAACACAAAGTCTGAATTATTGAATGGTTCAAGTAATTCCAGAGTGAAGTTAAAGATCATTGTGACAAGAGGATAAAATGTCTATGATATGATCATAGAGATGAGTATTTGAGTTACGAGCTTTGGCACGCAATTAAGACACCGTGGAAATTGTTTCACAATTAATACCGCCTGGAACACCATAGTGTGATGGTGTGTCCGAACATCATAGTTGCACCCTATTGGATATGGTGCGTACCATGATGTCTCTTATCGAATTACCACTATCGTTCATGGGTTAGGAGTTAGAGACAACCACACTCACTTTAATAGGGCACCACGTAATTCCGTTGAGACGACACCGTTTGAACTATGGTTTGGAGAAACCTAAGTTGTCGTTTCTTAAAGGTTTGGGGCTGCGACGCTTATGTGAAAAAGTTTCAGGTTGATAAGCTCGAACCCAAAGCGGATAAAATGCATCTTCATAGGACACCCAAAACGGTTGGGTATACCTCCTAATTCAGATCCAAAGCAATAGAGATTGTTTCTAGAAATGTGTCCTTTCTCGAGGAAAAGTTTCTCTCAAAGAATTGAGTGGGAGGATGGTGGAGACTTGATGAGGTTATTGAACCATCACTTCAACCAAGGTGCAGCAGGCACGTGAAGTTCCTGTGGCACCTACATCAATTGAAGTAGAAGCTTATGATAGTGATCATGAAGCTTGAGATCAAGTCACTACCGAACCTCATAGGGACGACAAGGACGCCAGCATCGCCTTTGAAGTGGTACTTGATCCTGTCTTGAATGTCATGTTGCTAGACAACAATGAACCCTGCGAGCTATGGAGAAGCAATGGTGGGCCCATATTCCAACAAATGGTTAGAAGCCATGAAATCCGAGATAGGATCCATGTATCGTAACAAAGCATGGACTTTGGTGGACTTACCCGTTGATCGGCAAGCCATTGAGATAAATGGATCTTTAAGAAGAAGACGGACGTGGATGTAATGTCACCGTCTATGAAGCTTCGACTTGTATGCGAAGAGTTTTCACAAGTTCAAGGAGTTGACTACGATGAGATTTTCTCATCCGTAGCGATGCTTAAGTCCGTCGGAATCATGTTAGCATTAGCTGCATTTATGAAATCTGGCGTATGGATGTCAAAACGAGTTTCCTTACCAGCTTTGTAAGGAAAGGTTGTATGTGATACAATCGGAAAGTTTTTGTCGATCCTAAGGATGCTAAAAAGGTATGTTGGCTCCAAATGATCCTTCTAAGGACCGGAGTAAGCATCTCGGAGTTGGAATATACGCTTTGATAAAATGATCAAAGATTTTATGCGTTTATACAAAGTTTGTGAGAAACTTGTATTTCCAAAGAAGTGAGTGGGAGCACTATAGAATTTCGATGAGTATATGTCGTTGACATATTGATGATCGAAATGATGAAGAATTTTCATAAAGCATATAGGGTTATTTGAAAAGTGTTTTCAAGTGAAAACCTGGATTTAGCTGCTTAAACATTAAGCATCAAGATCTATGAGAACAGATCGAAAACGCTAAATGATACTTTCAAATGAGCACATACCTTGACATGATCTTGAAGGTGTTCTAGATGGATCAGTCAAAGAAGGAGTTCTTGCCTGAGATGTAAGGTATGAAGTTAAGACTTAAATCTCGACCACGGCAGAAAAGAGAGAAAGGACGAAGGTCGTCCCCTATGCTTTAGACGTAGGCTCTATAGTATGCTATGTCAGGTACCGCATCGAAGTGTGCCTTGCCATGAGTCGATCAAGGGGTACAAGAATGATCCGAGAATGGGGATCATTGGACAATGCGGTCAAAATTGTCCTTGGAGTAAATAAGGACATGTTTCTCGATTATGGAGGTGATAAAGAGTTCGGCGAAAGGGTTACGTCGATGCAAGCTTTGACACCTATCCGAATGTCTGTGAATTGCAAACCGGATTCGTATAGTGGAGCAACCATTTGGAATAGTTTCAAATGGAGCGTGGAAGCAGCATTTATAATATGACCTAGAAATTTGCAAAGCACACACGGATCTGAAAGGTTCAGATCCGTTGACTAAAACCTCTCTCACAAGCAAAACATGATCAAACCCCAAAACTCATTGAGTCTTAATCACATGATGATGTGAACTAGTAAACTCTTTGGATGTTGGTCACATGGCGATGTGACTTGTGAGTGTTAATCACATGGCGATGTGAACTAGATTATTGACTCTAGTGCAAGTGGGAGACTGTTGGAAATATGCCCTAGAGGCAATAATAAATTAGTTATTATTATATTTCCTTGTTCATGATAATCGTTTATTATCCATGCTATAATTGTATTGATAGGAAACTCGAGATACATGTGTGGGTATATAGACAACACCATGTCCCTAGTAAGCCTCTAGTTAACTAGCTCGTTGATCAATAGATGGTTACGGTTTCCTGACCATGGACATTGGATGTCGTTGATAACGGGATCACATCATTGGCGTAATGATGTGATGGACAAGACCCAATCCTAAGCCTAGCACAAAGATCGTGTAGTTCGTATGCTAAAGCTTTTCTAATGTCAAGTATCTTTTCCTTAGACCATGAGATTGTGCAACTCCGGATACCGTAGGAATGCTTTGGGTGTACCAAACGTCACAACGTAATCGGGTGGCTATAAAGGTGCATTACAGGTATCTCCGAAAGTGTCTGCATTGGGTTGGCACGAATCGAGATCGGATTTGTCACTCCGTGTAAACGGAGAGAGGTATCTCTGGGCCCACTCGGTAGGACATCATCATATCGTGCACAATGTGACCAAGGGGTTGATCACGGGATGATGTGTTACGGAACGAGTAAAGAGACTTGCCGGTAACGAGATTGAAAAAGGTATCGGGATACCGACGATCGAATCTCGGGCAAGTACAATGCCGCTAGACAAAGGGAATTGTATACGGGATCGATTGAGTCCTTGACATCGTGGTTCATCCGATGAGATCATCGTGGAACATGTGGGAGCCAACATGGGTATCCAGATCCCGCTGTTGGTTATTGACCGAGAACGTCTCGGTCATGTCTCATGGTTCCCGAACCCGTAGGGTCTACACACTTAAGGTTCGATGGCGACGCTAGGGTTATAAAGGAAGTTTGTATGTGGTTACCAATGTTGTTCAAGTCCCTGATGAGATCCCTGGACGTAACGAGCAGTTCCTAATGGTCCGGGGTAAAGATTTGTATATAGGAAGTCTTATTTTGGTCGTAGGAAAAGTTTCGTGCATTATCGGTATTGTAAGAGTGCCGAAAGGGGTCCGGGGTCCACCGGGGTCCACCTGCCCTGGGGCCACATGGGCTGGGGTGCGCCTTGGCCCATATGGGCCAAGGGCACCAGCCCCAAGAGGCCCATGCGCCAAGGAGACTTGGGAGGGAAGAGTCCGAAAGGGGGAAGGCACCTCCGAGGTGCCTTGGGGAGGAGGGACTCCTTCCCCCTCTTGGCCGCACCCCTTCCTTGGAGGAAGGGGCAAGGCTGCGCCCTCCCCCTCTCTTGCACCTATATATAGTGGAGGGAGGGAGGGAAGCCACACCGAGTCCCTGGCACCTCCCTCCCTCCCGTGACACCTCCTCCTCTCCCTTGGGTGCTTGGGCGAAGCCCTGCAGGATTGCCACGCTCTTCCACCACCACCACGCCCGTTGTCTTTGCTGCTGGATGGAGTCTTCCTCAACCTCTCCCTCTCTCCTTGCTGGATCAAGGCATGGGAGACGCCACCGGGCTGTACGTGTGTTGAACGCGGAGGTGCCGTCCGTTCGGCACTAGGATCATCGGTGATTTGAATCACGCACGATGCGACTCCATCAACCCCGTTCACTTGAACGCTTCCGCTTAGCGATCTACCAGGGTATGTAGATGCACTCTCCTTCCCCTCGTTGCTGGTTTCTCCATAGATAGATCTTGGTGACACGTAGGAAAATTTTGAATTTCTGCTACGTTCCCCAACACGGAGGTCTCACACTTCAACGTGATCAAGATGGACTCTGCCGAAGACTTGACGTGTACTCCAAGAATAGCTTCGATAGCAGGCATGTTTATCCTTAGTTTGGCAACCAACCATGTACCACCCTAGGTACCCCCAGCGTCTATATAAGTTGTGGGGTTTAGCCTGTAGAAGGACGACCACAATTACATCCACCTAGCCTTGGAGTTAGAAAACTACTTACGGTCTCGAGGGATCTAAAGAGGACCGAAGACAATATGAGATAACGGTGATCCATGAAACTTAATGCTTGGTTCCGGTCCAAGGACCTTAATTGTGGAGATGACCATTTTGTGGCAACGAAGAAACATGACCATAGAATGTAATAAAATCCCACGGGGAGGAGTTTCATAACTTTAGGGTGATCTGCCTATAGAACACACATATCAAATACCATGAGTATGATACAAGGTAACTGAGTATTACCGTCATAATGACACACTTGATATATTCTTATCATGAACTAAATTCTCTCCGCACCTAATATCTTCAATGTAGGAAACACAAGTCTCATTTTCATTTATGTTATTTACTTTTAAAAGTTTCTACAATCCTTATTTTAAAACCTTTTATCCGAGGCTACTCTGGTTTATTCGTCCACTAGGACAGTAACAATATTTGAAGAAGCTCAAGCAGTTAATTCACACAATAACTGTGACACCTTTGTGTGACAGAAACGCCACTATAAATACTCTCCTCCACTCTTTGTTGGGATGATTACTCATTGGGATACTTCCGCGAAAGTGCTACACCACCATGTTTGGCTTGTAGGAATCATCAGCAAGGCCAAAGCAGCAGTGGTAAAGGAAATCTTATGGTAAGACTAAAAATAAATGTTACAATCCTTCTTACGGTTCAGATGTCGTTCAAATTGTACCATGACTTCATGTTTTCTTCAATTGTGTGTTGATAGGATCAAGGTGATTACAAAGGGGAAAGGTTGAAGACGCAGCAATGGAAAATTGTTATTAGTGTTATATTTATGATGCCTTTGGCTTTTTGTAGTTTGGCCTTTGGCGTCCCATTTGTACTTGCATATATGATGGCTTTGGCCTCCGTGTAATACCGCATTGCTATTCCTAACAATTAGATTTTCTTAAGAATTGCCTTTTGTGTTATTTGCTTGCTTGGCAGGCTTACATTCAATAACTCAATTCTCTCTAAACGCTCCTAAGACTTTCTGAGGTGTTATTGGAGATCTTCTATGTCAACCAAGAATTGAAGAAAACACGAGTCACAACCAATAATTTATTTTTTCGCCACACCTTTCTTTGTCATTTCTTTTGCTCAGTGGCTTTGTAGGCATCAAGACTATTTATGTTTCTTGTAGTTATTTGAAGAGTTTTATGTAGGAGTGTGAATGGAATAGTCTCCCTATTTGTGTGTGTGTTCGTGGCTGTGAATCTTTGCCGCTCCGGCTGCTCTGTTTTCACTCTGAAGCTTGTTTCAGGCTAGAATATGTGTAGTCATTCTTCTTTTTTTGTTATTTAGATAGAGTTTCTTTAGTTGATCTAAACTGAACTTGGTGAGTTCTGACTTGAGCATGCAAAGTTAGCAAACTGAAAGAATATGAAGCAGTTGTAAGTTGGCATTTTCCAAATTTGTTGCCAGTGGCCAAATTTAAATGTCAGTTCTGGAGTTTTTTGAGTATGCAGTTTCTCTATCTATTTAGGCTACGGTTCTGACAATTTATAGCACTGGTTTTCAATATTGTTGTGTTTTGCAGAGGCTAGAACTTTGATGGATAGTTCTGAGTGTGAATATACGGATACAGAGCCCAGGTAAATCACTTCTCGTTGCCCTGCTTTTTCAGTATCGATCGCCTATTATCTTTTTATACCATGCATTTTTTCAAATACAAGATTTTACTAAGCAGTTCAAATGCACAAAGTGACTGTGCTTTGTTACTACATTTGTGAATACTTATGTTTTATTCAAGAAGACACATGTAGTTTCTTTTTCCTTCGCAATGGTTCTCTGTTATAGGAGAAGAATGAATGCTTCATTTTATGCATATGCATGTATCAGCTCCTCCTTGATCATGTCAGCTAGGAATCAATTATATATTTTGAGTAATTGTTTTATAGAGATGTATGGTTAGCTGAATAGGCTTACATAGTCCAGTAAGAAAACTACAATTTTCTGATTACACTAACTGCTAGCTTATACATCTACTTGCCGAGTTAACATATTAATATGCTTGTACATCTCTGAAAACATATAATAAACTCCGTCCACGAAGTTAGAACTGCTTCTTTGAATAAGTGTAGAGTTTAGAAATGAACTCCGTGGATGATATTGTTCATGTTGCTTGAATAAGAATTGAATAAGGTGTTGTAACCTTAATTTGAATTTACGGTAATCTTTGGGCAAAAGACATCCTTTTGGAAACTTAATAGTTATTATTAGTTACATTAATATATTTTAGTTATATCCATTGTTGTCCAAGTAGATGTTATCATTCATGTTCTTTCATTCTAATGTTGGTGTTGTTTAGACTTTTTTTCTTCATGTCTATATAGTTATATTTTGTTTACTGAGATGAGATTTTTCGTACCATGGGTTTTACTAGGTCTTTCAGTTTGGTCAACTAACAATAGTCATGTCTCTGATCTTCCCTGGTTCTACTTTCTATGCAGGTTAAACTTGAACAAGGCATGACAGTTAGTGGAAGGCATGTCAGAATTTTTTGAGATGATTCATGAAACTTCATTATTAAGTACTTTGAATTTTACTTTATACACAATCTGTTGGATTGCCCCCTCTACAGTATGATCCAAGTTATGAATCCATATTGATCTAAAAGATGAATGACCTCTTGGCTGATAAGGTTTTATTTTCTGTAATTAACCTGTTTGGACATGACATTTGCTAAATGGGATCTACCCCCTCAAATCGGCTATTATTTCTTTCTCTTTCAATCGATTTAAGGTGCTCACATATGCCCTACAATACCCAAATAATACTTGGTTCTAATTGGCTTCTTGCGCCATGGGCGCAACGGGTCATCTAGTATGCACAAAAGTTACCCTTCACACCAGTGGGGCCAAGATAATAGTGTAGTTTGCATCAGGGTTCACCAATTCAGTAACATAAAACTAACCATGTATATTCACTGATTTGGCGCCACATATGAAGGAAATATGCCCTAGAGGCAATAATAAAGTTGTTATTTATATTTCCTTATGTCATGATAAATATTTATTATTCATGCTAGAATTGTATTAACCGGAAACTTGATACATGTGTGAATACATAGACAAAACAAAGTGTCCCTAGTATGCCTCTACTAGACTAGCACGTTAATCAAAGATGGTTAAGTTTCCTGACCATAGACATGTGTTGTCATTTGATGAATGGGATCACATCATTAGGAGAATGATGTGATGGACAAGACCCATCCGTTAGCTTAGCATAATGGTCGTTAAGTTTTATTGCTACTGCTTTCTTCATGACTTATACATATTCCTTTGACTATGAGATTATGCAACTCCCGAATACCGGAGGAATACCTTGTGTGCTATCAAACATCACAACGTAAAAGGGTGATTATAAAGATGCTCGTTGGGTTGGCATAGATCGAGATTAGGATTTGTCACTCCGACTATCGGAGAGGTATCTTTGGGCCCTCTCGGTAATGCACATCATAATAAGCCTTGCAAGCAATGTGACTAATGAGTTAGTTACGGGATGTTGCATTCTTGAACGAGTAAAGAGACTGCCAGTAACGAGATTGAACTAGGTATGAGGATACCGAATATCGAATCTCGGGCAAGTAACATATCGAGGGAATAACGTATGTTGTCATTACGGTTCGACCGATAAAGATCTTTGTAGAATATGTGGGAGACAATATGAGCATCCAGGTTTCGCTATTGTTATTGACCGGAGAGGTGTCTCGGTCATGTCTACATAGTTCTTGAACCCGTAGGGTCCGCACGCTTAACGTTCGATGACAATTTGTATTATGAGTTATGTGTTTTGGTGACTAAAGTTTGTTCGGAGTCCCGGATGAGATCACGGACATGACGAGGAGTCTCGAAATGTTCGAGAGGTAAAGATTGATATATTGGACGATGGTAGTCGAACACCGGAACGGTTTCAGATCGTTTCAGATATTTTTCAGAGTACCGGGAGGTTACCGGAACCCACCGGGAAAAGTAATGGGCCTACATGGGCCATAGGAGAGAGGGGAGGCAGCCCACAAGGGGTGGTCGCGCCGCCCTCCCATAGGGAGTCCGAATTGGACTAGGGGAGGGGGCGCGCCCCCCTTTCCTTCTCCTCTTCCCTCTCCCTTCCCTCTTTTCCCCTCCATGAGAAGGAAAAATAGAGGAGGGCCGAATCCTACTAGGACTGGAGTCCTAGTAGGACTCCCCTCTCCTGGGCGCTCCCCTGGTGGCCGGCCTCCTCCTCTCCCTCCTTTATATACGTGGGCAGGGCACCCCTTGGAGACACATCAATTATTCTTTAGCCGTGTGCGGTGCCCCCCTCCACAGTTTACGCCTCCGTCATAGCGCTTGGCAGTGCTTAGCGAAGCCTCGCCGAATCACATCACCATCACCGTCACCACGCCGTCATGCTGACGAAACTCTCCCTCGACCCTCTGCTAGATCAAGATTTCGAGGGACGTCATCGAGCTGAACGTGTGCAGAACTCGGAGGTGTCGTATGTTTGGTACTTGATCGGTTGGATCACGAAGACGCTCAACTACATCAACCGCGTTAAATTAACGCTTCCGCTTTCGGTCTATGAGGGTACGTGGACACAGTCTCCCCTCTCGTTGCTATGCATCTCCTAGATAGATCTTGCGTGATTGTAGGAATTTTTTTTAAATTGCATGCTACGTTCCCCAACAACATATGCCAGGTAGCAAGTGACATGACATTGTCTACTCTATCATCTCTCCGCGTCATAATTAGTGCCATCACCGCCCTTTTTTCTCTCCTTCATCTCTCTTTAAACTGGGCAGGGCAAGCACAATTATTCGGTTTTCTCAGCAAGCTGGCAAAACATATCCAAGACGTAATATAAGTTGAGCCTCACTAGTGCAAAGCTTAAATTTTAGACATATATAGTCGAAACTATTGTAATAATACATAGTACAGTGTGCAACTCATTTTTAACCCATCATAGTTATAAAATAATGTTGGCATGCCCTTTTGCGGTTGTGTTTTCTTGATTGCGATTGTGACATTAGTAAAAGCTTTCATCGTCAGAAAGTTAGTATTACGTACACATGCATCATGTATTCATATGTGGCCAAGGTGTCCTAGAAACCAGAGTCCACATCTTCTTCCACTGTGACTTTCCCAAGGTTTGCTGGTCATATATTTGTGGTCAATGGAATCCTCCAACAGGGGTAGGACAACTTCAAAATGTTACTGAGCATTTCGGAAACCAGCCGGTTGTGCCTTTCTTCTTGGAGATCTTCAGAACCTTTGCTTGGGCAATTTGGACAACAAGGAATGACTTCATTTTCAATGGAATTCAGTCAAGCTTATACAATTGCATGAGAAAATTTAAGGAGAAAATTAATTGGCTGCTCTTAAGGTCCACAAGGAAAAGATATCATCAGTTTGAAGCGCGTTAAGGCTTTCCATTAGCTAGTTGGAATTCCTAAACCTTCTCATTTTAGATTCATTTGTACATAAAAAAATACAAATATAAACAGTACTCCCTCCGATCCAAAATAAGTCTCGCTGTTTTGAACAATCTCCTACTGTTATCGGTAAAAAAAGGTTTAGTACTATTACGTATGGCACAACATGAAGGAAACAACACCATAGCACTTACTCCTGTTGGACCAAATTTGGGCGACCCTAATTTAGATATTCGTGCTAGTTAGAGCAACTCCACTCGCGCCACCAACAGGCCCCAGTGCTCTTTTTTAGCGTCGGGGCCTAAAAATCGGCCCAGTCGCGCCCCCAATACCTTGATTATCGCCGGTTTGGGCCGAAATAACAGCCGGCGAACCTGAGCCGAACCCAAGCCCCCCGGGGCCACCTGGGGGCGCCGGCCGAAGCGAAAGGGGCATGGGTCCGGTCTGTCGGCGAGAGACGGCACTTTTTCCCGCCGATCCCCGCTTTTCCTCCAGCCTTCCGCCATTTCCCCTTCTCCGCCATTCTCCTCCTCTCTCGCCATCCCGCCGCCATTGTCGAAGAAGTATGCGCCCGTCAGCCGCTGCCAGAGCCGATGCCACCACCAAGCAGAGGAAGCCGAGGGCGCCACAAAGAAACCACCGGGCATGTCGACCGCCGACTGGAAGGCGGAGGTTCAGCGCCGGGAAGCTGTCACCACCGACCGGTGGAACAAACTCAACGCCAAGAGGGCCTGGGACGCTACCGCGTCGTCGGCGGAGCAGGCAGAGGCATCTCGCGCGGGGATGATGAATCCACCCAGCGGTCACGGCCCGTACGGCCCGCAAGCTAGCCAGCAGAGCGTCGGATCGTGACCGACTTCTCGGCCGAAGCATGGAAGACTGTCTGCCTCGACCCGATCACCAGCACGAACCAGAACGCCGACACGTACTGGGAGCGCATCAAGTCGGAGTTCGATGAGCGCAAGTTGGTCGACCCCTACTTCGCCATCATCTACATGCAGCACGGCACGAAGGCCATGTCGAACCATTGGGCGATCATCCAAACGGCCTGCAACGAATGGCATGGGATCGTCGAGGAGGTCGCAGCTCGCCCGGAAAGCGGCACCAACGTAGAGGGCCAGGTATGCACATACGCCGGCTCTCGCTCCATTTCATCGTGTGCATCACTGCCGACACTTGTTCTTTGCCATGTTCGCAGATGGTTTGGATGTTCGACATCTACCGCCAGGACAGCAACGCCAATCAAGAGTTCAAGTACCTCCATGTGTTCTCCCAGATCGAGAAGTGCGAGAAGTGGGTAGTTGTCCCGCACCTCGCCAAGGCCAAAGAGTCGAGGATCGCGCCAACTCCCACGCCGCCGCCAAGCCCGAGCGATGATGCCTCCGCTGACGCCCAAAGACAGAAGCCGCCGACGCCGACCAGCCCGTGCACCCCGACTCCCGCCAGTCCCACGCTGGAGGACAACGCCGTCGTTTGATGCATTGCCTACGCGCCTTCCTTTTCAATGCCGAACTTTCGAGTATGATTGATCGCCGAACTATGTGGCAACAGCCGTTGATCGCCGAACTTGTGGCATTTTTTTAGGTAGCGGGAAATGTCAAGTTTGAATTTGTATGCGTCTTGGGGCCGAAACGTGGACCGTGGCTGGGAACCAGGTCGCCCCCAGGGCCAAAAAAGCGTCGGCTGAAGGGCCAAATAATCGCCGGCGGTGCGCTGGGCAAGTATTTTGGTCTACGACGTGAACAAGGCCTTAACCATATACTCCCTCTGTAACATTTTAGAATCGTGCTATGCACACGACAGGAATTGCATGGTTGACAGACGATGATGAAATCCAGCACGACATGCATATATTGTTGAGAAGAGCACCGGCCGCTTGATTTACCTATCGTGCAAAGATCAGGCATATGTATCGTCCGTGGAGCAGTTTCGAACATTTTCTAAGACATTTTTGGAGTCCAAGGCAATGTCAAAAAACGTCTTATAATATGTTATGGTGGGAGTGCCAAATTTGGGCATCATGTATTGACGTAAGTTACAAGCACAAGTCATTGTCTAGCGAAGCAGAGTGTGCGCTGTACTGATGAAATAAACCCAATTGTCCAGGTGATCACTACAAGTAGCTAGATGCGGACATGAAGATGAATATCGTCGTAAGAAAGAAAGTAGATGAATATCGATAAATCAAACAATGCATTTGCACGGATCCTTGTAATTTACATCATGGTAGTACAAATCAGATCATCCGGCAGCTTGCAAGTGCAAGCATAGTGGGTGCCTTACTTGCCGGGCACGAAGTTAGTGGCGAATGCCCATGCGTTGTTGTTGACTGGATCGGCGATGTGGTCAACAAGGTTCTCGATGGGGCCCTTTCCGGTCACGATAGCCTGAACGAAGAATCCGAACATGGAGAACATGGCGAGCCTTCCGTTCTTGAGCTCCTTCACCTTGAGCTCAGAGAATGCCTCGGGGTCGTCGGCTAAGCCAAGTGGGTCAAAGCTGCCTCCGGGGTAAAGTGGGTCAACAATCTCGCCAAGTGGGCCACCGGCAACGCGGAACCCCTCGACGGCGCCCATGAGCACAACTTGGCAGGCCCAAATGGCTAGGATGCTTTGTGCGTGGACGAGGCTGGGGTTGCCGAGATAGTCGAGGCCACCCTCACTGAAGATTTGAGAGCCGGCCTTGAACCAAACAGCCTCGCCAAACTTAACGCCATTGCGGGCGAGCAACTCAGGAAAGACACAACCGAGCGCGCCAAGCATAGCCCATCGGCAGTGGATCACTTCGAGCTCACGGTTCTTGGCGAAGGTCTCGGGGTCAGCTGAGAGCCCGGCAGTATCCCAACCGTAGTCACCAGGGAACTCACCGGTCAAATAGCTCGGTGGCTCACCTGATAGCGGGCCGAGGTAGAGCACACGGTCAGCCCCGTACCACGGGCTGCTAGAGGCAACTTGCTTTGCCTTTGCCGTAGTCTTGCGCATGGTGACACGTGCTTCACCGAAGAGAGCAGACAATGACACATTCTTCACTGCCTTGCCGGCAAAGGCTGAGGAGGACAGGGACATGGTGGTGGCCGCCATTGCTCTGCTAAAACCGGAGTTGTCCCAGATAGAGAGGGGGGCTTGAGTGTGAGATGGCTTGAGAGAACAGAACAGAAGGAGGGGCCTATTTATAAGGCAGCAGCGAGCAGAGGCCACGGGGGAGATTGCCTGGTGTACGCTAGCTGACAAGAAGGAGATGGACAGAAAGAAATCGGTAGCTGTGATGCCATTGGTGCAGCGAGAGGATCAGATGCACTTGTGGCTATGGATAACTGGCAATCTCCTTAGTGAGAGGTGATTGGGTTGTGTTGATGTCAAGATCGATCTAGACATTTTCTGGGGTTGTGCAAAAAGAGTGCATCTGTGCTTTTTTTGTAACTAAACTATGTTACCTGATCCAAAGTGCCTAATTCATGTTTTTCTTTGAATGGTTACCGAAGTGTATAATTCGAACATGTGGCTGGTGTTATGTGCAAGGTCTGGGCATATACAATGGTGCAAACTGCAACTGTGACACGGATAGCGATAAAAAATGCAGTTTATACTCCCCGCAAAAAAGTGCAGTTTATACTATAATCTAAGTAACGATCTATTTTTTCGCAAATACGTAAAGCTTACGTATCTTTTCATTAATAGGTAGGAGAGAACAAATATAGAGAAGAGGGAGGCACCACAAACTAGGTGTTCGTAGGAACAGAACAAGGGGTGCTCAGCCCTCTAACATGCAAAATAAAAATGATTGATTCTCAATCGTTGCACAAAATTTGTTCATACAACCTGCAAAAAATATAACCGTGCTATTTTCCTTTAAACTACAGTGTTTGTTTTCAAAGCTCAGAAAAATATAAAAATTTGCACGTTGTGATGGATGATACTCTAGTGACGACTAAATTTAACTAAATCTCAATCGACCGAGAATTAGCAAATCCGATAGAATTAAAATACCATGTACTCTTGGTTGGATATCTCTATCATATTTTTATGTTTGCATTTCTTTTACAATTTTAACCTATTCTGAGCCAAATGATTGGATATAATATTTTCATGGTTCACCCGTTGTTGTGTGTTCAATGTAATATGCTTGTCAATGATTTGATCTCGCTATTTGCATCAATTTAAATAAAAAAACATAAGTTTGTGCATCCACGGATGCAGAGGCTAGGAGGTATGATCTCAGTTAAAGAGACAAAAATATGCCAATAAGGTTAGTCCTTCATCCACATTTGAAGGTTTTGCAGAGCCTCGGTTATGGATCAAGGTACACTTGAATCATAAATGGAATATCTCATGCATGTTTGTTAAACCATTTGGTATGGCGTAATATTATATGCTCAAGGAATTTTTGCTTACAATCTAATTTTCTTCCAAATACACCAAAATAGAAATAATGCAATTATCACAGTTGTGGGGATAATTAATTCTATAGGCCAAAATGATGGAGAGATCAGATGGAATGGTCCACCATTGACTATGGACTCCCTCCCTTGTCCCTTCCTAGCTCACCATGGACCAAAGATTAGCTCGACCACATTTCCCACCTACTGTCTCAAGGGTAAAATCTGTCATTTGACAAGGACCCCTAACCCTTATAGCCCTCCCCCATGGGCATGTACTCCATCCACTCTCACTTGGATAAACTGAAGTCAAAGGAGATGCACACATGAGAAAAGTCTCACCAGTGCATAGCACAATTTTTAAGGTATATATTCAAAATTACGGTAATAATATCTATTACAATTCTCAACTCATAGTTAATCAATTGTAACTATAAACAAGTGCATTTAACCTCTTGGCGATTGTATTCTTGATTTTGCTGATGAGATTAATGGAAGCGTTTATTATCGCAAATTTAGTATTACATGCAATGAAATGAAAGGAAACAAGACCGTAGCACATATTCTTGTTGGACCAAATTTATGCGTCCCACATTGAGGTCATTCCTATTGGTTGACATTTGGCAAGTATTTTGACCGAACCTAAATAAGCTCTCAACCATATACCAAATTTGAGCACCACATATTTACTGACAGCCGACATTACCAGTGCACAAGTCGTTGTCTAGTGAAGTTCATATGTGATAAGGCAAATCCTTCGTTCGGTACAATCAACATATTGAATCTACGCTCGCTCGGCTCGGTGCTGAATGAACTCCTTCATTGATTCCGGGCTGCTCGTAGGGGGACTGTGAAAGCAAGCGTAGGAGATCAAAATGTGAGTCGAGTCCGATGGGTAAAAAGTGGAAGCAGGAAAGGGTTCTGATGTGAATTCTTCCGTTTGTATATCTATCTCAGCCCTTGCTTGAAAACCTCAAAATTGACTTGCATCTTCCCTTATCACACTACACTTTCTCTTCCTTATTCGATTTCACCGAGCTAAGCAACACTTTTTCACGTATTCACCCGAGATATTATAGAAATTGGTCATATTGATCTGTCGTCTTGTTCTCGAGTAGGAACTTGCTGCCGCCTTGGTTGGTTTGAGAGCAGGCACTGCCTATATATCCAAACCGGAGGAGAGTTTGGGTTTGGATCACAGACGATCGGAGATTTTGGATTGAGATGGATGGTTGTGCTTGAAGTTACGAGTCGGGTAATGCTAAGTTGAATCGGCTGATCCGCTTTCATCCTCTTTCGCAAAGGAAGTTGGACTTTAGTTAGCTAAAAAAAGTACCAAGAGCCTGTCTGTGCTCCTTTGAGTCTATAGCCGCCAAATCTAAAGATTCCTTAAGTTGTCGTACGGCTTCTTTTTCTTCTTTTGTCAATGATCGGTGACAATGAATGCTACGTAATGTTCGCTTCCACTAATGTCGATAAGAATTGTGAGGTGCCCATAGCTTCCCGGAAAGAAGAAGAGTCATTGTCGCTTCCTGACCGATATGAATGCACATATTTACCCTCGCCTCGGGAAATACCACCAAGAGAGTCTGCAGAAGGTGTCGCTCAGAGAGATGCTGGGCTCTAGATATGCGAAAGTGAGATACCCGCCCTCGGTCATGACCTCGGGTTGAAGAAGGAATCTATGTTCTTGGAAGCAAAGAAAGAACTCCGGTATTCCGACCTTATCTTTTTGCTCAAAGAACGAATCAAACCCCTTGTCGAAGCCCTTTATGATATATAACCCTGGATCGAAGTCAGATTTGGGGCGGCTGAACCCACTTAAGCTGAAGCCTTAGTAGATGTCGACGGAAAGGTGAGAAGAGCTGATCGAACCTACCAAGCAACGGTTAGTTGTGCGGTGTACATACAGTGCTGGTTTCGCCATTAGCGATGAATTGGATTTATTAGTAAGGGAATGAATGAAGCGGACCGGAAAGAAGATGGATTTTGGAATAGAAAGAATTCCTCTTCTAGGTTTCTCGCTTCAAGTAGTAAGCAAAGGATCCTACCTGCTAATGGTTGAAGACCTTGGCGGCCTCTAGTTCTTCTATCTAGTTTTTAGCCTAGCGAATCTAATAAGCTTAAACAAATGGTTTCTTTGGCAACGGTTTTTTCTAGTTGATTTGTCCTTATATATATTAGCCGTAGTGTAGTTTAATAAACTGCTCATAGCTCTTATCATTCCTTTATCCATGCATAGACTGGGAATATATTAGCTCTTAGCTCGCACTTTCTTCTTCTTTATTTGCCGTTGCATTCAATAGCCTATTTGAAGTTAACAAAGCTTTATTAGCTAGCTCTATGAAATACGTATATCTTCTTGGCTATCTAGGCTATCTCTACGTGCTTTTTCAACCTATAAGCAGACCTTTGTATACACCCTTGTAACTGAACTAGCTATTCACAAAGAAAGGTCTATACCGTACATATACCAACTACGCACCCTTGTATACTTCTTTTTCCTTCTCCCGTGCTTCAAGTTCTGCCCTGCTCACTCCTCTTTCCAAAGCAATCTATGTGGGAAGCACTCGCTCAAAGTAAGTTGAGATTCAAAGCGTTCCCGTAAGCTAGTAAGTCAATCAAAGCTATAACTCTATTTGTTAGTTTCAGAAACTGGTACATATTTCAATAATAATAATAATAATATATATATATATATATATATATTATTATTTGGTATTTACCAATTTTAGACTAAGCATAAATTCATTTGGAAAGAAAAGGGAAATCCTCAAATAAAGGATTTTTACTACGTTACCCTCAAAAAGAAGAGGAAGACAAACTAGCCAAGAGATGTAAAAAGGTAGAGACCAACCACCGAAACAAGGGAGTAAGGGCTAGGGGGATATGGGCCAAGAAAGGTCCGATGTATCGGTCATTATACCTAATCCTTCACTCAAAAACGCATCACACCCTTTGTAGGTTCAAGCCGAAGTCAAGCATGATCACCCATCGCAAACTCCAAATATCGTGGTCGGCGTATTCGGTCCTGAACTGCTTTTAATCTAGAATAAGTGGAATCTTCTCGGCACTCTCCTTCATCTTCTCGTGGCCCCGCCGGTCGGTACGTGCCAACCCCAACAAATCGGGTACGACAAAGGTTCCCGTGAGAGTGCTTCAAAGGTGCCATTCCGATGCTAGAGTGATAGCAGTTGTTGTAAGCAAACTCGCTAATGTATCTCTATGCCTATTTAGTAGGCCTGCTCATTGATGCTCTTCGGGCCGATTGTATGGGATGTGTTCGTGTACAGTGGGAGATGCAAGGATATCGATTGAAGTTTGATTTGTTGGCCATGGAGTTGGGAGCATATGATGTAGTCCTAGGAGTAGACCGGATGAGGAAATTCCTATTATTTCAATAAGTCTTTCCGTTGGTTGTAACTAATCACGCATTCGCCAAGGAATTCCTTTTACCTAACCAGGATTGCAGTAAAGATAAAACAACGTTGGGCCCGCCTGCTTGTTCAAGACCACCCATTCCCATGGGAATATATGGGTTTTTTCGTCCAAAGGAGGATCATTTTCCTTGAAGGTAATTTTCCCAACCAATAAGTATTGGGCTCCCAAGTAAACAAAGCGAAGGATCAAGTAACCAACATGTTGCGGAGCAGCCAAGTAAACCTGTAAATGACTCAAGTAATCCAAGGGCAGAGCAACGTAATCCAACGGAGGGGCTACGTGATCCAAATGTAAGAGCTACGTAAACAAGGAACACATGAACCTGCTAAGGATCCACTCCACCGCCAAGTGGACCAATCACAAGAGCTCGGCCGAGAAATTCAATGAAGTAATCCATATGCTGATTCAAAGAAGCCAAGCATTGGAGTTGGTATTCCAAGTTTCTTGAATAACCTAGCTGTCCTAAACTCGCCAATGGGATTCTCGTAATCCTCCTGTCTACATGGTGTAGGTAAAGGGCAAAAAAGTCGCTAATTAGTGGCAATCAAGTATGCACCCGGCGTAAACTTCTTCTTTTTATTTACCAATGTCGCTATCCGACCGATCATCCTTTGAGACCACGGAGAACATCGAGAGAAAGATACGCCACCTAAAAAAATTGACACCCTGACTTATATGAGTCGGCTAGAAACTCAAGGCCCGGCCTTTGTGGGAGAATGCCGAGTCCTTCCCAAAATCGCCTCGATCAACGTAAAGATCTGGATAACGCTTAGGTTGTGATAATCGATGTCTGATTTTACTCATATACATCCGATAGTGAAGGCCGTGAAGTTTGAACAGCCTCACTTAACCCTGGTTCGGTAACCTTTCTAGCGCCTGTATCCATGACCTGTAGATAGAGGCCCACTTTCCATTGGATACTCCGAATAAAAGAAGAAGTAGTTACCTAATCATGGGTCTATACGTAAGATCTCCTTGCGTAGAGGTTAAGGCCGACGGATTACCGAAATGTAGTTTGACTAACGCTTCCTCATCGATCGCGAGAGTTTGTGGTGTGTGTTCTCGACCAAAGAAACCAAACAAGCATACCTTTCCTTTAATGGAGTATCTTGGGTATGGTACTCCTCTTTATCACCGATGTTCAATCAAGATTCCTTCACGGGATCTTGACCGGATGTAAGTCAAGATTGCTATTATCTTTTTAAAGAACATAAACTTCAAAACTTCTAGTCTGTCCCAACTCTTTCGAGCCGCTCTCCTACCAACGCTCAAAGGCATCACCATATCTTAGCACTTTTGAGCTTGAGAAATGCTTTTCGCTTCTTCTCCACACCTTTCTTTAACAACTCGCTTAAAGGCCTGCCGATAGCTCCATACCCCGGTACAAACCTCCCAGAATAACCCCTCGCAACCCTCGGAGTTCTCTCGACATTGGCTGGTTCTCGCCAAGCTGTCATGCCCTCTACCTTGTTTGTATCAAGAGATACCCCAATTTCATAAATAATGTATTTCCTTTATGAAATTTGGCTCACCCACAAAAGTTTGTTCTGCCGAACACTTCCTCTAGCAACTTGAGATGCTCCACCATGGTAGAACTGCATACACTAGAATGTCATCGAAAAGACCAATACCCCTTTCCAACATATCTCTTTAAAAACACTATTCATGAGTTGTTGAAAGGTTGCCGGGCATCACCTTTGAATTCAAAAAGCCGGGTCCTTCGTGCTGTTTTGTAGATATCCTCTTCCTTTCATTCTTATTTGGTGATAACCAGCCCTCAAATCTATCTTAGTTCACACCTCATCCAAAAGTGCCGGTCTTCTATGATAGGAATGGGGTATTTGGAAAACATAGTTGCTGCATTTAGTTTTCGATAGTCGAAACACATTCTCCGTGTTCCATCTTTCTTCAACACCAGAGCTGCTTTGGGGCTTGTACTGGGCCCGATTACAAGATTTTGCAACAGCTCCTCTACTATCCTTTCAATCTCTGCTTTTCGGGTGATAGCATTTCGTCGAATACAAATGGTGGCCCACGCTTAGAAAACTTTTTAGGGTATTCTATTTCAACAGAATAGATCAAACTTTTTATATATTCTATTTCATCTATATAAACTAAACGGCCCACTCAACTTTCTTAATTCATCCAGAAGTCCTTCCAGTGTTTTGAGGTTACACGGTTTAAGGTCTTGATCGCATAGTTGACTTGATCGCGCCTTTTCCCATATAAAATAAGATCTGCTGCCCGGAGATGTCTTCATCATCATCCAGCGAATTCCTGCTATTTAGAAGCTCCCTCGCTTTAGATTCCAATATATTGTCCCTTTCTTTCGCTGTCTCTATTCTATTGGTGGACGGTCGTAACTCTAATATAGGGCTTTGAAGCATAAAAATAAGTTGCAATCTAGTTTTTTTCACAAAGGCTGGTTGAGGCTCGACTCAACCATCTGTGCTTTGCAGATGATCTTTTTTTCAGCGGTGGTGATCTGAATTCTATCCAAGAGCTTACTAGTATCATGACTCATTTTAACAGAGTGTCCGGGCTTTCAGCTAATGCCAAAAAAGTAAGATCTTCTTCAAGGGTATTTCCTTTTCTTTGAAACAAACTATTTTTGAGTGTGTCTTTAATGAAGGGATTTTACCAAAGGAAATACTTATACCCTCCATTCATTTCCTTTTCTTTCCGTGCTAGCTCCCTCTCAGAGCCGGTGGTTGATGTAGATGAGTATGGGAAGACAATGGTAGTTTCATTCTAGGTCCCACTAATTGTTGAATAGTTGGTTTGAGTTTTTTTTTGGATCCATGCAAGCCATTTCCAGCTTGAAGTCATAAGGTACCATCCTGTTCCAGCCAGAAGACAGCTCTATCTCACAAGTTAGCCGGATCTTTTATTTAAGCCAAAGGCTAGAAAACCTATTTCAAATGAGTTTGGGTCTGCTAAGTTATCCTCATTTCCCGAGATAAGCGCAGTTCAACAAAACTAAAAGCTAGATATATCGTTGTAAAGTAGAGCTAGACTGCATGATTGGATTGTATAGAAGGATAAGAAGGATTTAAAAATTCCTTCTTTTTTTTCTTAAAACGAAAGAAGAAAGAGAGTGGGATGGGATGAAAGTAAACGCAAAGAGCTGATTCGATCAAAGAACCTCGCAGCTTTAGTGCAACAAGTCGATCGAAAGCACTCATCTTTATCGACGAAATGCTTTTTTGTCTCTTCCTCACTAAACGCCCGCTTCCTCGCTCCTCCTCTTTGCCTAGCGGTTAAGTAGATAGTAGGTCCCCCTCGCCCCGCAACCAAGAGTCACTCGTCGAAAGCTGACCAGAAGACAATAACTGCTATTTCAAGAAAGCATGGTTGGAGTTCTTCTATTGACGAAGGGAAGAGGACGGTCTTACTTTTTCGTAGATACCGACTTATTAGTGGACTGGTCATGTCATAGCGGAAGGTCGAGGTGGGAAACAAGGAAACAGAGGAAATGCTTATCGACATAGCCTTCGCACGAGTTGAAGGGAAGAGGTTTGATTGCTAATAAAATGAGTGGAAGAGCTGCTCGGTCAAAGGCATTCTCTCAAGTAGCAAAGGCAAGACGGAAAAGCAGGAATGAAGGTTGCTAGGTACCGCCCGTGGTAACATCTATCGATTCCGCTTATCGGGAAAGTCCGCAAGGGAAATATCCGGCCGAGGAATTAGAGGAACTTTGGTAGCACTCGGGACGGAATCAATCAAAGAACTTAAGAAATTGCCCATACCGACAAAGAGCTCCCGCTTTTAGAAAAACTCCTATCTCATCGTGCAGGTATACCTGACCCTTTTTAGCTAGTTTCGGGAAAGCGGTAAGTTAAGTAAGTCAAGCCCTTCTAAGCGAAGAATAGCGGAGAGAAATGGGCAATTGAAGCGCCTTTCTTCATCGACGGCAGAGTCTATTGATCCTCCACAATCCGTAATGCTTTTTCTCAATTCAATGCGGAGCGATATCAATGTACTACCTTTCCTTTATCTCAATTCAAGTCAAGGCAGGCTATCTTTGTTATCAAGAAACAAAGCTGTCTCTAGTGATTGATCCGTTTGCTCTCGCCTTCGCTTTGTGGTCACTCAAGGTCCTTGGATTTCGTGCTCAATCTAGTTGGAGCAAAAGTCCCCGTGGATAGAATAAAACCGCTTTTATCTGGGAAGAGCGCCTTTGGAAACCCACGCTGAAGCCGAATAGGCGCTAAAGCTGGAATGATGGGGGCAATCCTGCAAGATGGCTTTAGTGCGTAGATTCTCAGGCAGGCTCATCGACCGTGGAGGAGGGACACTTTACTTATTATCGTAATAGAAAAGAGTCAGATGTATACTTTAGGAAGGGGATCAAACTAGTTATGTTGATGTACATGAACTCCTATAGAAGCAGATGTTCGAGGTCCGTCCAAAGATACCATGCTTGCTTAAGCCAATCCATAGGTTCAAGCGAAAGAACACTTATTCACAAAGAATATCTAGACCTGATGAAGATGACTGCTAGTCAAATACCTAAATCCTTTGAATTCATTAGTAAACTCTTTTCAGAGTCATTAAAAACGAGCAACACCACGTAGGGCAGCGCCCACGCGAACTAGCCTCTTCCTTAGCAAGTCGCTGGGAGAACGCCATCGGTCAAGAGAAATGGAATCACGTTGTTAAGTGGGTACCGACCCGTAGAATTGGCATCACTTCCTTCACTCCACAGAGGACTCGGGATAAGATCGCTCCCAAGCTGTATGAAAAGCTTTAACTAGGAGTCGAACGAACTCATGAAGCTATCCTTCTTCTATTGCTACTTTCAGAGAGAGAGAATAGGTCAGATTTAAAGGGGACCCACCTTGAGAAGGGTGTCCCATTGCGGAGTAGTTAAACGAGTATTTTGGTATACCACTTGTGCACCTAAACCTATGCTTAAGCTTACTAGAACTTCAACCTCAAGTTCATTAACATCAATGCGCCTCATCTTCTTGAACCTATTCTATGGATAAATGGGCACCATCTGCCTCCTAAGGGCAACTATCCATCCCTTTTTCTTTCAAGAATGCGGGTACCGTAGTAGCAAAGCAAGTGAAATATGCCAAAGGAACCGCCGGATATAGACGGCAAGGAAAAACGTCGGCTAAAGAACAGAACTATTCTATTGTATTGATGGCCCCGGAAGAAAGTGGATCTGTGAGTGGAGGCCATCCATCCCTTTCTCGATGAAACCTTTGTTGCCCTAGCTTGAATTGAAGGTTTGGCTAAGGATGGGGATCCGTGTCTTCATCTATACCATCGAGAAGAAGGCTTGCCAAGAATGGACGAAGGTATGATTCTAGGAAATCTAGATTTGAAAGAAGGAAGCACCCGAGGAGCAATCAAACGGACATTTCTACGAGTGAACTCGCTAAAGCTCAAGATCCACCATCCAATTTAGGCATTGGGCGTAACTCTCTCAATCCCAGAACTAGCTCCTATCTCGATGATTCCATTTCTCTTTTTCAGAGTTAGCTTCTTTCCTATGGTAAAGAGTACTCTTGTTTCCTAGTCGAGGGATAATCAAGTCATTTCGAAAGGGATTTATCCGCTCCCCTAGCCATCGAAAGCAATCATGAGAAACACCGCGCCTGCGTTCTGCCGCCGTCACGGAGCAAAGCCGCGTAAGCGTATGCATCAATTTTTATCCGGTGGATCTTGTCTGTTCTTTCGAAGTGTTTCTACAAACGAGTGAGGTAAACCCATCTCGGTCGAATAATTCGTATCTTTAGACCATTCAGAGCCGCTTGCATTAAGTGTTGGGATTTAGTTTGTTGTCATTACCCTCAACTTCATTGCCGCCCACCTCTTGCCGTGTTATTGGCTAGAGAAAGACAACCGATTGTACTACTACAGGTTGAGTACCCCAGCTGTTCGCTGGGTGATTATGCCCTAAATTCTCAGGAGTGGTGGAACGGATTGCTCCTATCTAGGGTTTCCTAGCTTGCTTTCCTAGATTTAGCTTTATCTATCTTTCCGAGATGACCAACTGCTTCTTTCTTGCCAATCTACTTTAGATTTATTAATACTTTCATTGCGGACCTATCCCATTAAAACCATTGCTTTTCTTCCGCGGTTTCTTTAGTTTCTTCTTGATTTGATTGAAGTTTAGGGAATTGGATGGACTGGTGTCTTTGGATATTATCCGTCCTACTTATGATCTTCCAATTGAACACACTAGTATTTTATGGATTCTTTCCCCGGTAGTGTAGTCATCTCCAAAAGGGATGATACATATTTATCTGTCCTAGGATGCGCTGCTCGTGATAAGCTTATCCGCTTCCTTTCGCCGGTAGTGTGAATCTTCTCGAAGCGCAAAGATAGTCCAACAAGGTAGCTGTGGCATCATGAACGGATTCCTCAAGAGGAAGGTAGGGCCATATCTATCCAAGAAGAAAGACCGTAAACAATTATGCTACTTGACCAATGGATAAAGTATAGATCTCATGGCTGGCTACTATTCAACCCTCGCATTGGGGATCGTGAACGGGTAAAGTACGGACTTTGGCTAAGGATGGGGATCCGCCAGCCGTGCCGGCCCCGTGAATCGCGAACTACGCTACACAAAGATACCTAAGCTTAACGGATAAGGGAAAGCCCGCTATATTATATATAGTAATCACCGCCAAAAGGAAAGCCTGACCGATAATAATAATAGGTCTATGCGCCAACAAGCTACGGTATATTAGAGATAGTAAGGAGTTGTATACACGGGGTATGCATTCATGTCACGCTTCTGTGTGATAAGAGGTTGCTAGCTAGCAAGTATAGAAACAGGAGATATGCGTAGTTAATGTACAAGGGAATATGCGTGAGTTGATTTGAGAGTTTTTTTAGTTGCCACCGAAAAGCAATTTCATCTCAAGGGAAAATGCATTGCATTTTCAAGGGATTGCCAAGCTAGGCTAGGGATCGTCCGCGGTATCGTGAATATCGATTTATCTCTTCTAATCTAGATCCCACTTCCTCCACTTCTTGCCTCACGCCCGTCCCGACTCCACATTAACGATCGTCCTTCCACCCAATTCCCCGCACCTTGCATCACATCTCCAACCCCCGCCTCCACGCTGATCTTCCACAATCGCACTTCCACCTCTCAAGCTTGCCCCCGACGAACCTGTTCGCACTGAAGGGCCCGCTACATCATTGGCATCGCATGATTAAACATCAAGACGCCGCACTTCCCTCCGCTGGCGCCGACAGGGGCTGCTAGGGGTGTAAAGTTTCGCTTCGGTCGTGTCGACGACATGCAGGGGGGCAATGGCTGCCAACGGAATCTATAATAATTCGATACTAGGTCAACTGTACCATCGGACTTGTAAGAACATGTAAAATGTACCACACGAGGTTGTACCAGCTGTGTGCAGTCCTCCCAAGACGGGTTAAGTGTCCTGCATAGATCTTCCCTCTCTCCCAAAGAAGAGATGTTCGCTTCATAGCCTTCTCTTCCGAGATAAACCCTACAAAGGATCCTAATCGTGCTAGCCTTTCATGGACTCTTCTTGGATTTCCTTTCACCGCTACCAAAGACCTCTCTAGTTTCTCTACGAGATGGAGATGGCTCATTCTCTAGTTTTCCTACGAGATATAAGTAAGTTTCTATCGTACTTTGAAGTTCGTGAAGGAGTTATTAATTAAGACGAAGAAGAACTGTGGGGATATGCCTTTCCCATAACAATAGAAAGAATCCAAGCCAATATACACTATCACTATAGAGTTTTCGCCACCTATGAAAAGTGAGATGAGAGCTTTGTGCTAATAATTTATTATAAAGGTGTACCTATCGACCCTGTGTAATTAATGCCCTATCCTTCTACTTAAAAAACGTTACGTTAGACTTGACCAACTGTTAATACCAATCCGCAGCAATAACTACTACTAATGCATATTCATATCCCACTAGTAGACTTAGCAGATCGTGACTCCAGCCACCTATTTGTTGACAATGCATCAAAGATTATCCATCAATGCCACAAAGACCATAGACGACCTCTATTTCGTGGAAGAACTCCTTCTCATATGATGCAGGCAATAAGACCAACCGCCCGCCCTACCTAGTGAGAAGAAAGCTTATAAATATAAGCATAAACGAATTCCTAGCCGAGCCCTATACTTACCTCGCTTGTACGGTCAATGCCCTAGTAGACATCAACTTGTTCATAAACTCCAGCCTTATCTACGCTGCTTACTCCGACCTGTGTGACCTACTTTCTCAGATGAGAGATTCATGGAGTAGTAGGAAGTCCCTGTGGAGAACTAGAAGACAAAACGAATATAGCGGACCAAGCAATGAATGACCTAGCCTAGGTAGTCCTATGTTTGACCAATGCTGCCTTGTATGTCTTGATCCAAGATTTCTCAAAGAAAAAGACATGGGATTATTGATCAATTCACCATCCTCTTCATCTCGAGTGTGCTTCCACTTTATCGCTTGTGGCATGTGCATTATGCAACAAGTAGATTCCTCGATAAATGAACCTTCTCCACCCCTTTCCTATCCAACGCTGGAGCGCGTAACTACTCGTCTGCAAAGTGGGAAAGCTCCTCCCTCCTACCTAGGTGTACCTCTTCATTGGAGCAAACCATCCAAAGCAACTTCTTACATTTAGAATTCCCTTCTAAGCTGGCTATAACCATCCTTATTGACCGTAAAGGAATTGAGAAAGGGATGCTATAACTGCACCATAGACAGCTTTCCACATTCACTTTTGAACTTAGGGAAACAAAGGAAAGAAGCCCTCGTTCGCTTCTTCTTTCCCCGACTTACCCTTAGAAGGAAAGTAGGGGCCTCGGTTTCGCAGAGAAACCTACACCAAAGGAATTTCTTTTTCAGAGGTGATCCCGCCCCAATCGCAGATTTGAATAATCAAGTCGGTATGGGGCTGCTCCCTTTGTTACTCCGCAAATATTGGCTTCGCTTGGACATATCTTCGAGGACCTGGGCGATTTTGATCCGCTTTCTCCGCCGCCGCTTCAAGGTGAAGATCCGAGTAAGTAGAGCGAATAGGCGATCCGCCGGGTACCTATTTCGACAGGACTTAAGAACCGCTTTAATGCGCTTTCCTTAAGAAATCAATAGATGGTGCTTCAGGAAAAGGGTTCAAGGGTGTGGCTTGTGGATGGCTCGACCTCAACTCCTCTTTTCCATCGGCGCCTCTCCGTCCCACTTTGTTTTTTCGTTGATCATCATCTCCTGGCGTAGCGGAAGCACTCGACGAGGCCTCTACGACGTAAGAGATTCTTGCCCGCTTCGCCTTGACGATTCCTCAAATAAATAAAAAGAAAAGTGAAGAGGAAAACGATAACCGTAAGAAAAGATATCGTGATGTAAAATGATCATGGGGAGACTCATTTTAGGACCGCTTATTTCCTGCACATCGCCTGTGCTTTTAGTGGTTTTCCGCTTCATTAAACCACAGTGCCGGGCGATCCAATTACCCGGAGAAGTTCTCTTTGTCTTCGAGCTTTTATTCCTCAATCCACTTATTCGCTCCCTTCTTTCATATACCTCCCCACCAATAGATAGAGACAAATGGGAATAACCGAACCACGCCTACAAAATGCCAAGACCATGCAGCTGCTTCAAAGCCAACGTGATGCTTCTTGGTCGATGACCAAGATATTGGCGAATACCACATACGATCAAGAAAAGAGTACCTATAATCACATGAAAACCATGAAAGCCAGTTGCAAGAAAAAGGTAGAACCATAAATACTATCCGAAATAGTGGAGGGTGCTTGGTAATATTCCATTCCTTGAAAGCCAGTGGATACTAGAGCCAGTGAAACGGTTGCTACTAAAGCGTAAACTGCCTGCTTTTCCTTCCCCATGAAAGTATAGCATGATGAGCCCAAGTTACGGCAGCTCCGGATGAAGGGAGAATAGGGTATTAAGAAGAGGGATTTCCCAAGGATCTAAAACCCCAATCCCTTTTGGGGCCAAATACCTCCGATCTCTACCGTAGGTGCCAAAGAAGAATGAGAAGAAGCCCAAAAAAGCAAAAAGGAACATAACCTCCGAGACTATGAAGAGAATAGAACCATATCGAGGTCCTAATTGTACAGCTTTTGTATGATGCCCTTCCAACGTGGGATTCACGAGAACATCCCGCCACCATACGTAACATGGTATAAAGGAGAAATATTAGGCCCAAATCGAGAAGTGTTGCACCCCTTGAAATGAGTGCATGTACATCACACCTCCTACGGTGGTTGCCAAAGCTCCGAAAGTGAACCCGAAATAGGCCATGGACTTGGATCTACCAAATGATAAGAATGCCTCTGAGATTCAATCATAAACCACTTTGCCCTGGTTGTATGTAAACCCCTTCACCCCCATCCCCTAAAGTGGTAAAGAAGGAGGCTCTTTTTGTCTCATTAGGACAAACAAATAGGAAGGGATAGTTCTTTCATTGCATTGATAGAAGTGAGACTATCAAAAGATCTCTATTATTTAGAGAAAAGAGTTGGCGGGTTCTACCAACTAAACGAATCCGCTTTTGGATTGGATAAACAGCGATAATGATAGATGCTTCTATAAGGCACAACACGAAACTTGGCGCTTAAAGCTTGGGCATAGTCCGTTGCCTGCGCCAAGTAAGCACTATTCACCCCAAATCCAAAAGATTAGTATGTATTTCTAACAATTCAGAAATATCCTTTTCGCATGGTTGCTTCATCAGTAGTATATACGTGCTTCCCACCAATAATTTGTATATGTTTGGCGATCTTGGCGACTTTTTTCACTTTCCGAAAGCGCGAGTGGACGCCAGGACACATCTCGTAATGGAGAGACAAGTATTTATGTAACTCACTTGCAATCTGTTTGCCTATTTCTTTTGCAGCTAATCTTTAGAATTGTTTGCTTAAACGACTTTTTGGTTAATTGCCACGGCCAGCAATTACGAAGTCTTTAAGCAAACTAAAATCTTTAAATGGTAAGGTAACTCCATCTTTTCACGTAAATCTGTCATTAATAAATCTAAATTTTCCATCTCCAGTAACTCCATCTTTTTCAGCTCTGCTCCCGAAAAGAGAAAGGAAAGGAGATCGAGATAGGGGTTGTCCTTGGTTTTTCCAAGGAAAGCCTGATTTAGCATGTAACGTGAACATGAGCGACACCCACACAATCGAGATTGGAAGAAAAGTACCATACCATTGTCATTTTAGGGCGAAAAAGAATGGGTCATCTTTGTCAATTGATAATCGAGTGAGAGAAGACAATCACGTTCTTAAAGCGGTCGGTTCGCCGGATTCACAACCTTCCCTATTGGCCGGCTGCCCGTGAAACACATAGGCTCCTATCGCATTTATCGATCGAGAATGGTCTCATCACGTAAACACTTTCTATATGATAATTTGAGAGTGGAAAGCGAAAACATTGATTTCTAGTTTGATCGATTGGGTACTTATTCATAAACAAGATGAAATGAATCGACATGTTAAGCATCTCATCAACTATCCTAGTTAACATACGCTTTTCAAGTTGCATTTCGTGCTCTTTTTCGTCAGCCAGCTAAATCAATCAATTTGACAAGATCGCATCAATCACCTCGTCCGCTAGGGAAATGCACTCCTGAATAGACTCGATTCCCCGCCCGCATCGCTGAAATGTCTAAGACGCAACGGAATAGCAACGCTTTTCTATATGATAATATGCACCGAGGGGAGGAGATGCCTGAAAATTGGTTTCTTCTTTTCAAGAGTTGGGATTGAAGGATTTGCTAATGCCCGACCCTTCTCGACTAGAAACTCTTCCGCTCCTCCCGACCTTTGGAAAACCAAGAAGCGTAATGCGGTCTGCTATGATTGCCCCAGATGTAAGTTGGCCTCCCCACCACAGCTATTTTAGCCGATTTTTTCTTTTGGATATGGCAAGTGGTTGTAATCGCTAAATACAAATCAATGAATGTACTTGAACTGCCGGTATCAATAAGGGCAATGCCTGCTTGTCCACCAACAAAGGACCTTGACTGAAAATGTGCCAAGAAGTGACCTGCCCTCAAACCGCATGAGCCGAAATATGCATGAGATACTCATTTGGAGGGGAGTCCTGATCCTGTGATTTCTTCTTCTTGTACCGCAATCTCTTCTGTGGCATCATTTGGTGTGTCAGCTTCCTGCATGACATTGATAGTAGGGATTAACTTGCAGAAGTTTTTGATTGGTCTTTTTCATGTCATGGGATAACCCCCCCGAAAGAAGAGTGCAAAGACCAAGTTCCCATTTCCTCCGATCATCAATGAGAAACGATATTCGCTTCTTTCCACTTTGAATACGCCAATTCTCATCCGTTACTTGAGATTCGATACGTAAGATACGCTATTTCTCATCCGTAATCTCCATCCGATAAGGGCAATAAAGCCAAGGCAAGCTCATATTTGCGTATCTAAAGGCTTGGTGTGGAGTTTTGGGGAGAGGGCCTGGGTTTCGGGAGATGAAAAAGCCTACTTTACAGCTAAGTGATTAGGACTTGATCGAAAAATATTGCTCTCAAAACATGCATTTATGAGGTAAACTAGAAAAACACTACTTTTGACCCATAGTGATCCGCACTTTTTCATTGGAAATCGAGTTTCCTTAGGGAAAAGGACTTGCTAACTTTTGCAGCTATATGAAACGGACTTGCCTACGGCACTTTTGCAATCAAGAAACTAAAAATAGTCTTTCTCCGCCTAAAAGCAAGGTAGGATTTCTACGAAACAAGTCCGGATAGGTAACTAGGCGGATAGGAAGGATTTCTACGAGCTTCAGTTCATGAATTGAAATATGCATGCATCCCATTCATAAGGAGTAGCTGGCTATCCGTGTGCAACACTCATTTCTTTTCTAGGAAGATAAGATCCCGCCTAAGGCATTGAGCTGCTGGAATATGATACGAAAATACAGATTGATGTTTCGCTTCTCCTCTCTCGAATAGTTTACCGACCGGCCACCTGTAAATTCTTTAGTTAAAACAGGCCTCGGAGTAGTCATCCTAGTATCGAAAATCATCTATTTTGCTTTCCGAAGGTAGACAGCAGCGTTGATTCTCCGATTATACGATGGCAACATGTGTGAAGTCTAGTACCAGATCATATCGGGATAGCTAGCTCATCGCCAGCTCATTTCTATGTATGGCGAGAAGTCCAACTGTCAAGCATGGCACGATTCCGTAATCATCGCTATTGCCGCTTAGATGAGATGAAACCTGAGCTGACTTCTCTGCTTTAGTACCGCCAGGCCTGCTTCTTAAGTGAACTCATCCATTCCCTTGTTAGTACAGTATGAGGCGATATCGTGTCAATTCCCTAAAGAAAACCGTCTTTTCCAATGATTTAGGGCCCATACCCCAATAATGATGACGAAGAGGTCTTCCTGCTTCAAAAACAGGGCTTCCTGATTCGATAAAAGAGTGCACATGGAAGTAGTTCCGCCAATTCTCCAATACGACTTCGGTGTGACCCCAACCCCACCAAATGGTGATCCTCGAGACCAAAGGGCATTGAACGAGAGAGAAGGAAATCGTCCACAGAGAATCGGAGTATCCGCCTAGTGATAGTTAGAAAGAGTTGGCCAATACAGTAATCTCATGCGCCTCTCATTGATGAACCCCTTTTCCTTTATCCTCTACTGGTGGCTGATTGATTGAGCGCCGGTCTCACTCATTCTTTATGAGCGGAAGCCATGCACCTATCACCTATAACCGGAGAAGTACTATACGGCACGGCACCTTCGGCGAGGACTCAACTCAACAGAGAATGATTTGACAAACATTGATCCATGCTTGGCCTTAGCCTGAGCTCAACTCTGAAAAAGAAAAGAGGAGAATCTCTCTAGCTTGTGGAATCACTTCCCTGGATGCTTAGATAGCTCGAGAAAGTGCGCCACTTCTCCCTTAGAGCCCATCTATCTAAACGGGTATAAAAACAGAGAAATAGGCTCATTAAGTGAAGTGAGAACAGAACTCGATCTTTGCTAGGCGTGAGAAGAAGATATCGGTCCTTTGGCCATCGGGAGCAGTGGTAAAGAAATCCTTTGAATGGATCAGTGAGTTCCGCACGATTGCTGGAACGAACGGAATCTACGGAACGAGATCTTTCTGTTGGCACGATATCTTTCAGAACTGCGGTAATCCAATCCTTGAGCTAAGGACGAATGCTTGATTTGCAATCTTTCAAGACGATTTTCTTGTAGCAGATGTGGAATCCAGATTGGCATAACGGGTTCTACGTGAAGTCAGCCGGTCGTCATCATTTGAGGGTTCGGGTCGGGATCATGGCCATAAATCGCTACTTTTTCCACTAGAGCGAATAGCATTCTTCAAACAGGCACAGGACACTAGAGCGAATAGCATTCTTCAAACAGCACGCACAGGACTTGAAGCAGAATCGTAGAGTGATCCCTTTCCAACAGACTGATCGAATTCCAGTGATACACTACGCCTCGCACTATTCGTCACATTAGTAGTTAAGTTACTCATTTGTTACGAACAAAGAGACGCTTAGAGATTCTATGAACTTCAGATCGATGCCATTCACTAATCTCAATCGCCTTTCTATGGATTTCTGGGCCGATGGGCGATAAACCTTAAAGTAGCTGCTACGGGCTCTGTGGTGCGTCTCAGAGCCCTTCCCCATGGGGGTTCCTGCTCGCTAATCTTGCTATCTTCCCCGTGTTTGCTCGTTTCGATTGGAACAAGAAGTCCGTATTGGTATTTCTTGGTATTGGTAGCAGATGTTCAGCGGTAACAAACAGTAGCTGCAAGTAGATCATCTCTCTTTCTTTCGTACAAGTAGATCGTTGGGATGAGATCTGTAGTCTAAGAATCGGTTCATAGGAAAGCACGCCTTGCAGTTGGCATCGGTAGAAGATATCCTACTTGTCCCTCGGAGTGGAGCTAGACTCACTTCCTTTGTTCTAGACATTATAACGTTACTCACCGAGGAAGAAGGGAGTAAAGTATCTACACTCAGATCGGATCTGGAGATCTGCCCCTGGATGGAAAGGTATCGATCGACCAAGAACTTGTCGAATTTCTTTGACCTCGGAGCCCGTACAAGCTCTTCTTCCACAACCATATGTGACCTCCCGAGTTTCAACCCTCGCCTCTAAATGTGGATCTCCTCCTCCTCGTTGTTGCCGTGGAGAGACCTCACGCCTAGTTGAAATAGATGCAAGTAAAACTTTCTCGACAGCTATGTGAGCACGGATCTTTCCATCATAAGAATAGGGCTCGCAATAGATCAAAATCACTAGTCCATTCTGATTCGGAAGATAGGGCTGGGCTGGCAGGTTCTAGTTTGTCCGCACAAGAAAGAGAAAGAAGTGCCGGAGGCAGCACTGGACCAAGTAAAGGTGCCGGATACGTCTCAGCTCAGCTTGAAAGGGAATGTGTTTCGGGAATCGTACTTTTGATTCTCAGCTAAAGCCCACCCTTGTAAAATAGCATCTACTTATGATCCGCCTAATTTGCAATCTTATGATCCGCCTCACAATATGATAAGAAATAATCCACCCAGACCGTAAACCAGACAATAGCTTTGTTTCACGACGAATCCAAATAAGTGTACT